>KE370851.1:0-17981 GCA_000418225.1 Zizania latifolia
GCGTGGAGGCGAAGCCTCCACCACCACCGCCGCAGGCGCCGTAGTCAGCGAGGAGCGCCGCTGAGGAGTCATCTGCCACGGAGAAGTGGAGCGCGCGCGCGATGGCGGAGTCGGTGAATCCCGCGTAGGGGAGCGGCGCCAGGCAGGAGATCAGAGCGTCCATGGCTAGTGCGAGCGTGCTTGTGTTGTGGAGTACAGCTACAGGAGGAGATGGAGTGGTGGTGAGAATACGTAAGGGGAGGCGGGGTGGATGGTATATAAAAGGAGGCGGAGGCGGCAGAAAACGCGTCGGCGAGGGGAGCTTTTGTCTCGGTGTCGGAGGCCACCGCCAACGCACATGGCCGCTGTCCCGACGTACGGCGGCCATACATACCACGCTGTTTCAGTCTCTCCATGCAACGCCTACTGTAGCGAGCCTAATTTAGCTCGATCTCCTGTATCAAATAACCAAGGAACAGTTTCTCTCAGCTGTCGGCCGCATTAATTGCTATCTGCTGGATGACAAACGCACAGAGAGCACAGCCCCTGATACGTACATACATAAGCGTGATCACACGAAAGAAACGACTAATTAATTAACTGCAGGGAGGTGCACGAACTGGGAGGGACAGATCACAGATATGTATGCTGAGATAGATGCACAAAATTTTGCAATAATGCAATGACGCACACGCAGCAGCAGAGATCAGCAATCAGCATATCCAAATATACCCATCAATCCCCGGCTAATCAGCAGTACATTCGCGGGAATAGCGGGGGTGGGCTCCTTGTCGCTCTCACCGGGATTTCTCCTCTTCCCGTCCAAATATCACACATCTCTCAGCTCTACACTATCTAATCTACCTAGCTACACTGAAAATTGCCAAAAAGCTCCAAGCCAGGCAGAATCGCATCCACCTGTCCATGAGATCGGATTGTGCATGATGCTACGCTAAACCAGCAGACACCAAGCACTGACACCACCATTAACTGGCTGATTAAAGGTTTGTTCTTTATGTTGGCTGCCGTCACCATTGCAGAGAAGACCGGCTGATATATTATTTATTCAGTAGGTTATTACTCTGCAAAGATCTGGAAGAGATCGATCGATCGATCGATCGTCTTCCGGACCATGGTGCATGCGGTGCCGACTTTATCTGAAAGCTTTGCCTGGAATATTAATTTCTTCCTTGGGCTTTCTTTTTCTGACGGAGATTCTGCGTCCACTGTAAATGAGCGAGCTTTTCAGTTTTCACCGATCGAGTGAAAATGACCGGCGAACTGTCTTGTGCGCGAGCTCCTCAAGTTTGATTGCGTTTTTGTTAGGTAAATGGGACGAAACGGTGAATGACTCCACACCTGTATCTTCGATCTCTGCGACTGTATCTGTATGGAGTTGGTCTCGTGGACGACGACAACATTGAGCTCAAACAAATTGCGTAATCCTCCTCGATGTTCTGTACCATTCGTTGACCTCAGCACAAGTCCAAATGTGTGTTCAAAACGCTGACTGCGGATCTTCCATGGCTGCTCTTGAATAGCCACCACTGTGCTACCATGCATCGCAGAAACCAGTAAATAAAGAGAGTAATAATCAGGACGGCCGGTGATTATATACTTCTGATAGCCTTGTTCGTTCTCTCAACACTGTGATTCACACGACACAAATCAGTAACAGTGTGAACTCTCTGATTCATCAGTTTTCTGAATGAGCTAGCACACAGAAACGAGAGTGTAGCACAGGCTGAACTGACGAGTTGACAGTATGGACGGAGGCTTATAGATTATTACACAAAACTGAACGAGTTTGACGGTTTCCGGCAGTTGTCAGCGTTGAAAACCATCAGCAGCCAACCACTCCAATTAATCTCGAACCCACCATCTATCTAGCAGTCAACACTACTACAATACGGCAACTAAAGCTACTGTTGCATCGAATCGAGAGGGACGTGGCTTTTAGTTTAATCAAAACATCCCATGAGGCATTCCCTTGTAATCGAGCGCTTTCGAAGACTTTTGTGTGTCATTGGGTCCATCAAACACTTGATTAATTACTTCCACTAGCACGTATGAGTATTAGTATTACCTCAGTAATCAAAACGGATCTGTAGATCTTGCATAGGTCAGTGTCCACTGCAAAGCTGAAACCTACTTTTACATGAGAAAGGTAGTCATTCAATGATCTAATCCAGTCATCCAGAATGCTATCCGTTAGCAACTTTGACATGAGAAAATGGAGCAGATTACAGCATGCTAATTCTGACTTGAACCGTTCCAAAACAGCTGAAACTCTCATCAGTCCTCCTCACCCGCAAAAGATCAAAATGGCCATTAGCTTGGAAAAACAAATGACATAAGTAATTACAGCATGATGATATCACCATATGGTGGCCATCCATTGTGCATTATTTAAAGGTTCCATACACATAGAACTCTTCGATCCAATTAACTTGAATGTCTCGTTAAGTTGTTTTGATCATCTACTAAATAAAAAATTAAAGTTTCAGCTTAAGCTCTAAGATTTTTTTAAAGCGACAAATCTTCAGCTCAACATGTGTAGAGTTTCATGTGATGGGTACTACGCTGTTTGACTTACCTCACCTGCTCCTCACCCACTTGTTGTATAGCATCGATCGTACAGGTTTCAGATTAATTAAACACTGATATAATCATCTGTGCACAATACTAAAATAATTGCACCTACCATGCAGGATTCCCTCGGAATAATAAAGCAATTAAGCTTGGACCATCTCCTTGTCGCACAATTCCCTTTGACATGTAATGTAATCCGTATCCTTATGTCAATGCCTCATGTACTCCATCAGAAATTTCAGAAGATGGTGAGAGGTTTTAGGTCGCTGCATGGTTGTTGCTTGTACCTTTCAAAGCCCTGCCTCTCTCCTGCAGTATGTTACTAAAACACTAGCATTAAATAATTCAACTTGTAAGCACTAGGCAACTCGACAAACAGGGTGCCTGCTGCATCCACGAGAAACAAAGGGAACACTGCATCATGGTGAGTGCAATGGCTTTTGACTCTGGCGATGGATGCTAGGGGTTGATCAGATTGGCTTGTCCTTTCTCATGGGGTAAACAGGCAGGAATCTGCTCGACCTGTTTGTTCGTTTCCTAGAGGTCAGATGCATGGGCTGATTCCCCTCCCATATTACAATGAGAAGTAGCAAGTTGCGCATCAAAGTTGAATGACATTCTAGCTAGACATCCGTCTGCTCTGTCAGCCAGCTGAATGTTTCAGCTTGCATCACTTGCCTAGCTGAGGCACTTTGAACGGTGAGTCAAAATCTGGCAGATGGACTTATCCGTACATGGGTAGATGATATCATAAAAAAAACGCATATTGTTTCTTACACAAGGTCTTCATACTAAACATTCGTGTTTTATCAATTTCAGTGTAGCATCCCTCAAACGATTAAAGGGAACAGAGATTGGAGACTGAATTGTTCTTCTGAATGCACATCATGTTCATATCAGTATCTTACAGCGTCGCGTCTTCCCATCTATATGTCTTGAACTGTAGTCCCACATCCCAATAGAGACTACTTCCCAACTGACAAAAACGACTCATTCACAATGTCATCACAATTCACAACCAGAATTTTTCAAATTTACATATGGAACTTTTTTTTACATATCCAACTCAAGGGGGGTTATATTTCTATGAGCCCACCTGAGCTACTTGCAATCATACTTTAATCCTCTCTCAAAAGCCTTTCCTTTGCTATGTTGATGTTTTTCTGCAGATCAATATACTTCTGCAGTGAAACTACTGAAAAGGCTTCAAGCTTCTCTAAGAATGCCTTGAGACTTGACTGTAAATCAGCAGGAGCATTGTTTCTCAGGATTTCCCCTCCTACATCTGCAATGAGATCATCAATAGCTTTCACCAATTCATTGGTTGGTAGATCGTCCATACATTTTAGCCAGGTTTCACAAGTTGTAAATATGGGTGCAACAGCACACTCTGTTAGTGACACGTCAACAACATTTTGCTTCTTGGATATCTTCCTCCTTTTCAGTGGTTTCATGCACTTGTGCAACCATAAGTTTAGGCTAGACAGGTAAGCCTTGTGGGATGACACCCAGTTTTGGAAATCTGAACATAATTTACTGAGCTTAGCTGATAGAAGAAGGGCAGATTGGCATTGAGAGTCTGACTGAAATGATAATTTCATACTGCATTTGCTGGATACTAGTTTAATGATCGCATATTGAAGCTGATGGTACTCGAGCATTGTTGCCCACATCCTAGTTAAACTGCAGTGAAAACAGAGACACTATCAGATTTGTTGCAGTCAATATATAAATATTTAATACAAACTGCGTATTGTGGTGGGTGCATTCTGTTAACACTTAACACAATCTGAGACAATCCTGAAATGATGCATAACACTCTAGCACGCAAATACTGTGTTCTGGTGCACACCAAACTACAAATTATTCCATAGAAACTGAATGCACAAACATACCTTCCAATCAGTTCATCCATCTGCGGTTGAAGCTCTTTATCTCTTATATCTTCTATATTCTTAGAAATAAAATATATTTTCTGAATAGCCACTAGAATTCTGGAATGCAAATCCTTTACAGTAGCACGGGTAAAATCAACATGAATTTGATTTTTCCCTCTCGATTCCTGGTCTCTCAGTTGCTTGCATTTCTCATCATATCTCCTGCATATGGTGCTGTTGGCCTGAAAGCAGAATCAGGTTAATCACTTCACAATTGGCATGATACTTTCAGAAGATTTATCGATTACACTCACTATCAACAGTCATAAACTGCATAAATTCTGAATCATACGATATGAAAGCTGAGAAATCTATGATTAAAGAAACAAGTAATCTATCCATGAATTGTAGCAGTCTAGTGGAGAGAGTTCAGCTAAAGGACCCATTGGAAGATTCAATGTATATTCCATGGCTGATGTGACGGAATATTCAACAGTTTTTTAAAGGAAGGCAAAAAGAAGTCATGCTATGACAAGCAATCAGATACGTGGAACATACATCAAAATGGATTAAATCATCAGTAATAAAAATTTTAAATATTCACATAGAGTAGCCACAAAAAAGCTAATTACCTTAACTTCATCATAAAGCTTGCTCTCCCATGCATACAATTTATCTAGTGTTGAGGTATGCATGAGAGCATTAGTCCCAGGAGGATTTCTAGATGGCGACAATTGTGAAGACACAGATCTATGCCAGGTAAGGTATTTTACCTCAGCTTGAGAAGGAGCTGCATTATACCATGCTATGTTAAATTCATTGTACAGTAGGAACGAGCATGTATTCTAATTTACATCAGGAAAAAACACTGAAAAAACAGCAAAGTAACTAGGGGCAATCTTGAATCTGTGATATGATTATATGAAACAGATCATTTGTAAGAGAAAAGAACACAAATTAAATGAGGCCAAAATTTCAGAATATGATAACTTCTATACAATAGAAGAGTATGACAATAAGATCAATTATCAACAGAAACTTTCCAGATTTCCTGTGATATATTTGTATAAAAGGAGTAGGCATTGCTGCACAATGCAGGAACTAGAGGTTATACTAATATTTTTTAAAATAAAACAACTTACTTTCAGGAAGAGGGACATCCTCCCTGCAGCAGGCAATCAATGTTGCAAGAAAACTTGATGACTTTGATCCACATGCTGCAGGAAATTATTGTAAAACTCAAATTACAAGAGAAGATAGGAAGACAAATCATGCAACAGAAATAAACATTACTCTATGGCTGTGTGCATCCTAGACACAGAGACCAAGGATGTAATCATCTTCCGTCTCTAAGAAAATAAATAAACATTGCTTGATATCTAACCTATTTCTTCAGGTAGTAGGGTGCGGAACTGTAATTTATCTTCATCGAGAACCCTTGTGACTTCTTTTCCAGAATCACAAGCCCTGGAAAATAATATCTCAATATCCACCATGCATGAATACAAGTCGTTCACAGGAATGCTTTCATAAGGATATGATTCCATTGAGCCCATAGGAAGGTCAGCAGCAGAAGATGGTATCACGTTAACTGGGGCCCCTGCAGAAATTCCATCATTTTCTTTTGTGTGAAGGTCAATCATTCTCCTCACATTTTTGGACTTATCACTCTGACAATCTGTATTTGGTAAAGCAGTTTCTTTTGATGCTACACCTCCATAATCATGACACGAAGGTGCCTGGTTTGTTGAAGTATTTTTAGCAGGCATGTCAATGTGGTTCTTGGACACTGCTACCGAAATTTTAGCAGATGGATTGTCGAGATCATCTTTTGGTTCTGCAAAACCCTCTTCCTCATTTTCAAAATCATCTTTTGATTCTGCAAAATCATCCTCCTCATTTGAAGGAGTTATCTGTCCTTCCTCTTCAAGTTCTGGGATTCCTTCCGCTGGGTGGCACCTAAGATCATTCACCTTGTCAAAATCTTGACCAGGTTTGTTCTTGTGCTGAACTGGAAACAGGTTGCCACCTGGGTGAATTTGATCAAAATAGTCACATGGTGGAGTACCAGTAGGACCTTGAGATGAGGCACTGGCCATAGTCGCTGCTACAGGAACTGCCACCTTCTCCTGATAAGTTTTGATGTCTTCGGGTTCAAAACATTTCCTTAACAGAAAGCCAGTGTCTCTTAGTGATTGAACATAATCACAATGAGCAGCTGCAAGCGCACACCTTCCATCTATTGCTTCTCTAACAAAACGCTTCCTCTCCTGGCATAACATAAGGACCTTATCATCCTCAATCTTTGAAGGCGCCACCCCCATTTTGAAGCGCAGCAACACTCAAAGCTGTGCGGAGATTACTAGGACATGCAAATTTGATGCCACCCGGCAACGGTTGATGGTACGATCACTGGCTGTTACTTCCAAGTTCCAAATAACGATGTCTACTTGATGCAGCGTCGTGGCTCTCCTACTGTACAGATTTTGAAACTGCCGTAGTTAATACATACACTATAATTGAAGTCAACAAGAATGATATATTTATATGTGAAGCACAAACAAAACACACTCAAAAAACACGAGGCCAGACTTAAAAAAAAAACTCGGAAACAGTATGTACGAGAGCTATTTAGGTGGACTACGAAAAAGATGATCTTTTTGGGAGCTTTTTTACTTCTCGTAGGCGATCAGGAATTCAGGATGCAGGAAGCCAACCGATAATCGCCCCTTCCGCGCATCAAGTATTCCCAGTAAACCCAAGGAAAAAATTAACCTGTCTGAGTAACTTCCGGAGGCTTGGACGGCTAGGGAGTCTCCTTTGGGCGGTGAAATCTGCGCGGCCGTCTTCCGATGTAGCGCTGACGGCTGAACTCGCCGCCTGGAAAGGGAATGAGAAGGGGATACGAGAGGGGGGAAGCGAGGCGCGAGTGTAGCGAATGTGGGAAACAGGAGAATCCAAGAGGAGGAGGGCGGGAGGCGACGGCTTGGCTGGGGCAGTGGAGCGGAGAGGAGCAGCCGAGGACGGCGCCATTGCCGTCGCCTATCAGCAGCACAGCCATGGCGGAAGCGCATTACTACGGGGAGTAACTGCCGATGGGCATGTGTGTGGCGCAACGCGACGCGGTGGGCCCAGTTGCCGTCCCTCTCGAGCCATTATTAGTCGGACCCGGCCCACTTATAGAAATATCCAGGCCCGGCCCACTTATAGAAACATCAGGCCCGGCCCACTTGTGGAAATATCCAGGCCCGGCCCAATTGAGACTCTCGTCTTCCACCTCCGCCCGCTCCCACCTCGATTTCAAACCCCATCCGATCGCCCCGGATTCGTGTCTTTCTTTCCGCTCCCCGATTTCGCAATCAAAGTATGCCGTTAAATCGCAGTTAGTGCGTATGATCTCCCCCAAATCTCTCGACCGTTGGTAGGGCAGCACGCTCCCCTTCGGATCCGTCTCCCGCAAGAGGTTCGCATCCTGCACCTCGCTGCTCCGGTTCTTGCAGGTTGGCTTGGTGTTTGATGTCGTGTGCCTCTCAAATCTCACTCATGGGTTGGTTAGGTTTTGTGCTCTGGTGATCCGGGATCAAGAGCCCAAGGGGCTGGTGCTTCTGAATTCTAGGTTAGATTAGGCTCTTCTGTGGCTAGCTGATTCTGGCGCGTTGTTGGTCTTTGCCCCTGCTTGTCACCTGTTCGACCTATTTCCTGACCCATGTTAGTCTGACCTATAAGGGGAGTGTGGGTTTTAGTTGCTAAGTATTGGTGTTGTATTTACAAACCAGCTACTTCTTTGCTGAGTAAGATTATATCCATGTAGGGACGGACTCATTGGTGCGTATATGTGGATGTTCTGCACATTTGTAAGATGAGACGATTCTTTTTCTTTGGATCATCTACCACGAGCACTGGGAATGGCAGTGCAACACCAGGTGGTGATGATAGCAGGAGTAAGAAGAAAGATTTGGAACGAGGTGACAACAATGGCAGTTCTGCTTCTAGATCCAATTCCTCTGGCGCAAAGGTGTCTAAGTCAAGAGGTCAGTGTGGAAAACTGAACAATGAGGAATCATCCAATCCGAAGCACCTCAGGAGGTGTATGTCTTTCTCATCCTCGGCTCACAACAGTTGCTTGAAGGAACGGAGCTTTAGCTTCTCGGGTGATGTCCCATGTTCTGTTTTTAATGAATCTGATGCACCCTATCATGCCGAAGATGCCAAGTAAGTGATTGGTTTATCTGATGGTTATCATCACTTCATCAGTAGTTTAATACTGCATGAAAGCCTAGGATATTAACCATCATTAAACAAATACATGGGAACAGCACCCTGTCCCCTTTATGTTCCATGTTAGTAAAAACAAGATAAGGAAAAGTATTGTGCACCTGCAAACTTTAATTATTTCAGCTCATCAGCTATAATTGTAAATGCTTAACTATATGGTGATTGCCCTCATTACAGATTGTTCATCCAATGGCATTGCTCACTTGCAGTACATACGGTCCCCTACCAATTTTTTTCTTCACTCGATTTCAACTAGAACAGCTTTGTGATGGACTGTCAATCCTCACTCATTAAGTGCTAAAACCATGTGCATTGTGACTGTCTTTCATCATTTCATCTGAGTAATGACAGTAACGGTGGGTATTGACTTGCAGTTGCTATGCATGGTCGCCAGAAAGGCATTCAGTCTCAAGAGAATACACAATAAACGTCCCGAAAGCACATTCAGTCCTGAAATGTGATTCTCCTGGTTCAAGATGCTATTCATGCTCAACAGGGCACTCTCCTGTTAGCTCTCCCATTGCCATACGATGCAGGTCAACAAGACTAGCCAATTTATTGAACAAGAACGAGGTTCTAGATCGATACATTGATGGAGAGCAGGAATCTACTATCCTCAGTGAGCGACAGAAACAAAATTCTCCAACCAGATCTGTGGCTTCGAATTTGGGAAGGCCACCTCGACCGCAGTCTACAGTACCATCTTTGCCAAGACCAGCGAAAGAGATCCTTGAGACTTACCCAAATGAGGACGTAAAGGATACCCATCTCCACCAACTAGCTCAAGAGGTTACAAGAGACACATGCAAGATTGGAACAATGTGCAATGCAAGTAAAAACCATGCTGGCCTGTCAGATGCTTTTGACAGATTTCCACATTTAGAAGATTACAAATCAGAAAGTATAACATCCGTTGAAGATATTTATGAGGATTTGCAAGACATGCGACCTCCAGATTTTAATTGCCCCTCCATTGATCCTGTTTCAGGTATCACCTCAAGATGCTATATTCCAGCCTCTTGCTTTCATGATTCCCCCAATATTTTCTTGATAACGACTTGTCTTTTACACCAGAGGATGCAGAAACTGATGACAAATTGCTTCAAAGGGCAAAAGAAGTTGAGGCAAAGTTCATAGTCCCTTCTGAAGAAGCTTATGATAACATGTCCAGATATAAGAGGCTAAGCGCAGATGACATGCTCCAGTTAATGCAATGTATGACTGAAGATAGGAGACAACTAGCATATGAATTGTCTTCACAGATTAAGGCACGCCTTACAGAAAGGTTTGCTGCCAAAGAGCAATGCAAACAATCAAAGAAGGAACTGGACATCAGAACTAGGAGGCTAGAGAAGGAGAAGACCGAAGTGCAAACTACTTTGGAGAAAGAGATGGACAGAAGGTCGGACGATTGGTCAATTAGGCTATCAAGATTTCAATCCGAGGAAGAGAGATTACGTGAACGGGTGAGAGAACTTGCAGAGCAGAATGTTTCCTTTCAGCGAGAGGTAACTTTTCTCGAAGCAAAGAGGGTTGATGCTTCTGATAAGGTTGCTTGTTTGGAAATGCAAAACAAAAAACTAAACGATGAACTAGAAAAAGTCAAAAACGAACGTGACAATCTCCAGAATTCCTCTGTAGACTTACATGCTTGTTTTACTAAGGCTGTAGAGGAAAAAGACCACCTCAGGGAATTCTTGGAAGATAAGGATGGTGAGAACAAGGCGTTGCATAAAGTGATTGCGAGGCTACAAACCATATGCAATGAACAAGAAAGAACAATCACTGGCTTAAGACAGGGATACAGTGTTGAATTAGAGAAGAAATCTGTTGAGCACTGCAACGAGAAAAAGAACAGAATGCAAATGGAACTTATTAGACTAACAGGAGTCGAACAGAAGTTAAGAGATGAAGTTCAATCTTGTCATCTTGAAATAGAGTCCCTCAGGCAAGAGAACATTGCACTCTTAAATCGTCTACAAAGTACTGGAAATGGTCCACGCTTGTCCTCAATTCGTCTTGACCAGCAGCTTCAGGCCAGATTGGATAACTTGCAGACACACAGCTTGTCATTGCTTGATAAGGCTGGCCAATTATGCATCAAATTGTTGGACCTAATGAAAGTCAAAAGACACGAAATTGAATTTGGCAATGACATTGCTGCATTAACAGTCACTGACTACACTTTGGAGTTCCAGAGCATCAAAGGAGGAATCGAGAGTCTGAAACGAAGTTTGCGGATTATCAGTTCTTTACTCACTGAAAAGGAAAATGTAAAGGAAAATTCTGGAGAGATTGTGGTTGGATGTAGTCCTTCTAGAGAGCAGAAGGATGAGCTACCACTGGTATGAGCACCTTTTTGTTTTATTGTAAATATTTTTCTATTCCATCATGTAATTTTTTCTTTTTGTTTTGGAATAAGAACAAGTAGGTTAGGACCCAACTGAGAAAAATCAATGTTGTAAAATGTGTTTAAGTTCAATCTAGAGTAACATGTTTTTGTAATTTATTTCCATGAATTATCTTCGTTAGATTTTTGTTATGATCTCTGTAGTGATTCTAGGGAAATAGCCACAGCTTAAACTATTATAAAAACTTATAGTTTTAGCAGTTGCGGAATCTTGAGCCTTTGTTTTCTGTAATCTTATTCTTGATGTAGGAGAATTCTGAGCTCAAGCTGAAAGAAGAAGCTATACTCAATAGAGTATTAAAGGAGGCACTCCTTTCAAAGGAACTTGAGGTTGAACAATTACAGTCAGACCTGGCATCTTCGCTTCGTATACAGGATGTCATGAGAAATGAGATCCAGAGAGTTCAGGACGAACTGTCTTGCATAAACCACAAGGCTAAGCATTTGGAGCTTCAGGTAACTTCCTATCCTTGTTCCCCAATAAACCTGCTTTTCTTTGTTTCTCTGATACAAGGTGATTTTGACAACGATTTTCCCCTGTTATGCTGCATTACCGTTGGATCCTTGCCATAATCTATTTTTGCTGCTTTTGTACCTTAATCTAGTCCTTTGAATTGTTTGTCAAAAATCGAGGTGTGCTTTATTTTACCAAGAATCAACTTATATTTTGGTCCTATGCTACAAAGGACATGTTTAAGGCTAATGAAATCACACTTCATATGACCTAAACTGCAAGTATTAGAGAGAATCTTAGATAAAAGGGCATCTGTTACTACTGCCTACTGGAGTTTGGGACTGTAATAGAATTTTTTCAATGATGCTTCTTCAATCGAGGTGTTTATTATAGAAGTTAATATGATGTATGTTGGCGTATGAAATTATGCGAGTTTTAGCAGTTTCTGGTCAACAAAAATCTCTCACTGCAGTTACAACGGGATATACCACAATCTTGGTAAATGAAATCACAATGTGAATGTGATATTTTCGCTATACTAATGCAGCATGAAAATTCACCAGAGTCCAAACCAATGCTCTATATGCAAATCAATTTATCTACAGAATTAGAGACGGTCCATGTGTGACCTTTACTGTGTTATTTGGCCAGTATAATGAGCCTTCTAGATTAGTAGTGTAGGTTACTAGCTTGCTAGGCGTATAAAAGTTTTATGTTCAGATTATATGCTTATGATGGTCCTTTTGTTGTATATGTGGCATTTTCCACATGTACTCCTATGTGTAGTTTGTATACTTTGTTTACATACTTGTTGCACTAGCAGGGTTTGAAGAAAGACGAGACCATCAATCAGATCCAGCAGGATTTCCAAGAATCTGCAAAGGAGCTTAGTGCCCTTAGAGTAACTCTGAAAACAGTAACTGACGAGAGGGACCTTCTTTGGCAGGAAGCTAAGCAGCTGAGAAAAAACATCAGCATCATTCAAAATGAGACGGCCTCACTAAAGGGGAAAATTGAAGCCCTTGAGGAAGACATACTCGTTAAGGAGGGTCAGATTTCAATACTACAAGATAACATCAACAATCCGCAACTTGATTTCATCTGCAGCCCTAGATCAATGAAGGAATTTGACATGGAGTGAAAACTGCACATAGAAAAGTTTTTAGACAGTCTGATAGCCTCAATAATGTATAATTCTGAAGACAAATTAAGATAGATGCTTGTGAATATACTGTTCATACGCTTCTACAATATCTTCAGTACACAATACCTATATGTTTTTCAACTCAGTACTCAGCTTATACCTTTTGTAAAGCTTGCGTACTTTTATCATCCAGAATGTCAGTTTTGGAAGCTTGGATTATCCCTTTTCTGTCTCCGTTTTCGCCGTCTCTTCATGAATCCGGAGGTTGTAGCAGCGTACAGTAACCCAATACACGTTTTTTTCTCGCTGAAGCATAAGTCAAGTCAGTGAATGTGTGGTTATCTTTTCTGCTTCCAGCATGTCTTCTTCAGACATTTCCAAAGTCAAGGATGGAGTAACTGACCCGTTGGGTGGATTTCTTCCATCCTTTGTCCTGCAGGAGCACAAGGACAGAAGGACGTGTGTGCTGAGATAGTAAACACGTCCTCCGTTAGAGCTGCTTGAACTGATGGCCTGAGAGACACTTGAGGTGTCTCTTTTGCTGGTGTTATTCGCTGCGCTACGAAGGATTAGAGAGCAAAATCTGCATGGTTTGGTTGTAGATCAGCATAAAGGGTTCAAGATGCATGGCAGTTTGCAATATTTTTTAAATGAAAAACATGCACAGTTTGACATTCTTCTTCCTACAAATTTGGTATGATCCCACTTGTGAGTTGGGAGTTGGGACTGGTTGTCACCATGCTGCCATGCACCCACTGGTGTAATGCTCTGTATGACTGTACGCTAAATAAATACGGTCTTCTCCTGTTCATTAAAAAGGAGGAAAAAAGGATAGGTCTAACATAGATACATAAAGAATCAAATCAAGCTTGGTCTTCTTGTGCTTTGTCCGTGTGGCTTTTAAGCTTGTGATCAGTGTCAACATAATAAGTGGGCTGGTACTGGTTGCTCATTTCATTGTCTGATAATTTTGTGTCAGACGTACACACTGGAACAGTGTATATATATATGTGGCCTTGGTGCGCTGTAGACTTTTAGTTGCGGTCAATTTGTTATTTATTGATTGTGTCGAGTGATGCCTTGGTGCAGTAATGAATCAAGGAACGGCTACATCATTTGACTGTTACTTGCATGTCTGAGTAAAAATTTTACCGCATTTTCTTGATAAGCCCAACATTACCATTCGTTGGATTTAGATTTGGGTGGTCAGTTTCAAATGATATGGAAGCTGATCTTGGAGCGGACTGATTGGAAAAAATATTGACTTGGAGAGCTACCCACCTGTTCGAATTCTCTGGAATCCTGGAAGCCAGGATTGATTTTATTAGGGCTAAGTTACGGTACAATATTTATTTTCTAAGAAATAATATTTTAAATTAATCTAAACCATTAATTTTAGTTAAGATTAAAAATAAATTAAAATTAAAAATATTTTATGACCAACAGATAATTAAAAAGTCTAAGTAGAAAATTAGAAAGTAAGCGCAGAAAATAAGAAAATCTGGCAAGAGGGAAATCGTTTAATATTTTTAGAAAAAAATCTTCCATTTTTTTCAATTAAACCATGCTAATCGAGCTGTCCTCCTTTTCCGCAGGGTTCGTTGTACCACGAAGGATCTACCAGAAACGTGTGAGATTACAATCTCTGCAAATTAAGGGGGGAGAAAGAGAGAGATAGAGATGATCTTGTGAACAAATAGGACTTGCATTGAATCACACAGTGGCACGAGCTATTTTCCTTCTTTTTGGAGTCATTATACTGAAAGGATTGCATATTGAATGCGAAGGCATCTCCAAGTCAAAACGAGGCTTATTGTACTGACTACTGAGCTCGATCGATGTCTTGCTGCATGCTAATATGCTATCCAATGGCATAGCTACTTGCACTACAGGACTCCGATTTGGATCGCAATTTGCTGGCGCAAAGACGACCGAGGTGTACAGAAGCTTGTGTTAGAATATGTTTAAGTTGGACGCTTAGGTATTTATGAAAGTCCACAGGGGTGATGTGCACAGATAAAGACAGCTGCGTAGTCATCCTATTGATAATCCAGGTAAGATGAAACGAAACGAGGAGCTTCATTTGAAAATTATTAGTAAATTATTACTCCTTTGTTTTGTTACGTTATATGTTATAAATTGTTTGAAGTTATATTTTTCTGACTTTAATCAAGTTTTTTTTAAAATTAACATATATGATATCAAATAAATAAACTATTAAAGCATATTTTGATTTAATAAAAATAATTTGATATGTTATGGTTATTGATATGTTTTGTTATAAAATTAATCGAAATTAGAGAAATTTAACTCATAAGTTAAATGATATGTAATACTAAATGGAAGAGTATTAAGTAACGGAAGGCTAGCTGATGCTTCGTCCGTACATATGGCGGCGTGTCCGGTCTCCCTAGCTAGGTAGCAGATCGATCCTTTCGGTGATTGTTTCGCTAGCTACCAGTGGCGAGCAGTAGCCATGGAGAGCGTGAGTGCACTGGTCCTGCTCCTCCTCCCTCACCTCTCCGGCGCCGCCGTCGCCGTGGCCAACCTGTTTGCGTGGTGGCCGGCGGGTTCGTCGTGGTCGACGACGCGGAAGGTCGCCAAGACAGTGGCGCCGGAGCAGGCGGCGCGCGACGAGCTGATGAGCGTGTGGCGGTACAGGAAAGGCGGCGAGAGTAGTCCGGCGGTGGTGGAGTGCGTGGTGTGCCTGAGCAGCATCGAGGAGGGGGACGAGGTGAGGGTGCTTCGTTGCCGGCACCTGTTCCACAGACGCTGCCTCGACCGGTGGCTGCAGCAGGCTCGGCCGCCGGCGACGTGCCCGCTATGCCGCTGCCGGCTCCAGACTTCGCCGGAGGAAGACGACGACGACGGAGGGGAGGAGGAGGAGGACTCGGGCATGGTGCTATTGATGGCGTACGTGCAGAGCAGTTGCTGCTCTTGGCTCCGGCTGTCCTGCGGATGCTGATCCCCGTACGTATGTAATGTATGTATTAATCCTAGCTAGCCAGGAGCAGCACGTACGGCAGCAGCTGAGCAAGCAGAGCATGTTTAGGTCAGTTTGTGCATTTTCTAGCAGATTTCTCTCTTAATATTTGATAATTTAGTAATGTTTGGTGCAGCTTAAGTTGTACTAGATAAGATTGTGGAGAGATCCCAAGTAGACTCTAATTTGTGTAGAGGATAGAGCGCCATTAATTAAGGTGATCGACATGGCGCGGAATGGATAGGATGCATGCAGCGAGGGGCGTACGTGATTGGGTCATCGGGCACTTGTGTATCATGCACCTCATGATCAGCTCAGCTGGTGGATCTGATCTGACCTCTCGCATCTCCGGCAGTGACTCGGTGGCGCGCGCCGCGCGGTGAGATCGATCGGATCATGCAGTTAAGCCATGTCGGTAGAAGAGGCACAGCAAGTCAACTGCATGCCTGCCTTCAACTGAAATATTGACGGAGGGGATGGGCCGACCACGTCTTACGCCACGGCCCAAAAACCCTTTTTTTTTCTTCTTTTCAAAATGGCCATCAACTGAAACAGAAACGACCATGGTTATGTACAAGACAGAAAGAGAGAGAGAAACAACAAGGAATCACCACTCCTTTTGTTATCGGCTGCAACTCTTCAGAATGCCATATAAATGCAGAGTTGAGTGAGTCCGTGTGCGTGTGGATTTCATCGAATACTGACTGGCCTGCCTGCAGCTTCTCCCTGTGATTCTGCACTGTAAACAAGCTTACAAGCACCATCCAAACCAACGTCATGTCTTGGAATGTTGTTGCTACTTAATATATCTGCATCAACATACACCACATCAAACCTCGCGATCCCACGAACGAACATACCACGACATGCATTGCTTCTGCAGCAACACCCAAAAAACGGAATTCGCAAGAGGGAGAGACGTGTGCAGTGCATACAAAGAGTGAGTTCGTTTTCAGCTGTCGTTCACAACAGCATCCCCGAGTACAAAGCCCTGCCCAGCTGGACCCCCCCTTGATGAACTCCTTTCCGCTGTCAACATTGCTGTGGCTTGATCAGAAAGAGGCCGAGTTAATTCGTCGCAGCTGCTGCTTCGGCTCCGGCTGAGGCACGAACTGCACCAGCGACTCCAACTTCTGGGGCACAAACTGTACTACCGCATCCAACTTCTGCGGCATGAACTGCGCTACTGGTTCCAACTTCTGCATCAAACAAAATGCACCATCAGCATCCAGTACTATTCTACTATGTGACTATGTGACTATGTCTATGTTGTCCGTTGATGATTGAACAACATTCTTACATGGACCCAACTCGGCTAGGGAATGTTTGAGAGATGAGAAACAGTGTGTAGACAAAAAAGACAGGAACCAATGAACACTGCAGGCAAACTCTATTAATATCATGGTCTAGTTTAACTTTAAGACGATCTGTCAGGTCGGATTAGAACTTAGAAATACCACCTCTGAATAGTCACAATCTGTCCTATCAGTGCGCATTTGGAGGACTTAGTACATCGAAAAAAATATCCTATAGCAATAAGGCATAAAGAAACATTTGTACAGCACGTGATTGTCCACAATGTCACATGTTAATGTCAAATTGCAAGCTTTGCTCATCTCTCTATGACCCAGCATCCCAAGAAGTACCACATTTGCACACAAGATGCTAGTACTAAACTAATAATTAAGGCCTCTCTCCCTCTCTAGTCCACTAACCACCCAGCGCAATTGTAGAGCTAACAACGAACAAAATTATATTTCTAGTTTGGCTTTAACTAAAAAATGACTTGGAGAGTTTGTGTAAGCTGGGACTGGGAGAGAGGCTCACATCAGGTGCAGCACTAAAGTACAACTAGTGAGCATTGCAATCCAATCAGGAGGAGAAGATAGCTAGCGTTGGTTTGCTTTTTACCTTGAGCTGCTCCCTGAGGCACTCGTTCTCCTCCTCAAGCCGCGAGATCTTGTTCTCCAGCTCGTTCGTGTATGCCTGCCACATCGCCCCGCTTTACAGATCAGTAAAGGACGCATTTTTATGCGAAAATTTTGATGAAACTTCACCTGCTTCCTGGCCCGGGATCGCGCCGCCGACTCGCGGTTCTTGATCATACGCTTCTGCCTCCGTTCCACCGTCTTCTCACCCACGCCGTCCCCGGCCGCCGCGCCGCGCTTCCGCCCGGCCACCTGTGAGAGGAACCCGGCGACACCGCCACCCCCGTGACCGTCGCGGTACACGGCGTCCAGAACCGGCCCTGTGCCCACCCCGAGAGG
>KE370851.1:25021-37228 GCA_000418225.1 Zizania latifolia
CTCGACGGCTTCAAAGTCTAGAAGGCACGCAAAACGAGGCATAAACAATTAAAGAACAGAAAATAAACAGTACAAACAGTATAATTAAATTAGTTTGGGTTGTAGAGAATTTAATGACGGTCAATCTGCAATTTGAACGGATGAAAACGGAGTTCGGATGTGAAAGATATGAATTTTGGAAGTTTTGGAAATTTTCTAGAATTATTTCTGAACTGAAAAAGGGTTCTGGTCCACGGTGAACCAAGTCCACCGTGAACCCACACACAGGCTGTAGACCGAAGGGGTATGCTGCCGTTGGATCAGAATCGGACGGCTGCGATTTTATGCAGATCGGATGGCCGAAAATAAACCAGAATAGATCTATGGTTCAGATCGAAGCGGGGGATTAAATGAGATCGGACGGTCGAGATCGCCTGATACCGGTCAACTCTAGTCAAACGAATCTAGGCGCTCGGTTTGGGGATTTAATCTAGGCCGCACGTGCTGGATCGGACGGCGGATGGCCGATCCCACACGCAGGGAACAGAACAGTGCATGGCGTTCTTCTCCGGCGACGGCCAGGACACGGCGGTGCGACTGCCAGCGGCGATGAGGCTTGCGGGATAGAACTGACAGCAAAAATAGAATCAGGGGAGGATGGGGGTCATTACCGTGGAGAAAACGGTGGCCGGCGAGGTACAGATGAGACCGGCGATGGGCGGAGCTCCGGGGTCGCTTCGGGTGGACCACGTCGGTGGCGTTCCGGCGACCGGCGGTTCGAACAGAGATGTGGCCGAGGGAGAGCGGACGACGATGGACCCGACGGTGGAGCCTGGTGACGAGATGGTTCGGGCGGCAGGGAAAACGAAGAACGGGGCAGAGGCGGGGGGTTTTATAGAGGGGGAGGCGGACGGGATTAGGACTCCGGGTGGTTGAGATTCGCCGAAAAAAATGGAGCGGCGGCGGTCTCGGTGGACGGCTGCGGACTCGGGTGGACGCGGAAGAAACGCGGGGCAGTGCGGGCGGCGGAGCGAGACGGCCAGGTGAGACCCACGCGTGCAGCGCACGCAGGAGCACAGCAGGCGTCACACGACCCGAGCTGCACAGCGGGACCCACGCGAGCGCGCAGCGGCGAAAGTAGGCGCAGCTGGGGCCCACGCGCGGCGCGCGGCAAATCTCGTTTTTTCTTTTTTTTTATTTAATATTTATTATTATTATTATTATATTTTGTTTTTTTAATCCTTTGCCAATTCAATCCATTATTTTATTTAAATTCAATTTCTTTATTTGAAATTTTAAATTCCCCTTTTTATTAAATTTGAAAAATTTTAGGGTGTTACAATTTACTCTTATGAGTGTCTTCATGTTGCCGGACCAAATCCATCATAAAATTGACAGTTTGATAAACGCTTTCTTCTGAGAGGGTCTTGAGCAAAAGAAGAAATATCATACGGTCAAGTGGGAGACTCTGTGTGCCCCTAAGGAATTTGGTGGTATGGGTTTTCTGAACACCAGAGCTTTCAACACCGTTTTACTTTGTAAATAGATTTATAGATTGGAAGCTGGTCATGAAAGCATGGTGTTTGACTTGTTGAAGAGGAAATATGATCTATCTAGGAGTCTGTTTTAGGCCTCGGGTAGGGGGGTCTTTCTTTTTGACCAGTTTGCACAAAGCGAAAATCTGGGCTAGAAGAGGAAGTGGTTTTCGGCTGGGCTCGGGTGAAAGGATTTCATTCTAGCTGATGTGTGGCACTTAGACGTACCTCTGAAAGTGACCTTTTATCATCTGTTCTCTATCTGTCGGGATCCTGAGGCAACGATTAAAGAGATGTTGACAGACTTAGCGAGGGGGTGTGTATTTCGGAGCTCCCTGGGAGCCTCGGACCTTGATCAATGGGAGGACTTGATACAGTTGACGAGTGAGCTCCTAGTGTCTGATGAGGCTGATAGCATGGTATGGCTGCTTGATCGCCATGGCTTCAACACTAGGTCGATGTATAAGTTGATTACTGACAGGGGGGTAACTGAACCGAATCTGGTGAAAATTTGGAAGGGTTTCTTGCCTTTAAAGGTGAAGATTTTTGTCTGGCTGATTTTGAAAGGCAGAATACAAACTGGTAAACAACTAAAAAAAATGAAATGGAAAGGGGGTCCGAGGTGTAAATTGTGTCAGCGGATGGAGTCTGTTGATCATCTCATGTTTGAGTGTCCTCCCTCCTGTTTCCTGTGGTGTTTTACGAGGGAGGCGTTAGGTTGGCCAAGGACCCTAGAGTGGAAAGAAGATATTCTGAAAACTGCTTTCGAGAGATGTCCCATGACGCAGAGAGATATTCAGGTTTGGGTGATTGGTGCGGGTGTTTGGTCCATATGGATGCTCCGCAATGAATACGTTTTTAAAAACCGCATTTATACTAACGTTTTACAGGTTATTTACAAAATGTGCTTATTCCTCACCCAGCGGCTCTCACAGGTGCCAGCACGCTTGAAGGAGGAAGCACCGCGCTGCCTGGGCTTGCTGCGTGCAAGACTGCACATGTTGGTCCAGGGACCAGACTCCTCGAGCGCCAGAAGCTCGGGCGACACAAACCTGATGCCTGTTGACTGATCAAGATGTCTGCTGAATCTCAATCCTGTCGTCGCGATAATGTGGGATGAAAAGCTCTGTTATTTCTTTTGGTGTCCCAGGGGAGGTCCATCTTTTGTCTGTGAACTTCTAAGTAGGGGTGGTGTCTGTGTGCTTGCGACTGCAGCCGCTTTTGTTTGTTGGTCATTGTCATCGCTGCAAAACGCTTGCTGAAGTGCTTGTTTGTTCGCTGGTAACCCCAGCCGCTACTCTTCTTTTATGCTTTCAAAAAAAGCTGGGCTGATAAAGCCTTTCTTCTAAATATTTTTTGATTTACGAATTGAGTGTAAATAAAACGGTAGAAATAAAATATTTTTAGATACAGTTGAGGTACAAGAAATAATTTTTGGGGGACTAAGGGGGAGGGAGCAATACCATGAGATGGCGATAGTCTAGTCAAGAGTTAAGTTCCAAAGTTTGTACTCGTTTTCTATTCCTGTCTACTTAGGTAGAACACCCTTTTATATTTCTTGTGTCCTATAGTAATTAAAGGGATAATGCAGCAATGTATCAAACAAAAACGGTATTCAATCAGCTAACTTTAATTTGTTTGATAGGAGTACAAAAGTTCTCAAGGATCTGAATGAATACACGCCATACTTATCAGCTATTTCCTGGCTTTTGCAGGACACAACCCTCCATTTCCGAGGGTGTCCTTCTATGAAAAGAAAACAGAGATAGATTCAGGTTGGTCGTATTGTAGCACTGATAGCAAAACTGCAAGTCTGTAACTAGAGATCTTGACAGCACAACTTGTGCCTGAATCTTTTGAGTATCAAGGAGGTATTTTGCATAGGGAGATGGTAGGTCCATGGACACATATGGTGGAATTCTTTGTCCACTTTGCAGGCCCCTGCTCGATCATGGCAGACACCCTTGAGAGCTACGAGGAACGACTAGATAGGTTTAATCACAGCATCAGGGAGCAGCACGTCCAGATTTGAGAAATCTCATGACCACCATGATATCGCACACACTGTATCATTAACACAGCGAGCTAGCTAGACGCAGCTCCTGCAACCCCTCTGTCAAAACTGAAACCAAAAGAAAACAGTGCCCTCCATGAATGACCGATGGGAGCAGTATTTCATCTTGACAATACAACGATTTCCCTCGTACATATAGATGTGAAAAAATCGCCACTTGAGCAAGTTGGTGTGATAGTAGTACACCTACATAGTGGTTTGTACTGAGCCAGAACATAGCTTAAGCTAGAGTATAGCATCACATAGCTAAGCTACAGTGACAAGTGGCAACGTCGGCTGCTGCTTTTGTACGGGCCTGACGTGGAAACGCATGCGGCTCGGTCCTAAAAATACCTGTAATTGTACATCTGAACTTTCACTCCTGCTGTGCAGTAGATTCTCTCACGTATTGTGATCTTCCTTTAGCTTCCACGTTTTTACTAATGACATCTAAAGTCCATACGATTCGATCTATTCTCTGTAGGAAGAAGATGATAATAATTCTGCATTCCCAACGGTGCGTTAAGAATTTCAGACAGTTCATTTCTCCCCTTTACGCACAGATTTCTTCAGAACAGAAGGCGCCATTGCTCAAGTCTGCAGTACTGGTACTGTTTGGGGGTTAACTGAACTAAAGATTCGGTTTGTGTTTAACAGCAAACAGTTAAGCTCTGTGCACATCTGCTGACATTCTTTATGGCTAAGGAAGCATCTTGCTGTAGCACAGCATCAACTCAGTGAGAAAAGTAGAGCGTCATAAAGCTCGTCCTCTCCATGGCTCCATGCCTCCAATCCTCCATGCCCAGCTCGACCTTTTCTTTTCTTTTTCTGAAAGAAATGATGGAGCTTGCAAAAGTAGTGCTGCATGCAGTTGGACAGTTCAAGTGTAAAAGAAAAGCAGGTGCATGGACAGATTGGCTAAGCCCGATTGGAGCAACCGAAACCGAAAGGCCAGTAGGAGACGGGCTGATTAATTTACCTAGGCAGAAGTGTGGTAGCTGACGGCCCATGCAGATGCAGGCAGCAGGCTGGAGCTTCTACGAGTTCCGTTCAGGTGTGGGCGTGTGGAGACCCGGAGATGGCCACGACCGGGCTCCGCACTACGTATTTCCCGGACACTGACACCCAGCTCAAGCTCCCTTCCACTACCTCTTGCTCGCCGATCTTCCCGCTCACCGTCACGCTGAACGTCTTCTTCTCTCCGGCCTTGGAGAACACCAGCGTCTCCGGCCAGACGCGCACCGTCACAGACCCGGCCATCTTCACCTCCACCGTGTACGTCGATTTCGCTGGCCCCACGTTCGTCACCGTCCTGTTCACCGTCAACGGGGTCGACCTCACCGGCACCGTGATCGTCGGGTAGTTCAGCTGCGGCTCCGGCACCTTGACTAGATTCCCGCAGCTCAAGCTCGTATTGCGCATGATGATTGCCAGGGCTCGGTCGCCGAGGAGCTCGCAGATGTAGCCGGCGTAGTCGATCACGCCGATGTCGTAGACCAGGCCCGGGTGGGCGGCTCTCATCGGGTTCACATGCCCGGCGCCGGTCAAGTACGCTCCGGCCTTTGAGTGCAGCTCGTCCAAGATCGGCCCGCCGGTGCTGTTGACGGCGTCGGATGACGTCATGATGGCCGACTTGATGGCGGCCGGCGACCATTCGGGGTGGGAGCTCTTGACAAGCGCCGCCACGCCGCTGACGTGCGGCGTCGCCATGGACGTGCCGGATAAGACTTTGAAAGACCCACCGACTTTGTCGGCGCCGTGCGGTGGCCATGCGGCGAGGATGTTGAGCCCTGGCGCCAGAATATCAGGCTTGAGCACGCCGGGGTTAAGGGTACTTGGTCCCCTGGACGAGAACGACGCGACCATGGGAGCAGGACGGACGCCGAGCAATGTTTTCTTGAACGTGCTGGTCGCCGATGAGTTTGCCGACGTCGCGTACTCCGCCAAGCTGTCGCCGTCGGCCACGGTCACCTGCACCACGTCGGGGCCAAAATCCCGGAGGACGGTGGTGTAGCCGTTTATTCTGTCGTTGATCAGCACCACGCCGGCGGCGCCGGCTCTCCTCAAGTCATTAACAAGGACATTCTGGAGCAGAGAGCCCCAGACCTGGCAAACCACGATCTTGCCGTCGACGCTGCCTTTGTCCGAGAACCAGCAGGAACGCTGTTCCTCCGAGTAGAGCAGAGGATGCGAATGCGACTTGCTGCTCGAGTTCCTCTTCCTCACCCGACTAAGCGACTCGCCGTCAATGAGCTTTCCGTTGCCGAGCCGCGTGACGGCCGAGAATTGCCGGTCGACTGAGCCGGCGGCGACCGTGAGCAACCACGGCGCTTCGTTGCTAAGCGACGACAACTCCGGACCATAGTTGCCAGCTGCACCCACCACGACGATGCCCTTGGATACCGCACTGAACGCGCCGATGGCGATCGGGTCCTCGTCGAACTTGACGATCTGATCTCCGCCGAGGGAAAGGGAGAGCACGTCGACGCCATCCTTGATGGCCTCATCTAGTCCGGCCAGTAGGGCTGCGCTTTGGCACCCGTCGCCGTTGCACACCTTGTACATGGCAATGTGGGCGCCAGGAGCGATGCCGGCAGCGGTGCCCGTGCCGTGACCGTTCATCGCAGCGCCGTCGACGAAGTTCCCGGCGACCGTGGATGAGGTGTGGGTCCCGTGCCCGATTCTATCGCCGGCGTCCTCTTCGCTAATAAACGACTTGGCGCCGATGAGCTTGTTGTTGCACCGGGCGGCGAAGGCTCTGCACGAGCCTTTCCACCTCGACGGGGGCGGCGGCACGCCGCGGTCGTCAAAGGAAGGGTGTGACGCGTGGATGCCGCTGTCGAGAAGCCCGACGATGACCCCCTTCCCGTAGCCGGCGTCCCTCCAGAATCCGACGTGCTTCTTCAGCCCGAGGAACTCCGGTGTGTGCGTGGTCATGAGCTGCAGCGTCTGGTCCGGGAACGCGCGCAGGAATCCCGGCTTCTTGGACACCGCGTCAAGCTCGGCCTCGGTGAGCCTCGCGGCGAAGCCGGTGAACACCTCGCTGTAGGAGTGAACGAGGCGTGGCTCGTCGGAGTCGGCGTGCTGACTCGGCGGCAAGAAAGACTCATGCCACCGACGGTGGTCGTCTTCGCCATCGCCGTGGGCAAGCTGTGGCGGCTCGACGAGCACAATGTAGGTTCCACGACCTGAAGGTGTCGTGACATTTTGCTGTAACCTTGCAGCTGGATTGATATAACAAAGCGAAGGTTTAGCCGAGAGGAAGGCGGTGAGCAACAGGAGAGGGACTAAAGGCGCCATAGTCAGCAAAGGACCCGATCGATCTAGCATTCCTAACTGCGAGGAAGACGATGGCCACGAATCTTGAAATGTGGCTGTTTATACACGTCTGAATGATATTTTGGTTTAGCAAGATGCAATTAGACTATCGATTATCCTCATTTATATGCCAATCCAATTAAGTGCCATTAGTCGCTGCCAAATCTGCGTGAGATTTGGATGGAATGCATTTAGTGGGCGTATCATGGTATTAATATCTCTTTAATATAGACTAAAATTTCTCCTCTGACCGCAACTGAAGTGCTAGCAACTAATGATTGGGAGAGATCAGGTTACAGCTGCACTGGAAGACTGGAATGGCAGAGAATCACATGGATGTTTACACAAAACTGTGTCCGGAAGCTGGTGCATGGAAGGACAATTATTCAGATTTCGGAATGTTATCTGCTTGTGCAATCTTGTGCTACCAAGCTTCCCCCAACTCTGTCTGATCAAAGTAGCAACCGGTTGGTCCATCCTGAGGGAGCAGAGCCACCTTCACTGCTCCTCTCGCGCCTTCTTCAGGAGGGATGATCCCCGTATTCCAGTTGATCTCTGTGTTGACGAAGCCAGGGTGAACGCAGTTGATGCGCATCTCCGGATGCCTCTTCGCCAGAATCCTGGTGTAGAGGTTCACCACCGTCTTAGACATGCTGTAAGCCGGCAGCATTGTTGGCCACCCAGCCTCCTCAAGCCATTCGTTCTTCAGGTCGTCCAAGAACTCATTCAGCATCACTTCTATCCGTGTTTCGTCCCAGATGTCGACGTTGCGCAGCTCGTTGCGTAGCTTCTCGTTGGGCATTCTCTGTGGCAAATTGGACATTGGAACTATGATGTATTAGGCCAACTAATATATCCCATTTCTCTTCCTATTTTAGCAGCACACAAGGCTTTTTTACCATGTACCTTCAACTCTGACCGAAGGGAGGTGGTGTTAACAATACATGCTCCTGACGTTGATTGTTTCAGTAGCGGTAGGAGAGCTTCTGTTACCCATTTCAGTCCATGATAGTTGGTGTTGATGCATTTTACTGCCTCATCGTACGTTTGTACGATCACCGATTGTATCAGATCGACTGCTTTGCCGGATAGCTGAATTGCAAAGAGCCAGATAGTGGTTGAGATGCTTCTACTGACTTTTCACTTGTGCGTCAAAAAGAAAATTTTAATTGAACGGGCACGAGCCCATGAACTGAACAGTAAGCACAGAAATTATGCATGGAAATTCTGACGGTAAAACTGCTGACAACTGTAGGGGCATATATCTTCTAAGGGAAACATCAAAGAATAAGATAGGGCACGCATTTGAAGCCATGCAGAGATGTTAAAAGGTAATGACAGTCCACGTACCCAAACCTTGGGATCAATGTTGAGAGCTCTCAGGCCGTCCTGGTCCACTGCAACCCCTCCAACACCTGCATTGTTCACCTGCAATTTTGCGCAATCTTCATATATGTTCTCGTAAAAATAGATTGGTCAGACTTCGTGGTAGACAAGGAAACAGATTCATTTTACCAAAATGTCAAGCTTCCCGAATCTGCTCTCGATATATCGGGCTAATGAGGCACGACTATTATCATCTAGGATATCGAGCTGATGGAAGATTACGTTGGAGAGGCTAGATTCATGGCAAAGGGACTCAACCGCGTCTTTTCCTCTTTTCTCATCCCTTGCTGTCAGGATGACTGTCACACCTTGGAGAGCAAGCTGGCGGCATACCTCTAGGCCAATCCCTCTGTTTCCACCAGTGACAACTGCAAGCCTAAATTGCATAGGTCAAATTAGCATCCATTCAGTGAAGAATAAAAGTGCACATTTTATGCATGTATGGTAAAATACCTTTCAGGAATAGTTTTGTGGTCATGACTCACTGCCTCAAGCCTGTGGAATGAGCAATGTGAGTTTTGTTGAGTCGGCTAAAATAGTAAAATCTTATATAATCTCTTCTGTGCTGATAAGTAGAGGTTGTACAAGGGTTGTACAATGAGCTAATTGAAATGTCCTGACAGCTTGAAAAGAACAGAAAAACTGAATGCTGTTAGACTAACAGAACGGTTATGGGGCTGTTTGTTTCAGTTTGGGATTATAGTAATTCAGCTTATTTTCATAAGCTGAAACAAACAGATCAACTTATTATACCAGCTTATTATAACCAGAGTACAGATTATAATAATCCAATAAGCTGGCGCAACCTAGCTTTTTTCTATAAACTGGATTACTATAATCTCAAGCTGAAACAAACAGAGCCTAAGGCCACATGCAGGTGCTTAAGTAGATGCTTAAAAAACCTGGTTTTTAAGTAGGATTGCCTTGGTGCTAATTTTGTTGCATGCTGCTGATCCATCTGATCTTATTTAATGGATAAACGCGTTTGAACATTGCATTCATGCATGTTCACCACAAAAACAACATTCATGAGTTACGTAAAAAAAGTTAGCCTGCAATCAAATTTACATCACGCTGCTACAACACCAAATACTTGGAAAAAATGGAGACTTTTGTAAAGTTGTATTCAGGGAATTTCAGGCTTTCAAACATCTATAACATCGAGAAGAACGCAGCATTTTACAGTGAATCAGACCTATCCGATTCTCATCAGATTAATAAATTTGGGGAGCGGGTGAACCTGTGCCTCGTTGACGACGACTGCATCGCCGAGGGTGCCACTTGCGAGCGCGCTTCCGTGCGGGTGGCGGGGACAGCTATCCGCGGTGCTCGTACTTGTGGCTGGAGAGAAGAGTTGAATGGGGTTAGGCTGGATCGGGCTCTCCAAGAAGTAGATGGGTAACTCGCGGCGGCGGCCATGACGCCGGGTTGGTGAATCAATCGAGATCACCGAGCGGGAGGCGGCGGCCGCGTGGGGGTGCTAGGGGCTAGGGCCAGTGGGTGACTGAATGGGTTAACCCTAAATTGCACGGGTATTTATTTTTACCAAGGCGAAATTACCTCTTACATGCAGGGTTGGCCTCGTCTCGCGACTCCGTGCGCCGCTGCTGGACTACCGCCGGCGCTGTAGACGACAACTCGAAGCCGAACCTGAGTGGCGGCAGGGCCCGGCAGTGAGCACCGACCGGAGTCTGCGGGAAATTTAACTATTTATCGCTTAAAAAACGACACATGTTTAAATGCCACCTTCTTCATTACAATTAATATTTTATCATTTTTATCATCGACAAACTCTTTTTTTTATTTACCACTTTATAGTCCAAACATGTCTTCTCATTTGTCGTCTCAGCATTTCTGTCATGTTAGTCGTCGTCTTCCCTGCGCCGCCGACCGCTCCCTGCGCGTGCCGTCCGCTTGCTCCCTGCGTGCGTTGGCCGCTTCCTGCCGCCGCCTGCTCCCTAGCCGCGCCGTCCCCTCGTCTGCTCCCTGCCACCGCCCACTCCCTGGGCGCGTCGCCCGTTGTAACGATCCGTCCGGATTTCGGAAATATCGTCGAAATGGACAAGTCGATACGTTATCGAAGACGAATGAATTTTAGAATAAAATCGTTCCATTCAACATTAGTTTTATTGTAGACCTGCTTATTACAACACATAGAGTCTCACACTGCTGCATTAGGAGGCATACCTCGCAGCGGCAGGCAAAATCAACATTCAAGCTTACAAAACATTGCATGAACTATTGTCTAACTACCACACTTGGGGACTAGGCCCGAGACCCTAATCTTCTGGTTCTTCAGCTGCGATATCTTCATCTTCATTCCCGTAGTTGCCTTCGTCCTCAGGAAGATTCTCGTACTCTGGTTGTGGGTGGTAAAAAACAAGGGTGAGTACTCAAGAGTACTCAGCAAGTCTTGGGAAGTGAATATAGATGCAGGGTACAAAGAGCGGCAGGGGCTTCAAGGATTAATATTATTATTTTTAAAAAACAATACTTCTAAGTGCTTAATCCCGCGGGTAGAGGTCCCAACCTCCATCCGCTCCCACAGTAATAATATAACAACAATATCTATCAATTTCTCTCAACTTCACCAAACCGGGAGTTGCTTTGCAACAAATCCCACATTTATCTTGACAACTCTTTCCAACTTATCACAACAACCATCAATTCTCAACATCGACTCAACCATCCATCACTTGCCATCATTCACCGGTACTAACTTGCCCATCCGTCAGGAAAGTATTCCCCTTAAACATTCTCTCAACCCAATCACTTTTTATCTCTCAACTAGTTTAAATTCTTACGGTCACTCTCTATGAAACATTTCGGCTTCCCGCTCCACACAGGAACGTTGCCAACCACTAAGGCTAGCCGTATACCCACCGGTATACTCTGGTAACGCCCCATCCCAACCATTTAGTCAAAACAAGTCAAATCCTACGCTAGAGAAGATACATGAAGTTACTCGCCCATATCCGTGGACACGGCTGTTCGAACAGGTTATATTTCAGCTGAAGGTGCGCACTTTACCCTTGCGACCCGAACTTACTCCTTAACCGGCCTAGCTAAGGAGGTTCGTGACAAGGACTTTCCAGAGCAAACCTAGGATACCCCACTGCCACCCAGATAGATTTACGGTCAAGGATCCGGACCCTCTCGTCCTTCGTCTCCCCTGGACATCCCGCGGGTGCTCCACCAATTCCGTTCACAATCATTGATCTCAATAACTTTCTCGTGCCCGTTAGGGACTTTAGTAAGTACTTCGAGCCACCCCGACGATTCCATATCTATTGGCCGCAGGACCATCCCAAATCCGCTAAGTACTAATCCAAGGGCATCTGTCACCTACCGCAAGGTTGCACGATGTTGTGCTCATGCTTTTCCAAGGAATCGGTCCTTATCATTCACTCAATGATTTTCAAACAATTTCACACAACACATTTAACAAATCACACGTTTGCCCAATCTATCTCTAGTCGACATGTTTTGAGTATGAGTATGTGTGTATGTGCGGTGTACCCATTTTATTCAAGGATTGAACTAGAAAGCAATAAATAAATAAATAATTTAAATTTAAGGACATAAATGTAAAATGCCTAATTTAACAAGGTAAAACAGGGTAATCAATTCAAGGAGGCTATTAGCAAGTTTTAGGTTTTATTTGCCGTAATCGCTCAAGCAATCAGCTTTTAGTGTACGTGAGTGTCAACCTAATAATGCATGTATATATATATTTTAAAAACATCACAAGCATGCAATGGGATCAATTATGGTCAAGGGAAGACTTGCCTTGGTTTAGGTCGAAATCGGGGTCATCGACTAAGCGGTCTTGAGCGACGTCGGCGTCGGAGGCTACATCGTGATAACACAAACATAAAGAAAACACACATAAGAAACATTACAAGTTTGATTTAAATAGTGCCAAAATAAACTTGG
>KE370851.1:54608-69440 GCA_000418225.1 Zizania latifolia
GCCGCTGCCAGGCGCGGCACGACTCGCAGCTGCAGTCCGACCACCTCGGGCTCCGCCCCTTGCACCGGTCCGTCTCCGGCGACCCTCTCCTCCTGACGATCTTCCCGACAAGCCGCATCAGCGCGTCTCGGCAAGCGCTCCTCCGGGCGTACAATGTGTCGGAAACCCCGTCGTCCTCCATCGCCGCGCTGTAGCTGCCGTGGCAGTAGCAGCTGACGGGGCTGTCCTCGAATACGCCGTCGAGGAAGCCGTACACGAAGCAGAGGAGCACGTCGACGACGTCCAAGAACGCGAACACAGCGGCGGCCGCAACGGCTGTTAGCCACGCGGGAGGCGCAAGCATGGCCGCCGTTTGTGGGGTTAGCGCCGCGAAGGGCAAGCAAGACGGAGAAGGAGAACGGGAGGGTGAGAGGAGCAGATGGAGGATGCGAGTCATAAGGCTGGAAGCGTGCGCGTGCGTGTGTATGGCGTTGCTCCACGTCGGTGGAGGGGAATCTAGTGTTTGACTGACAGATTCCGCTTGTTGCGCCGGCGGTAGGTAGCTTGTTTTTGGTTGTCATGTCCCGAGTTCGCCGGAATATATTCTCACTTCGGGAAAATTCAAGAGACGTCCACGTCCAACTGGCAACCGCCGGGCGCCGGCGACAATGCCGGTGATCTAAGCAAAAGTCCAATTAGGCCCAGAAATAGTGTTCATGTATTTGCAGCCCACGACCAGAGTCCATGTATTTTCTGGCCCACCATCGTCACCGCCGGGAAGGGAAGCGGCTTCTTCCCTCCGCCGCGCCGGCAACCCTGCTCTACTTTCCTCTCACCCCAAAAGTCCCCATTGCTACCTCGCTGTCCCCGTTCCGCTTCCCGGCTTCCCGCCCAAAACCCTAGGCTCCGAGCACCGCCGCGTCCGCGCCTGCCGGAGATGGCGCCGCCGCGGGAACTGGACCTCTCCGACGAGGTCGAGGGCGAGGAGGACGGCACCACCGACTTCGTCTTCCGCCTCGCCGGCGACCCCATCCCCCTCCTCCCCACCACCTCCTCACCAGTCCCGATCTTCGACCTCCAGTCCCCTCCCTCGCGCCCGCTCGCCGTCTCCAACTGCCACGCCGCGGTCTTCCTCGCCCACCCCAATGGTAAACCACAGCGAATCACTGGCCAAGCTCCCGGTCGGCATTCCCCTCTCGATCTCATCACTTAGGGATTTTCCCTTCTGTTTCCAGGGTTTATGGTCGCGAGGACCAAGGCGTTGATCGAGGCAAGCAAGGATGCGCGGGTGAAGGGCAAGGCGAGCACCCGCTGCGCACAGGACTGCTGCGTCGCGGACATACCTCTCCCCAGGGTCTCTCTCCTCGTGCTCTCTCCTGATGATTCGGTACTAGCTGCCTGCGCAGGCAGTGTGGTCCAGTTCTTCTCGGCTTCTTCCTTGCTGACTGACAAGGTTATATCATCTCATTCAGACTGCCACAGCATCATGTCGATGTTAAATTTCAGTGTAGGCCTGTGCAACATATAAGAAACTGGAGAACTGTGTTGCACCAACTGACTACCTGTGTTTTTCACAACAATTTCCAAATGAGATGTTTATCTAAGAATGAACCAGTTAGTAAATGTTTTTAGTATCCCACGCCTATTTGCAATTTTATCTTAGAGATCTAATCATCTAATAATTGCTCAGGTATGTTCGCCTCATTTTTTTGTAATAATTATTCTACATAGGATGCTGAGCCATCGTCATCATGTAGCCTTGGAGGATCTGGCACTGTTAAAGATTTTAAGTGGCTAAATCATGCCTCCAAAGCCTTTATTGTACTCTCTAAAGATGGGTTGCTATCTCAAGGAAGTATGGGGGAAGGTCTGAAGAATGTAATGGAAAATGTTGATGCTGGTTTGTGCCTTTTCCTATTCCTAATAAATTTGAGCACAATATCATGAAGCGAACAATTATAAAGTTCTAGTGAAACATTCTTAAAGTAGGACGTGTGATGTGGGCATGTGGCATACACCAATATATTTCAAACATTCAATATTCACCATATAAAGTGAATTTTCTTTACTATTGGCCATTGTGTAGTTCAATACTTGAAAACCATTACTAGTTTGCCATGTTACTGTTTGGAGAGAGAGATCGTGTTTTAGGATCAGTTTTTGTTGTTTTATTTTAGAAGTTCAACCGACACATTAATCATGCATTGGCTTGTAAATGGTACATACTACATAGTTTTATATTTATGTAACTTATGTTATGGATTATAGGGAATTGATAATAGTATCCATTAATTTGTTGATGCTAGTATGCTACATTATTGTGAATGAAAATAACCAAGAACACCGTGCACTTGTACTTCAACATATACACCTCTTGTTCGGGGACTGCAAATCTGCAGCTACATTCGACAAATCTTTCTTTGTATGAGTTATTTATCTTTGGTGCATTGCCACCTTTAGTCATTAGTGCACTCCTGGGCTATTATGTGTTCTCCTTTAAGCTCTATCTACTAAGATATTTTTCGATCAACGATTCACTGTCGTGAGTTGAGTTAATCATCACTTTCTTAATTTCTGAACTGAAGTAGCCCATCGTTTTGAAATGTATGCAGTTGACAGCTGCAAGGAAGGGACTCACATTGCTCTTTCAAAAACGAACACACTTAACATATTATCGTCAGATTTTAAGGAAATATGTTGCATGTCCCTCTTGTTCCAGCTGTGGTCTGATGACAGTGATTCGGAGGATGCTAATATTAAAGGTAAGCACCCTGCAGTTTTTCCTTTGCGGTCCGTCTCAGTTACAGAATGCATTATTGAATTGCTCCAAGTTCTTTGCTATTATTATTTTTACACATTTTTCCGTATGGTTTATGCCTTTATGGCAGCACTAATAGAAAAGAGATAATCACTATCGGACTTACCTTGTTTGGTCGTGGGCTTGCAACATGATTATGTGCTACTGTGCTTTAACTTGTAAAATTGATTTTTGATCTATTGCAAACGAAACCAGTAAGCTTGTTACTCTTCAGGTACAGCTCCAAAATTTATGAGCAGCACATGGTTCATAACTCCTTTCATCACAGGACGCTGACACGCCAAACTTACTTGTTTCATATTCGTAAAAAATCTGTGAGCAAAACACAGTACTCAATATTATTGCCACTTGTAGAGTGACTAATGGGAGGGGGAAAAGTGTTCATGAAGTGCACAAAAATCTTTACTGCTGGAAAGTTATGCAAACAAAAAAAAATCTAAGGAGTTTATTGGAAACTTCAAGACGATGTTTGAAAACAATGAGATGGCTTGGGTTTCAATATTTGTTCCATGCCCCTCTAAAGTTCATGCACTATACCTTAGGTCATGATATTCATTGATTTATTATACTACTCAGCTACTGTTGTCCTTGTAGACACATGATCAAACTCATTGGATTGTGTTAAGTAGGTAATCATCATGATTTGTTATTAATCATTATGATTTTTTATTTTTCATCAGTGGATTCAATTGGGTGGGTGCGCGATGATAGTATTGTTGTTGGTTGTGTAAGATTGAATGAAGAAGGCAATGAAGAGGGCTATCTTGTCCAAGTTATAAGAAGTGGCGGAAATACATTTTTTGAGGTTAGTCAGCCTTCGAGTTCTGGTTGCTCCTATTTAGATTTATATTGCATGATGTTTCTTTTTGTGAGTGTCATAAATCATAATGTTATTTTAGTATTCTTGACTTCTTGTATAAAATAATCTACCTCAGATAGTCAATGATTTAATTTTAGGAGTACTCATATCACTGTGAGGGTAATATTTGTTTATATTTCAGTAAAGGGAAATTATATCTTCAAAGAGAAGAGGGGAGGAATAACTTGGTCACCATTACCTCACTGTTGTAGACTTGATTTCCATCATGCTGTTGTTTGGATTTGTTTATGTTGAAACTGCATATGTGTTTGTGTGCGCATATTGGCATATGTGTACAAGTTGTGCTAAGATTTATGAACTGCTATGCAATCCATTTTAACATTAATAAAAAATGGATGCATCCTTTGATCCGTACTGTGCCCACTGATGAAGAGTTCTGTGGCCTTTGAGTTGTGGATTGTGGTGAATTGGTGATATATCGATATTTTTCTATGATTTGTATTTTGTAGTTCTTATTTATGAAACTAGATTTCTGATGACATTTAGTTGTCAGAACTCCTCGGAGCAAAGTCAGTTAACTACTTGCCCTATATGTCTGTTTTTCCAAGCTGCAGTACCATTGTACCAGTAAACTACTACTTGAGTTTGCAGAAAATTTATTATGAAAAGGATGTTAAAATGTTGCATGTATGCTAAAGTATTTTGTTCTGATAATCAATAAGAACATGTTCATAATTAATAACTTGGAAGGGGAACTCATCTATATCTGATGATTTTTGTTTTGCAAATGACAAAATTTCCTTATTCTCATCTCATGAATTGGCGATGTTGAAAACTAAAATACTTGTAGTTTGTGACCTCTTAACTTTTAAGTCTACAGTATTGCCTGTTGAAGTGCCCTCGTAATGCCCTTATACTCAAGCGACCCAACTACCCACCAAACTCTAATATTATGGTTCTGAGTGGTTGAAGTGCTTTCTCTATGTCCTTATAGAGCTCAAGCAAGCCAGTTGTTTTCACCTATGTGGATTTTTTCCGAGGCATCCTGGATGATGTTTTACCATCTGGAGTTGGACCTAATCTGCTATTGGGCTATCTAGATCGCTGGTATGCAAACCTGATCTACCTATTTTACTATGCTGATAGATAAATATGGAATATTTTGTGGGGATGTATTCTGTCATTCTACAATCAATAAATCTTGTTACATTTCTAAGAATCCGATGGAAATGTTCATGTTGTGATCAAGGCATTTGTTTAGCTGAAAGTTGATCTGTTTCTTTGCCACTTTATGAGAATTTAATAGGTGGACTTAATGATGTGTGATAAAGATTAGTTTGTCCATATCATGAAGCGAAATAATATATATGCTAAATGTTAAAACTATATGGATAAACTTGCACAATGCACTTTGTCTAACTGGATATGCTATTTCTGACCTTAGATTGGGGCATTAATATCACTGTGAAAGTATCCTGAACAAGAATTGGGTAGGATATAGTACTCTTAATTCTGCAAATTGGCATCTATGTGGAAATATGGCATTCCTTGCTACTTCATTATGTTCTACCAACATTGATATGCTGTGTTATTTATAATTTGACAGGGATCTTATGGTGGCTTCAAATAAAAAGAGCATTGACGAACACATTTCGCTCTTTAAATGGTCATCTCCAACTGATGACAAAAGAACTGTAGTATATCTTGAGATGTTAGAGGATAAATATAGTCCTAGGATTGACCTACAAGGTAAGACATAATTCAGCTGCAATTAGAACACACTGCATCTCTGTGAAAATGAATTCTAAACTCTATGGGTTTGCTCTACTCTAATTTTGCCATTTCAGAGAATGGTGATGACAATGTCATATTGGGGTTTGGTGTTGAGAATGTTTCCTTATTTCAGAAGATCATTGTAACAGTTGGTCCTGAACAAAAGGAGGTTGCTCCTCAACATATTCTACTTTATTTGACTGGTGAAGGGAAACTGAATATATATTATCTCGCCAGGTAGGTAACCTTTGTTTGGCAATGCCAAAATCACAAACAAAAAGCAGTCTCTTTTACTACCTACTATAATTTCTATGCACTAACCTTGTATTGGAAAAAATCTGATGTATTGCCACTTGTCTGTTATGTAGGATTTCTGACACTTCTGAATTACCTCGCACAAACCTATCTGCTATTGAGGACAGCGATGTGAAAAAACAAATTTCACCTGCAAGTGTATCTGGAAAAGAGTTTACGCCAAGTGTTACCAGCTCGTTGGACAAGAGTATGGTCACAGAAAGTGGGGCTGCGCTCTCTAGTGCACAACCAGGTAAAGGACTGTTATGCAGGAGCTACATGGTTGATGGTTCTACCTTTGAGGAGCTGTTTTGTTATATTTCCGAGTGTTTTTGAAACTTAATTCTTCTTCTTTTTGAATCCTTGCAGATAGAAACCAGCATGTATCAACAGATGTGAATAGCAGTTCGCCAGTTTCAAAAACCAAGGAAATAGTGGCTTCCCCACTTGCACCTGCCTCTTTCTTAGCACCAGCAAGCAACATTAAACCTGGAATATCTTTCAGCTTTTCTACTGTTAATAGCATAAGTATGAGTCTAACAGGAAGCAACACATCAAGTGGATTAGCTTCTTGGCAACAAAGCAGCAGTAGCAGTTCTGTAAATAACCAACTTGGTAAAGGAAACATTGGTTCAACCCAACCAGTGGGAGCATTTGGGGGATCTCAGAACTTGAAGAAAGATGGTGGCAGCCTTAGTTTCAAACCATTAGTGTTCACTTCTGATGGATCTGTCCCGGTTAAGTCTGGAGAAAGGAATGAAGCTGGTTTTGGAAGTCAACCCCTGCAAACCAGCTACAGTACCGATAAGAAAGTTCCTGGTTATTCAGTTGGCTTAAGTTCTGAACCACCTTCAATTTCTCCAACAAAACCTTCCTCATCTGGATCTTCATCCTCCGGCTTTCGGACAGGAAATCTTGAGGCGTTTCCTACCTCCCGTGGATCACCTCTACCTCAACAAAGCATTGACAAATCACATAACAACAGAACACATGCAGGAGTGGACTATTCCAGAAATTTCAAGTTAGGCACAATGTTCGATACTGAACAGGATATTTCTAAAAAATTCTACAGTGTAAGATAAAAAACTTTTAATTAATATTATGTCTCTGTATGGCCTGTTTATAATATCTTTTGTCCTTTCTGATTCATCATATTTTACATATCTATCATAAGTATTTAGTATGATTGAAATTCCTGAATGAAAATGCTGCTTTCAATTTTTTCAGTTTGATTTGACATATTAAATCTCCTTAGGATATAAATATAGCAAAATCTATGGTTCTTGGAAGCCAGATGCCTGTTTTAATCATGTCTCTACTCTTTGATTGCATGCTAATATCTTATTCACCCCAACCATTTTGTGATAAATGTATGAAAGATGTCCTTCAACATAGTGAATATCTTAACTACTGGAATTTGGTCCCACCCCTTTTTGTATCCCTATTTTAAGTTTTTAACTAGTAAGTTTCTTGTCCTTTTGACAAACAGATTAATGATATGACGAAGGAGTTAGATACACTCCTAGCATACATAGAGAAGGATGGTGGTTTCAGAGATGCTTGCATAACCTTCCAGGAACACCCTCTTTCTATGTTTGAGGGTGATTTGCAAAATTTTCTGGAGCTGTTGCAGGTCTTCAAGGTACTATACTTATTTTCAGCCATACATTTTTTGTTTCCTTTACCTCTATCTTATCTTGCTGTTCTGTCTTTAACCTACTAAAGAAATACCTGTTTGTTTTTATCTCCAGAACAAAACAGCTGAACAGTGTTCAAAAGCTGAAGACCTGCGGAATAAGATGTTTCAAGGCATGCCTGATACTTGCAGTTATTTCTTTTTATCAATAGACATACTTCATCTAGTACATCAATATATGCCTGAAAGAAATAATTCGACTGCAATTTGGTTTCTTTCTTTGAATTTTTTTGTTTTATAGACTGTTTGGATTATCATACTGCTTGTTTGTTATATACAATTAACTAATTTGTCCACACTAGGGTTGGCGCCATTGTTTTGGTAGTTAAATTGTTGATTTACCAAGATCAACATTCTCCCTTTTGCTTTTGGAAAAAAGATTTATATATTGGTTATCTTTTCATTGGATATTTACATAAATTGATGACTGTAACTACTTTGGTTACTTCACAGTTCCTAATACATGCCTACTGCATGTTTAGTCATCTAGATATTCAAAAATGAGATTGTTTGGATAAAGAACTATTTGTCAGGACCCTCAGGCCAGGGGTAGGTCTTGAGGAACAGTTTGCTGTGCTGGTATTCAAACATTTTGTCCCCATTGCAATTGCGGGGAGTGGGAAGATATTCATTTCAAATCTGTTGCTTTGGCAAAACTGTTGTGCATTCCATATGTAAAGATAAAGATTGGGGAAACCCTAGAAAGCAGAATGGCTGATTGTTGGCCCCTAACTTGAGTCTATGCTGGGTCTGGTCTGTTTTTAGGTTCTTGACTTTTGTTGTGGTACCAAAACAAGCCTTCCAAATGAATGATATGGTTGTGACCTGACAAATGGGTCCTACCCATCATGACTTGGGTTGGATTTGTCAGTTTTCCCTTTTTACTGAATACTGATGTCATGTTTTCTATCTCTGTTGGAAACTAAGGGTTTAAAATTAACTTTCAAATGTTCTAGCCTTCTAGGTATGAGACCTTGCAATTAGCCAAGAGCCATTTTCTGGGCAAATCCTAAACTTTGGCGAGCACCCTAAATCTTATTTCTGTTTATTTACAGTCTCTGCTAGGCAAGCTTACATGAAAGGAATTGTCAATCAATCTTCAGATACCCAGTACTGGGATATATGGAACCGTCAGAAACTGAGTCCAGAATTTGAAGTGAATAGGCAGAATATTCTCAAAGCTAACCAGGTACTGATATCTGGCTCTTCCTGTTCCTTTTGTTCAGAAAAAAAATCAACAGGCTAATATGGGGTTCTTTTGTCATATAGAATTTGACAAACCAACTGGTAGAGCTGGAGAGGCATTTCAATAATCTGGAGATGAACAAATTTGGAGAAACAGGAAGAGTTGCTGCTAGTCGCAGAGCTATTTATTCTAATAAGTCACGATCTAGGTATTCAATACCAGACCACCTCACTAGAAATTCCTGTGTGTTTAGTCATATGATTGAATGGATGGCAAACCGAACTTGATCAATATCTAATACTCCCTCTGTCCTAAAATACAACCATTTTTACTGTTCAAATTTTGTCCCAAATATTACAACTTCTATAATTTTTCCCCATAAATCTTTCTATTTTACCCCTAGAGTACTAGTTGCATGTAGTACTAGTTGCTTCTACTGTTTACATTTATGAGGGGTAGTTCAGGATTTTTTTATTGCATATTAATAAACGTGTCAAAGTCTAGAAATGATTATAATTTAGGATAGAGAGAGGATTTTTTATCAAAATTTCAAAGTAATCAATCACTTTGCTAACTTTGTTGTTATGTGAAGGGTGACCAGAAATCCCTCGGTACAGATGTGTGGAGCCTGTTACTTGTACATTTTGTTAGCCTGTTCATACCACTTTGATTTTGTATTCACAATTTAACATACCTCAAATCTCTGTCACTTTTAGCACATCATAGTGATACAATTATAAAATGTCTTTACTCATTTTAGTGGACCTTTTCTTACTAATATGGAACTGATTATTCAGAAAGGAATACTTTGTCAATTGTTTTTCCCTGAATATAAAGCAATGTATGGAAATTTCTTGTCTGATTTATAGCTTTTTGTTGACTATTGTACAGTCAGACACAACTATCCAGCGTGTACAATGCGCTGAATTCACAATTAGCAGCAGCTGAGCAACTATCAGATTGCCTCTCAAAACAGATATCTGCACTAAATATAAGTTCTCCTTCTACAAAACGAGGGGCAGTGGCCAAAGAGTTGTTTGAATCAATCGGTCTATCTCACACGATGGATGCAACCAAATTTTCAGGCAGTACCCCTTCCAAGTCAGTTAAGAGATATTTATCAACAAGAGAACACATTAACAACATACTAGGGCCTTCCAAGAGTGCTGAGCCTGAAACTGCAAGGAGGAGGAGAGAGTCACTGGATAGGGTAAATTTTGAACCCAGACCAAAAAATTGCACTTATATGCATTATGCACATGATTGAGGGAAAATGTGGATCTTTCTTTTCCATTTGATCCCCTTTCTTCCTGCATTTTTTTGGGCATATGCTCATCGTATTTTCTTATTGCTCTCTGTATGGTGGATTGGCAGCAAATCTAACTGAAAGCTTGTCAATTTTTTAGAGCCTGGCTAGTTTGGAGCCTCAGAAAACTACTGTTAAAAGAATAGCGCAACAACAGCGCCTCAAGATCAGTAGTGACCTGCCATTCAGGTCAAATAAGAAAATATTTGATTCTCAAATGGCAGCTATCTCCAAGGAGAAGTCTAATGGTAGCCCCACTTCCTCCATAGTAGAATCATATGCAAGCAAGCTGCATTATCCGAGTGAAGGTAAGCTATTTATTTATTCTTCAATAGAGATTTCATTATTTAAGATCAAGAGATTTTGATTATAGACTTGGTTACAATATTGATACTATTTTTACAGTACCGCATGATAAAACAAAACCATCAGGACCCCAGCACAACACGTTGTTCAAATGGGTAAAGGAAACAACTGGTCCATCTCAAGGCCCTCAGCAAAAGCATCTTGAATTACCAGGGCAGGTGAAAATTGCTGACCAGCCTCCAAAGTTGGTTCCATCTTCACCGTTGTCATTCGGTAACACGCATAAGGATGTGCGGGATAATATCAGCTCATCCAGTGCTCAATCCTCCTCTGGAACTACTGTGCCTAAATCAAATACTTTGACATTTAAAACCACTATAATTCCTAAAACTAATCTGAGTACAATCCCAGATCTGTCACCTTCTATGGCAAGCTCAAAATTTTCCCACAGTCCACTGCCTGGGAAAACTTTATCTGGGGAATCTGGAAGTGTGTCTTCCATGACTACAAAGAACAAACAAGGCGGACAGGCAATAACTTCTTTGGGAAACACAAAGGGATTGGATGTTTCTCCACAGAATGTGGGTGGTATATTTAGAGATCTTAGCAAACCATCTTTTTCTCCTGAACCTTCCAAGCCTGCTTTGTTACAAGGGAAGACTGTACAACTTAGTAAAATTAGTGATACAGTGCAGAGCCCAGCGAAAGCTAAATCTGAGATGGCATTCCAACCTCCTGTATTTTCGCCAACACCTGTTGGACAATCATCTGCACTCTTCATTAAGTCAGGTGTTTCCTCCTCAGCTACATCTTCCTCGTCAATTATGCAAGAATCAGCTGCAAAAACTTCAGATGTTTTGTCTTCAGCTGTTGCTTCAATTGTTCCATCACAGGAATCAATGCCAAAACCTTCACCACCATTACCTGAGGGTACCATATCTAGCTCCCTACCATCTATTCCAATGCCTGTTAAGGAGTCATCAACTGGCTTGAATAAAATTGTATCTAAGGCTGAAGTGGTTACATCAGAGATAACTGGAATCACAGTTTCTGCGAGTACTAATTCAAGCATATTGACCACCGAAGGAAAACCTTCATCATTTCCAGTTACTAGTGGCAGCTTATTGTCAATTCCTGTTTCTGCACCTAAAGTGGTGTCAGCAGCAGCAGAATCTGTTGTCACTTCCTCCGGAAAAGATGTAGGACCGGGCAATCTCTCATCAGATGAAGATGATATGGAAGAGGAAGTTCCTTCTACAAGTTCAGACCTTAACTTGGGAGCCCTCAGTGGGTTTGGTCTTGGGTCTGTGGCTTCTTCAAGTCCTCAAAAATCCAATCCTTTTGGGAACTCATTTACTACATCTGACAGTAAGAGTTCAGGTTCATCATATACTCTGACAACCAGTCCAGGACAGCTTTTCCGTCCAGCATCATTGAGCGTTCCTTCAGCTCAGCCAGCACAGCCTTCTCAATCAACTAGCTCAAGTACATTTTCTAGTGCATTCTCAAGTGGGCTTAGTGGATTTGGACAGTCTGCACAGATTGGATCAGGGCAGCAATCGGGATTTGGGCAGCCTGCACAAATTGGAGCTGGGAAGCAAGCAGGATTTGGTCAACCAGCACAAATTCAGTCAGGATTTGGTCAACCAGCACAAGTTGGAGTTGCACAACAGTCAGGATTTGGGCAGCCTGCACAAATTGGAACTGCACAGCAGTCAGGATTTGGTCAGCCAGCACAATTTGGTGCTCAGCAAGCGCTTGGATCTGTCCTGGGTTCTTTTGGACAATCACGCCAGTTGGGAAGCTTTGGTGCGGGAGGATTCGGTGGATTCGCTAGTGCTTCCACTTCTGGGGGCTTTGCTTCTTTATCTTCCAGCAGTGCTGGATTTGCTGGTGGTGCAGCAGGTGGTGGCTTTTCTGCAGCTGCTGCTCCTGCTGGTGGAGGGTTTGCTGCTGCCGCTACTGGAGGAGGGTTTGCTGCCCTTGCCTCCAAAGGTGGAGGTTTTGTGGCTGCAGCTTCATCGGGTGGCGGTTTTGGAGGTGCAGCCCAGGGAAGTGGCTTTGGCAGTGGTGAGCTCTCTGGATTTTTGCTCTGTTTTAGCTAACAATGTACTGTAGTCCATATCTACATATTTATGGTTAGATGTGTTGTGAACACATTTTTCTGTTGAGACATGTCACTAGGATATTACCAACTTGAGCTTGTTGATTGATGGCAGTTAAAAATATATATTTTGATAATGTTGTGAAATTCAGAAAAAACTACTATTTGATCTGGAACTGCTAGCCTATCGTGCTTATTTCTTGGAGATAAATGCACCTTGTGTTCCTTTTGGCTTACAATCAAATGTGGACGTAAACTTCCATATCAGGAACCGGAGCAGTCAGTTTATGACAAGGGCTGCTCTATTAGGGTTAACAATATAAATGAATTATTTTATTTTCCTTTAAAAATTGTTTGGTATACTGTTCTAATTAAGTTCATTCCTGTCTAGCTTTCCCTCGGTAAGTCATGGGTTGTTCTTCATAGCCATGCTTACTCAACTCAATAGCATAGCATGGATTATCCATTGTTGATCGAGTAAACATTTACCATTGATCACTCTGCATAACCATCTTTTCCAATCTATTTTATAACTTAAATATTAGTTCTGTCATTTGTAACTTTTCTCATGTAGGCTTGGTGTTTGCAAATGTTATATGCCTAACCAATCTTTACTGGCAAAATGCTTAACATTAAGATATTCCTTTTAATTGAAGATAACTAGTTTATTGGAAAAAATAGATTTTGGTCTTGTGGACAAACCATTTGGTTACATGCCAATTTGCTCTGCAGCTACTAAGTTCTTGCACATGTGACATTATCTTTTTTGCTTACATCCTGATAATCCCATCTTCATATTTCTGACAACTAACTCCATTTGGTTGAATTGGAAGGTGGATTTGGAGCTTTTGGTGGCAATCAAGGGTCTGGCTTCTCCGCATTTGGTGGGAGCGGCTCTGCTGGGTCTGGAGGACCCCCAGCTAATTTGTTGACACAGATGAGAAAATAGTACAGTTGTTTCCAGGCATCTTAGTTCTTCATGCCTGAAGGCTGCAGGTAGCCCTTGTGCATGCAGCCAAAATTGTTATTCATGCACTAACTGTGGATATTGTTAAACTCTAACACCTGGTTTAAGTTCAATTAAGATACTTGAAAATCTAACGCTGTGGCTATTGTGAAACTGCCTTGCGACCGTTTAAGGATATTTTTCTTTCAGCAAGAGACGTGGGCTGTGCAGATGATGGATCAGAATTGTAAGATGCAAATATTTTCTCGTGATAACAGTATGCCAAATTGGAGTTTGGCTATTGCGTTCTCAATTCGTCTTATTGCTGTTTGGTTTAGGATCGTTTACTTCAATTCCAACAAGTAAATGGACATGTGAGCATCGAGAGGATGTTTCTTGGGGATGTTCATGAGTGAGAGCCTCTTTCTGGACAGCCCTCTCAACAATTCCCAATTGCGATGAATCATCTCAAATTCCTTTTTAATGAGTTATGTGCTTGCCTTGTCTTCCTGCGCAACATGAAGCTGTAGCAGATATTACGGCCGGGGAGACGGGCAAAGAGAGAACAAAAGCATATGATACCAAACATTTAACAAGTAACAACCGAATCTATTCATGTAATCTTTTCCCAAATATATAACAGCATAAAACGGAGTTACAAAAGCTACGGCTAGGAGTTTATTCCATATTCCAAGGTAGCCGTTATAGTTCTTTTTTCTCTCGCGAACTGATGCTGCTGGAACATAAACATGGTTTCAGTTTCTTCGTTTGATCATTGATCATCTTTGTTGACAACTCACGATCTACCGATGCTGAAGAATCTGGCAGCTATCAGCTGGAAACAGAACATACGCTACTCCAATATATAGCTAGGGAAATACAGGTATAGGTACCATATCACAAGAACCCTTTGCTTATCTTAGTATAAGTGGTATGGTATCCGTAGCAGATGGTTGGTGATCGAGATTCCCTTACCAACTTAGATGAAATTTGGTCGACCCACGTAACAGCAACTGGCATAATCCGAAGAAAAGTACAAGCAGGAGGCTTTTGAAACAACAGCGAAAATACTGATATGCTCTTCCTTTGCCCACGCTTGCCAATCTTTTTTCAGTAAGCCCTGCAGCATCTAAACACTTGATGTGATTTATCACTCTCGTGGCACATGTTGCCTTCTTAACTTCGCAACTGTACCTAGCTTGAAAATCTGAAACAACACAAACTGTAGTTGACAGAATACTAACTATAACGGGCTGGATTAATTACTCCTACTTGGTGTGGTTGGGATTTTGCATTATTTATGATTTTATAATATTGAGGGTGAAAAGGCTACTAAAAACAATTAAATTTACCGAGGCGATGAACAGACCGTCCATGACAAGGTTACTGTAGACTGTAGTATCACAATTCACAAACAGAAGTCCATAAAGCAGATCATGGAGAGAGAACTCTAATCCACTAGGCCACTAGTTTATCAAGAAACCTTGAGTCCAGAGATGCTGCGGCTGAACTCTTCTCTCTTTTTCAGATGGCAGGGGTCTATAAACTTCTGAAAGATTACAGATGCTGATGCAATCATGTGATGCATATGACGTACACTGTGT
>KE370851.1:79315-93119 GCA_000418225.1 Zizania latifolia
CGGTCTCGTCCTTGGGCGGGTTGACCATGCCGCTGTTGAAGATGGACTCGAGGATGAGTATCTGCTCCGGCTTGGGCGTCCACCGCGACCTCACCGGCTCCCCCGCCGCCGCGTGCTGGTCCTGGCTGTGGCCGCCGTCCATCGATCTGCACTTGCTTGGTTAATCAGAGGCTTTTAGCTTTGGTCAATGTGTGCGTGCTTGCTTGCTTCCACGCTAATGAGGTTGCAGCGAGCTGAGTGGGATTGCCCTACTTATAGGAGAAGGCCAGCGAGCTAGCTAGCTTGATCGTTAATTAGAAGTGGCGCAATTAATGGAATATAATCCCCTCCATATGAAATTAATTTTACTAAGAACGACACAAAGGACATTGGAATCTTTACCGTCGCTCTTAATAACTTGGTTGTATTTTATTAATCTTATTAGTGCTAATTCTAGAAAGATTGATTAGTTAACCGGTATCTATTAATTACAGACATTAACCAAAAGAAAAAAAAGCTAAAATCAAGTAATTGTAAAATAAATTTTAGATGTTAAAAATAAAATTTGTATGGCACAGATAGATCGAGTCCTAACGTCTTATCATCGCTCAAACTTTATTTCGGATGGAACTGAAATGAACGAATGGATGGTGCCTGTTCTTGTCAGGTTACTCCATCGGGCTGACAATACGGAGAGTGTTGTTATAACGAGTGACTTGTGAATGAAAGCTATATATGTCGTTATGGGGTTTGAATGACACATAATTTAGCATATGCCGTTGATTTGGCAATGGTGTCAGATTATTCAGGAAGGCAAATGCATATTTTTTATCACTAGTAAAAGTAGTAAAAGTCTGCATTTTTTAGTTGAACAAATATTTGACTCACTTGCATCGATCTTGGTGCATGGTGGTTGATCCTAGCCAGGCTCACTGTAACAGTGGTGTTGTGTTGCGGCGCATGGCTTGTGTACCAAAATTGTTATTGGAAGTTAGTTTAAACAAAGCTGTAGTTGTGAGATACAGTAGTTTGCAGGACAGAGACACGCCCAATCTTAGTCTAATTAAGGCGGTATTGAACTTATCGTAGTGAAAATCTATGACAAGTACGTGCACGTTCGTGCGGCCTCCGACTGCCTGGTCTGCGAAGCCGCATGCATGCATGTGCAGGCATCGATTGAAGATAGTAATAAGAGAAACACAAGCTTGTGTGTTTTATTACAAATAGCTCGTACCCTGACAACATTCCCTGTTGAGAGAGGGGAAAGTGAGAGTGTCCCAAGCATGTGGCATTGGAGGCGGAGGGGGAACACACGTGCCCCCACACTTTGACCTTTGTTTCTTCTACTCCGGAGACGGATTACTACTTACTAGAGTATTTGCTAAGCTGGGCAGCCGTTCCTGCCCCGCCGTGCAGCTATATATCTACTGTAGTGTGCGTGCACCCAGAGGAGTCGAGAAAATTCGCTGCTGCCAGCTGATCTCCACGAACGCGTTTGATTGGCCAATTGTGCGGTTTTGCCCGGCCGTTTGTGACCCACGCTACATCATCGTCTGCCTGCCCTTGGCGTGTCTCACTGCAATATTTGCTCATCCACGTTGAGCTGAGACATCCGCCACTGCTCAAGGAATCTGCTCTAGCTCGCTGCCACCTCTTCTCTCACGTCCATGTGTAAGCAAGATGCCCTGCCCATATCGTCGCCTAAAAACGACGTGTCCTGACCGAGACGCCCACATATGTACTTTCTTTGTCCCACGGATAATTAATGTTTAAAGCAATTCTCATCCCGAAAAAATAAGTTATATACTATTTATTAAGTCTAGATGATTGGCTAATGTCGTTTGATTAACAATAGCTTATTAATTATCCACGTCTTAATTAAATGAGACAAAATTTGAACGGCTAAAATATTTCTGAGACGGTGAAGTACTATTACTGAGATCGATTACTAGCAGAGTAACAGGTACTCATTCCCGAGATACAACTTGAGCACCGCAAGTGTCAACTTAAAGCTAATTAAATACCACACTGCTACTGCTAGGCAGTCTAAAGTAGCAGCCTTGCACATCACATCGACCATCCATCGATCGCCCGGCCGGCCAGCCTCCGACGGATTTCGGCGGTGGACAAACCGACAGTGACCGGGAAAAGGAATCCCATCTCCCAGCTCCGGCCAGCTGCATGCTGCTACTTACTGAAGTACTAGACTATTGTTCCGGATCAAACCAAGCCAAACCAATCATGGGAACCTGCCTAACAACTCACCTTTAATCTGTCCCCCTCCCCTGCTGTTACGGCTAATTACTGCTGCAAAGTTGCAAACTGCTCGTGCAAGTTACTGCGGCAGTTAATTAGGGATAATTATGCACTGTATTATGGTTTCAGATAATTATGCAAGGCCCAGTGCAAGAAGTGAGGGCACAAGGTAGAGCAGAGACACTTTGTTTGGGACGGCTAGACCAAAAGTATGGCAGCTTCTAGTAGATCAACCTGCAGTGTTCTGCTTTTCTGTGCAAGACAAGTACTGTGTGAAATACTGTGGGCGTCCGTTGTTGGCCAACTTGTCTCCTTATAAAATTCTCATGAGGCAGATTACCAAAATTTAGCAAGGTCCTGTACCACGTCCACATGTGCAAGTGCAAACCGCATACTGATAAAAAAGAAAAAGAAATGTCATGTCTGTTGTCTAATTGTTGTATCGCGAAAGGCTATTCTAGTTTGTGTTTTTTCAGCGTCGTCAGGGCTGGTTGCTGACAGAGGACAGTTACACATCAGCTCTGCTTTTCTGCTGTGCAAAAGCCCGTCACAGCGGCGGTTGATCAACTAGCTAGGCGTTGCACTATCTCTATGCAATTGTCGGCTTCATATTTAACAAACTAGCCACTCTGCTAGATTTAATAAATCGTATTCCTTTTCAAACTCTCATTTTCTTTCGACTTGATTTTTATTAGTATATAGCTGGCCTGAGTAGTTAGCTACTATGAATTTTAAGAAACTGATGTTTCTCAACTTCTAAATTTTTTATTTTTAGATTCTGTAGCAATTGATTCTCATAATCTGAATAAATTCTAGAAATAGATGCAGCTGTTACAAGCTAAAATAAACAGATCCAGAGCAATTGTATTCGTCAATATGCGGATCGATTAAGGTAGGTTATAGGATTCTTCTGATCAGATTTCCTGATTTGAGCTACGTTGTATCCCAGTTTAAATAAACGCTATGAATCGTCTACCTACTTATCGCCAAATCTGATAATTAATAAGAGACCGTGAAACGACTAATCGGATTAATGCCCCGTGTGTAGTTTAATTAGCTGCATATGTCCACTGATTGCTGGACGTACATGATCATGGCACATGTATATATTCCTGGAGATTGTTGCGAGAAAATGACCGGTGCAAGTATCTCAAACATGATCTATCTCCATCGTGCGTACTGCATCGCTGATAAAGGAGGACATAGCTAGCAAATATATATTTAATTAACATGATGTTGCTGCGTTGCCGGACCGAATAATTCATCCTTGTACATGATTTGGAGCAGCGGAAGCTTGGACTAGATCCTCAAAGCTCGCTGCTCTGCGTCATGAGGGAGACATGCATGGCCCCCTCTCTTCTCCTGTTCGGGTTACTCAGCCGTTATTAGTCATTCAGCAATACGTCTACGATTACAAGTGAGTTGCAAGTAGCAAACAGTATCCACTATCCAGCACAGGGTTCTATATTTCGGAGCTAAAAAATGTCCAGATACAGCTAAATATTGTTTAAAAAACAGTTTTTGTTTTGCCCGCCAAGTGTTTTTATTTCTGCGACTGCAAGGTAGATGGGTTACTCAGGAGATGGAGATGGAGTAGAAGTGTTGGATCGCAATGGCTAATGGTAAATTGCTCAGATTGAATGGACATGGATCCATCAAGTGATGGACCGTTTCCTGTTTGAAGCGAGCAACCTGGAGCGTGAAGACAGGATCAGGTGAAAAGCGCTCTCGACCGGATGGATCGCGCGCGGCACGGGGCGAACACGGCACGAGACGCTGTCGTCCAGACGTGCACGTCTCGCTCGCCATCGATCTGTGGATGGATGGATGGAGCAAGCACAGCAGCAGTAGCAGGCCGGAGAGGACCAAGAAACAGTGGAGGCAAGCAGGGGCATCAATCAACCGAAAGCTCGTAGCAGAAGTGCGCCGCGCGACCGAGCTAGCTAGAGGAGGAAGAAGAGGTGATCGAACACCCTGGTGGGCAGGGCATGCACCGGGTGCGCCCCAAAAGCCCAGCAGGTTAGCTGCCATGGTGACTCATCTCAGAATTTGACAATTTGTTAGCGAGAGAGCCGGACATCACACGGGAGATCGAGAAGAGCAAGAGACAAGCAACCTGAGGGGAGGGCCGGCCCGGCTTGGCTTTTGTTTTTGCACCCTGCGAGCAGCAGCATGGCCACCAGAGCAGAGCAGAGCATAGCAGAGCAGAGTATCCACCCATGCAGACAAAACAAAAAATGCCGCCCCTGCAGCTTGGCTGCTTCATTCCTTTTCTATTGCTAAATCCTAATGTACCTATACGCGCATATATCATATATCCTTCCTGCGCACAACTGAATTTTGCGTATGAACAGTACAGGGTAGAGTTGATCTACTCTACTCACAGATATATAGGCTATAGCAATGCGTACTGCGTAGTGCGTACAGCTTTTTTTTTTTTTTGAAATGTTGGCAGGAGCTTATCATCAATCTGGTCAGCAAGTGCAGCTTGGCCTAATATGTGTCGTGCCCATGCCTGCTCTCCCTACTCTATCTATCTATCTATCTATCTAATCTACTCCTTTTTTGTTGCAGTTTTTTCACCCTCTTCTTTGGGGGTCCAACTGGTAGTTGATACAAGCATTCTCTCCATGAGCGATTCATGCGCGGAAGCTAGTAACAATGTAGCGACAATTGTTGAGGCAGACAGGCAGAGCCCGGGTGTTTGGGACAAAGATAGATATGGCGCCAACGCTCACTGTCCAAGTGTCAATCGATGCTAATTGTTCCTTGCTGGAGCGATGCATGCATGCATGCCATCGGATTCAGACAGGTGCATGCCCAGATCGAGCATGCATGACATGAACATACTGCTGATATAGCTAGCCGGCCGTGAGCTAGCTACCCAGCTGTCGCCCGGCTGATCCACGCACGCATGTGCTCTGCTCGCCGTCGGCGCGGCGCTGTGAAACATTGAAATGTCACTTCGCGCCTCCACGGGTCTCTTCAGTAAACGATTGATGGATGCAAGCCTACAGTAGCCAGCAAGCAGATCTGGATTCTGGAAGGAGCAAAAGCGATGGAAAATGGACACGAATTGCTTGCTTAATTGATGCGGTGAGCCTAACTGTGAGCAGATATAGCTAGGTAGAAAAAATTTATGTTTCTAGAAGAAATAATTACATTACCACACCGTCATAATAATTGAAGGTTGCTTTGATGGGTCAGTGTCAAAACAAGATCGATGCTACATTGATGAGTACTAGTTTGGTTTTAGTTAGTACCATACTTTGTTGGTTTGGTACTTTGGTTGTGGCCGGTCGGAGACGAGACTAGGATCAGAGTAAGAGAGGAAGAATGGGCGCAATGCATGCATGGGGGCGACCGCCACCACCGGCAGCGGCTACGCCATTCGATTAGATTAGCCTCTGGGCGTGTCTCCACGCCGAGGAACAGCCCGAGGTCCACGACAACTTGCTCACGACGCCATTCTCCTCTCTTTCTCTTCTCTTTTTTTTTTTCAGTTTGTTTATCTACACCGTTGTATATAATATTTATTAAATACTTCCTTCAGCTCATAAAAACTTTATTATTATCACTCAAAAATTTGTTCTACAAAGATTTAGTTTTTTATTAATACTTACGTAATTAATAATATTCAGCAAACCGATTGACACCATATAATTAGATTGATTAGAAATTAGAGCTAACAAAATTAATAAACACATTTAAATCATTTATTAACCCTACTAATCTGTCAACTAATTACTGAAAACAAAATATTCATGGAATGAAAAAAGTCGCTTCGGCATCGTCGAGAATATGATCCCGGATTACCTCCTGAGTGATTTTATGATGATCGAGTAAAGGAGGGGTCAACAAACTCAACATTAAAGACGACCAGTCAATAGTCAACATTCTCCAGACAGCCAGCGGTCGGGACCTGAAGGCTCCTCGAGTCCAGCACTCGGAAGGCCTTTCCGACCACAGGTACTCGGATGATCGCTATCAAGAGCCAGACCATCATTAAGCTCTACGTTGTATAGTTATTATTGTTGTTATCTCTTGGAGTTATTGCCCACGAACTGACCGTTTATCCTCATAATTAGTTATTAATGGGGCATATTAACTACAATTTGTAACCCCCGATCCTTCTCATATAAAGGGATCAGAGGGAGCCTGTAAAGGGCACGTTTTCCTAGACGATTTCAGAGGCTTAAGGCTATTCACGTCCCAAAGCACATTCAACATTCATAGGATTAGGGTTATTATCTTCCAGGAGACTAGAATCTATCTAAAAATCTCCCCTATCTCTTAGTTAGAGATAACCATCAAGATTCGTCCACAGCATTCTCCATCGCCTAACTAAATCCGTACTACGAGTACCCTGTGGTATACTGTTGTTTCGTACAGTTTCGTACACAACGACGTGCGTTGGCCTAGCCTCGCGGAGAATTTGTGTTCTTTACGAGTATGTGTCAGTCCCACGAGTCGATCTATCACCTTTGCAATTATTCGAAAGACCTTTCTCTGTTTTTGTTTTCGGACGTGTTGGCGTTGGTCGGTAGCCACGATGAATACAATTATTGATGTGGAAAAAAAAGCACAATTGTCGGGCAGGGCGGCTGATACTTTGCAACTTTGGAGTTTGATCGTCTGGCGGTACGTGTGCGTGGCGCGGCCACGTGGGTGTTGATCACCCCTTCCAACTTCAGCTTTCCTATGCTTCTTTCTAACGTAGTAAAGAATTTCGTACGTTTTTTCTCGCGCGAATCGATATAACTCATCTAGATTTTCTCTGAAAAGTATCTAATCTGAAGGAGCTGTAGAGGATTTTTATGATAATTGAATTAATCCACGTGAAAATCTAGTGGATTATGCATTTGTTGGAGCCACTCCAGCAACGGGAAGCACGTGGTTCATGGGCCCAAATAATCGTTTAATGGGCGGCTGATTTCGCCGGCCCAGCCGACGAAGCACCTTGAAAATTTTTAAAATAAACCGCTCGTAACATTAGTTTGTAAATAGGTTAATTGCTTATGTGCCACCGTTATTCTGTGAAACGCAAGATATACCATTAATATTTGTCTATTTTCCTCCATGTCATTACTATTCTCAGATACTCGCTTTCATGCCATTTTATACGTATCTGACGCATACGGACCCACTTATAGCGTTCTTTTTTTTTGTATTGACCATACTGTTCCCTTCTTCTCCCCTATCTTTTTCTCTCCTCCCCCTGTCTTCTTCCCCGCCATCGCCGCCGCCTCTCCCGCCCCGAGTGGCCCTAGACAGAATCGGGAGGAAGATGAATAGTGTCGAATGAGGGGTAGTCTAAGCAATATGAAAAATTTGACGCCTGCAAGTGGGTCCGTAGCCGCCGCGCATGTATAAAATGGCATGAAAGCGAGTATCTGAAAATAATAATGGCACGAAGAGAAATAGACGAATATTAATGGCATATCTTACGTTTCACAGAATAACGGTGGCACAGAAACAATTAACCCTTTCTAAATTGGATCTTTTTAGCAATGCATGCCATCACGACAAGATCATATCATACCGGCGCCTTCAAAGGCTCCATTTTTTTTTGAAAATATAGTTTCGTGGGTTTATTTTTAAAACTTTAAAACAAAAGGTCAAAAAAATTGTAAAGAATTCACCGCCCTAATGGCGGTGGAAGTCAGCGGACCCACCAGTCAGTTGCCGTCTCCGTTGCTCGCTGTCTCCATCTGGATCCCACGGCCCTTGCGTGGGTTAATGGGCCTTCAAGTTTGAGCCTATCAATCTTAATGGGCCGTCATGTTTTTTGCACCTAAACAAGTTTATGGGCTTTCAGGTTTTCCACTTCCATTCTAAATTTTCCGCCGTGTAATTCCATTTCGCAAGATAGAGGTTAGTGGGCCGACGTTTTCTGACGCTGAATGGGCCTTTCGCATCCCTTCTCAACTATACTCCAATGTTTTCAGGTTCTCACACATTTACTTTCTCACGGTCCTAAAATCTGAAGTTTTTTTAAATGAACTAGATTTTAAAACCAGATTATAAAATTTAATAGCTATGGAATTTAAAAATAAACTGTTAGCTAGATAGTCACTAGCTGTTTCTCATAATCTAAAGCTTCCCCAAACAGGTCTTGAAGAAGATTTGTGATTTGTGAACTACCCTTCGATCTTCCGTTTGCTGCATCAGCTCACATATTTTTTTCAAGTCAGCATGACGATGTGGAACGAGTTCAGATAGCTAAAAGCTTCAACTGCATCAGAAATTGACAATGCATTTCCAGTAGGATTGCTCTTCAGGTTGATGTCTTGCAGTTGAGGAGATATTTTTGCATACTGCTCTAGTCTTTTGCCAGTCCGACTTATCCAGTTCCAGTTCAGTAATTGTGATAGCGGATCGCCCCTGCCAGGAACAGCGACATCAAAAGAGCAGACAAGGATTTGATCGCTTCTACTTCTTCTGGTGGTACACAAGTGTATGCTCGGTTCTTACGTGTTGAATTGTGGAGAGAGGAATAATAGATTGGATTGATTGTAAGTCGATAGACGACAATACATTAAGTCTCAAGAGACCGGTATAAATAAGTGTACATACGAAGAGATAAGGAGAAGGATTACAAATAAGGCAGAATGAGATAGAAGCAATACTACTAGTAACGATCATATTGGTCAGCACATGACAGAGATAACACTCTCATGTGCAATGACCGCGACTTTCCCCAGCCATCTATCACCTTCCAACTCGCAATAACGAATAGACAAGGCCATTGCATCTTCGCTGGGAGTTGAGGCTAGTGGACAAGAATCTTTACTCTGCCTTATCCAATATCCATGACCCTCTCAGTGATACTTGGTGTCCAATTGATTGAACAAAACAACACAGTTCAATTTGCCTAAGCAATAATCACCTTTTCCCACTATTATCTTCAGCTGCATCCACAAATTGTTACCAAGCAGCTCAGAAGACAACTTGCCCTCTGATCTCAAGCTAAAACCCATCATCAAGTTCAGGTACCGACATTTCTTAGGCAAACACAAAGTTCACAATTAAGGTTTCAGGGCCTAAATGCTACAGGCATGAAGAGGTTCAACCATGGATGAATCTAGATTTTTTTTTTAATTCTCGATGCAAACGAGCATGATGCATACAGGTTCGTCAGGCAAGGAATTTCAAGCCTGGACAAGGACTCGGTACAACACAATGGTGTAGCACTCGGCAGGCTCATGAACTAAAAAGCTTAAGCCTGCGCATCTGCATCTCATACATCGGGCCAACAATAAGAGAAAAATATGTACAAAAGCAGGCAATGTTGCAGTCCAACCACCAACTATCTTCCAGAGGAGGACAACGAATTCTCAGATCCCTGAGTGAACAGCTGCGTCGCCGTTTCAGGCAATGGCAGCCATGGGCTTCCAGGTGCAGCAGCTTCCTTCATGATAGCATCTGCAATTGGAACAATGCCCAGCTTCCTGTTGTAGGTGAAGTCCAGGTCCCTGTTTGCAGCCAACGCCATGAGCTCCGACTCCTCAAGCCCCTTTGCCGGGCCGAGGCTACACCTGTCCGGACCATGCTTCGCGAGTGCATCCTTGAACTTGTTGATCTGCAAACACAATTGCAGCAAGCATGTTAGACACAAAATCGTTAACCCACTATGAATTGTAGTTTTAGTTTCAGAAACGTAATTTAGGGAGACTTACGGTTGCATTAGTGCAGCTGAAGCTGCTCACCCGGCCCTGAGCTCCCCTGTAGAACCTGAAGAAGGGGAGGACATGGACATGGAGGCTGTAGCACATCGACTTGTGCTGCTCGTAGTTCACTTGCAAGAACATCACCTCAGGGTTCTTCTCGGCAAGCTGGGCAATCTGCACGGCACAATCATCAGCAGCAGCAAAAAATGGAAAAATGGGAAACATTTGCAGATATTGGAAAGTGGAGAAGACATTATATTTGGGAATAGGTTCTACCTTAGGGTGTAGGGCGCGGCAGCCACCGCATCCGGGGGAGAAGAAGTCGACGACGACGAGTTTGTCGCCGGCGTTGAGCAGCGAATCGGCGAGGTCTTGCGCGGACTCAGCCTCCCTCATGTTGGGCTGCAGACCCTTCTCCCACCACCTCATGGCCTTCCCAATAGACAGGTTCATCTAAAAAACCAAAAGAAACTCAAATTTAGCATGCATCCAATGCAACTCAGATACCTCCAAAAGCTGAAACTAAATCCCAACCAAAAAGGAGTCAAAGGACGTTGGAAACGGGGAGAACAGGGATTGAACTAACGAACAAACCTGCCTAGGCGCCGCTTCGAGCCTCCGAGGCAGGGGCCTCGCCTTCCTGTCCGTGAGAGCCACCCTCCAGCCGGGGAAAGTGCTCTTGCTGCCATAACCACCAACCGGCACAGACTCCGCGAACGCCGCCGCGGAGCTCCTCACCCGGCCGGCGAGACCCACGCCCACTTCTCCGCACGGAGACGCCACGCTGCTGCTGCACAGTGCCTCAGCCATGGCTAGCCCAGTCCCCTCGAATCGTTCAAATGCCTTGTACAGCGTGCTAACGGCGAACGCAAGAGAGAGGTCACGGCCTCACAGTCACAGGAGAGGAGAGGAGTGCACAGAGAGAGAGAGAGGGAACGAGGGATGGAAGAGGAGGAGAACAATGGCGGGTGGGAGATGCGGCGAAGAAAAGTGGCGCCTTTTTAATGCCAGGAGAAACAGAAAAAGGCGCACGCCTTTTACCCCTTTCACCTTTTCACCGCAACGGCTTTCACATGCGGTAAATCACGGATACCGTCCGATGGTGCACTGGACGTCCGGATGGGGGGCACGTGGCGAAACGTTTGCTGAGCAGCGTTTTTACCGGCGTGAAAAACTTGCTGAGTGGATATATTTCGGATAAGATTAAAGCTGGGCCTCACGAGCGGTGGTGGGCACAGGTGGTTAACGTGCCACGTGTGCTAAGATGTCGCGTGGTGCAGGTTCGGGTGCTTGTGGCAAATGTGCTTTTTCGTCACGATGAGGTGGCAGCGGGGACCACGTGACAGTGAACGGGAGCATAATGGATGACTGGATTTTTTCTTCTTCTTGCTGTTTTTAAAAACTTGTTTTACGAGTAAACTCTTAAAAAAATTGGAGTTGTCTATGCAAGGAAGCTTCACCGGTTCGGTGAAGTGAGACGGCCCGTAAGGCCTGTAAGCTTCAACGTGTTTTCGCGGGCCGTGGGAAACGTTTTCTGATTTTTTCTCATGAGCTTCCGTCGAAGAGCCCGTTTTGAGCTGTGAGTGGGATAGTTTTTTTCGAACGTTGGGAATCGCGCTCCAGGGTTTCTCCGCTGCGGTCTTGCGTTCTAGGCTTTCTCCGCTTTCTCCGCTGCGGTCTCGCGCTCCAGGCTTTCTCCGCTGCGGTCTCGCGCTTGGGTGTGCTTCTCTCCGCTGCGGTCTCGCGCTTGGGTGTCCTTCTCTCCGCCACGGCTGTGTTGTTCGATCGCCGGTGAAAATCTCCGGTGAGTTGCTGCTTTTTTGCTGGATATTGGGAGATTTTGTTAGTCGGTTCATGGTTGGATGTTTATACGTGCGGAGTATCTTCGTGCCGGCGGTGGTAGGCGCCAGATAGGGCAAGGTCGATTCTGGGGAGCAGAAGTCAGGTCTCCGGCTATTTTGTAGGCATGCGCCGCGTGGTCGCGGGACAAGGGAAGGGGGAGACGAGGGGGAGGGTAATGGCGGAGGAATTGTGGCGGGCTGCGGTGTTACGCGAGGCGCGTTGCTTGGAGCTAGGTTTCTCATCGTTGATGGAGGTGACGAGGGACTAAGAGGTTTCTGTCTAGGAGAGACTTTGTGCGGTGTACTGCTCTGCGATTGGGTTTGGGTTTTGGGGGTTTTTGCGGTTTGGACAAACTCGACGTGAGGAACCTGATGACAGAGTTCACATGTCATCTCCACGAGGAATTATTTGCTGCTGTGAGTGTTCTTTATTTCTCCCCCTCCACCTTACTTGGCCTTGTTTTCTTTTTTACATTACCGAATTAATGTAGAATTGATTTAAGATGGTAGTTTTATTGTTGTTGTGTAAATAGCATTGGATAATTAGTTGCAATCCCAGGTAAAAAGATGAAAAATCATATGCTGATATGCAGGTTTGGTGTTAACTCTAGGCCGTTGCATATTACAAATTCCTTATGTTAATTTTGAAAATGCATTAAGGTAATGCATATTTTAATGAACTAGCAATGTTACCATTGTCTGATCTATATGATTTTTTATATGCAACCTTTGTTTCTGTCAGTCAGCAAAATATGTTGACAAAGTAGTGCATGAATTTATAAATGCAAACTAGCTATGCTTACATTTGTGTATTTTTTGAGAAGGACTATTCCTTGTGGAGTTTCTGCTTTTGTTTCGTGTGATCTCTTCATTTTCTTTGAAGCTGTCATGCTCTCCAATTCCTGTATTTTTTGTGTTTGTCTAATGTAAGCATATTGCAATAGTTATATAAAGATTCACTGTCAATATACACCAAAATGAACAATATTGCTTCAGTCATTTATATTTTTAGCGCAGTTGTGCTTGTTTCCACAAATTAGTAAAAAACAAGCAGTCTGAGTATCACCATTAACTATTTTGTTTTGTTAATTTTTGTCTATTTCTAAGTGGTTCTGCAATATTGATTGCTCTTTACATTGTTCAGTTTTATATATAGCAATTAGATCTAATTGTATCTATATATCATAAACAAAATCACTATGGAAGTAGCTAGTTTTTCTTCATCTCTACTACCAGAGCAAGACAATAGCAAAAGCTGCCAACGCAAATACACAACAACCATCAATATGTTTGATATAGCTATTGTTCTGTTAGTTTATAAGGATGAAAAATTAACAGAAATCCCTATGTAGCAATGTATGTATTCTCAACTTTTTGGGTACTTACATGGTTTAAGCATTCAATTTCATTTTCTTCATTGTCAGGTACCTGCAAGGGAAATTTTTTTATTAGTAATGTCAGTAACAAATTATATGAGTTATCTGTATCTTTTTTTCATATATTTTCGTTTACCTCGTTTAAATCAATATATGTCAACATTGTTTTACCATCTTTCTTTTTCTTTGGTATTTCTTTCTTTCCTTGGGCTTTTTTCTTTTTTTTGTCTTTAACAACCTGTGTTAATGAAAACATATTAACTTGTTAGTACTTTATGAACAGTTTTCTTGCATAGGCCTACACATGTTCTCTTCCTGGGTTTAGTTGTTAATGTCAGACATTCACCTGTTTCATTAAATCAACCACATAGCTCTATGATATTCTTCTGCTACCAACAATGTCTGATCCAAAAAATATTTGCACTTTACTTGTACCCTACATGTGTGATTAGTCTATGATTTAAATGTTATATATATATACATATATACAAACTATATATATATACTGTAACGATCCGTCCAGATTTCGGAAATATCGTCGAAATGGACAAGTCGATACGTTATCGAAGACGAACGAATTTTAGAATAAAATCGTTCCATTCGGCAGTAGTTTCATTGCAGACCTGCTTATTACAACATATAGAGTCTCACACTGCTGCATTAGGAGGCATACCTCGCAGCG
>KE370851.1:108118-124308 GCA_000418225.1 Zizania latifolia
AGAATAGTAATTGCCCTATTTGTTATGAAGTGGGGTTTATTTTGAATCAAAGATTGTATCAGAGAATTAGTTTCAGGAAATGTCAAGACTTCAGAATAGAATGGTCGGATGGTAAATAGTGATTCTCGGATCTGATGAGTTGCTTGGTAGAATTCGGTAGAGTCAATGGTAAATCGAAAATAGGTGAATTACATTTTCGGCTCGGAATTTGATTAAGGTTTCTTTTTAGATTTACTTTTGCACCAACAACCATAAATCGGCAAGAAACCAAAATTTCGCAATTAGCATTTTATCAAAATTAAAAGTTTTAAAACAGCCTGAAAATCCGGATGTTACATGTTAATTTTGGTACCTCTCTGAAAAATATGGTACCTCCTGCTACCTCCTCAAAGACTGTAAATTTTTCCTAAAATTATGGTATCTCTTGATACCTCCTTAAAGACTATAAAATTTCTAAATTTATCAAACAACTTACTTGACATGTGTATAGCATGGTCTATTGCTGTGATAAATTTGGCGTGAGGGGCGGGTGGTTGGCGAGTCTATGTCAGGTTCGTAGCAATTGCATATGCATGCGTAGCCGTCGACACACACAGGTTGTAGCATCCGAAAGAAACTAGCTAGGATCGATACATGTAGACAACAACTGATCGTTGTTGCGTAGTTGCAGTTAAAGGCGATCGATGTGATGTGCATGGGAGGTATCCATCCATCATCATCTGCTCATCGATAGATCAATCATGCTTGCATTTTGGACAAGGATATATGTGTCGTCGTTGCAGCTGCGTGCGTGGTCGTTATATATTATACGTACCAGCTGCTGCCGCACACCCTCCGTTCTCATTCTCTCAATCTTGATGTATAATTGTTTCGATTGGGTAGACTATAGCTAGCTAGCTGCTAGCTTGGTCCCCAGCTGATGATCGAATCAATCATATGGCATGCAGCCACTAGATCGTAGATACGGTATACTCCCTCTATCCTAAATTATAGCTATTTCTAGACTTTAACGTATTTATTAAGATGTAAAGAAAAAACCCAAACTACTCCCCATCTAGTACTCCGAGCAATTAGTACCATATGCAACTAGTACTTTAGATATGGGTAAAATAGAAAGATTTAGAAAAAAATTATGGAAGTTATAATATTTAGGATAAAATTTAAATGGTAGAAATTATTGTATTTTTGGACGAAAGGAGTATCATATACACACGTTGATTCCCAAATGATGGATCATGGATGGGTATATGATGATTCCCTCGTACAGTGAAGTGGTGAATTTAAATGTAGTCAAGGACAATCTAAAAGGCGTCGCTATTGAGTACGTATATGCGTGCTACTGATCATGTTGTGCCCTACATGATGCAAGCAAAGCTAGTGCGATTATATATCATGCATCTTAAAATTAGATTAGCTTGTGTAATCCAAGTCCAACTCGTGATTTCTCCCCTGCCGCTGGCTCAACATGATCTGCTTGTTGATGAAAGGGCGCGCAGGGACCCATGCATGTCTGATGAATCCCTAATAATGATGAAGATGAAAGCAACACGGAGGCGGCAGTGCATGCACCTGCCGCGAACATATACATATAGTTGTGCAGAGTGTAATGCTAGATCACTAGCAGCCATAATTCAACACAAGTGGATGTAGCTATAGCTGGATTGCGAGATGAATATATGCATGCATGCCCCGGCCCGGGCGGACCATGCAATTAGTTAGGCCTCCAAGTTGATCTCAGTAGAATGTGACTGACACGTACGTACGCGTAGGTCCGTCGTCCAGTCGTGAAACGCACGTACACCGGCCGGGCACCGTCGTCCACAGTTGTGCATTCATGGCTTGCAATCTGACGCAAGTTTCGATTCTTGTCGATTTGACAGTAAATGCTGTGGTGGTGTGGCGATTTGACGACGAAATACTTGATTCCAGCGCAGGCAAGGGCCGGCGCGCAGAAAGTTGTGACGTCATCTACCCCACCCAGTGCCGGTGGCGGCGCAGCTCCAGCTCGATGTAGCTCCGTCCGAATCCACAAAATCCCCCACCCAAATATGAGATAAGAGGTTATGCTAGCTAGATTTCACATTTGGGTCGTCAGGCTTAGCAGATTTGCGTCTCGAATATGCCGTTCCTGATGAGCTGAATGCATGCGTACCCTCTCCTGACTCTCTCTCTTTTTTTCTTCTTTTCCTTTTCCTTTCTCCCTTCAGATTAGCGAGGAGTTCAATTAATTATTACAGTTTTTTTGGATGGACGCGGTGAGAGGGGAGAGAGAGTGGGAGAGCCGCCGCCGCGAAACGCGGGCAGCCTCTCCTTCCTTCCTCGCGCTGCAACTAGGCCTCCTGTCTTAATTGTTGTTCGTTGCGTCGAATGAAAAGCAAGCCAACCCAACCCAACCCAAGCGAGATCGATCGATCGATCACATTAGCGACGACAGCAAGGCGCGCTCGCAAAATCACAAGCCACTTGTTAATAGAAACGCCGGCTCGATCGATTCATCATCACGCTCTCCGGTTAAGGCAAGAGGCCACGAAACAATTAAGGCCAGGCTTGCTTCTTGCTGCCTGCTTATGTATGCATTATGCAAGCTGAGGCGCCTCCAAGTGGATTCCACGATCGACAAGGACCTGCGTCGCATTCCAATCATTGGGTCCAAACAAGACGGTTAATTCATCTCATCTCTCTCTGCGCAACAGCTGACGATATGATCGAGATATATATCCTCCTGATTTTCTCGATTTAATTTGGATCGTCAGCTTCAACAAGAGTACTGAAGAACAGGCAGGTATCGATGCAAATCAAGCTGGGTTAATCGACCAACGCTTCAATATAATTGACCGTGCAAAGGGAACGAACTGTACACTTACAAGGGGATTAATATATTGCTTGCTCGATCCACACAATCGGATTAATCAACCAGCTGCCTTTAAATGGAGAGATCTCTCGATCTCTCCACTAATCACTACTCCAGTAGTAAATCTGTATCACCCAAATCAGATAACTATGTACACACAGCACTGCACTGCACCCTAATTAAGATCAATGAACTCGATCGGAGGCCACCATCTTCTCTCCGGACAACTTGATCATCAGACACCAGATCAGCACGGCCGCCTAATTTCGCAGATTAATAAGAACTGGCACGCATCATCATCGACACCAACTCCATCGATCTCGAGTCGCACTGGCGATCATCACCTAATTAACCCATACCTTAACTGCAATTAAGTTAATAAACCAACTAATTAAACAGCAGCTGCCGAATTAACCACCAGTTTTGCAGTGGTTAATTGATCTCGTCAATCAGATCTTCCAGATGTAGGAGTAGTCCGTGATGGAGTCGGGGTACAGGTCCTCTAGCTGATCCAGGTACTGCAGCTTCGACGACGTGTCGGCGAGGCACCCCGTCGACGTGCCCTGCATCGCCGGCGCCCCCGCCTTGCAGAACCTCCGTATGGCCTGGTCCGCCATAGCCTGGTTCAAGTACCCGGCGGAGTCGGAGTTGTGGGTAGCCGTCGGGAGGGAGAAGTAGCAGCTGGGGCTCTGCAGGTGCGGCTCCGGCTTGACGGCCTGGTGGTAGCCCATGTCAGGCGCCGTGGAGGTGGAGGCGCCCTTGAAGTCGACGGCCTCGTCCACGTCGGGGAACGGCGTGTCCATGAGCGCCGGCAGCTCGCTGCTGTCGAGGAAGTCGTCGAGGAAGGCGAACGAGTCGCTCCGATCGATGCCGCCGGGGACGGCCGGCGCCATCTGGGCATTCTTAGCCGCCAAGTCTTTGTTGAACACCCGGCACACGGCCCACTCGTCCTGCGCGCACGCAACAGGTCGACAACAACATGAGAAAAAAAATCCAGAAGGCGACATGCGAGCGCGTGGTCATGGTCGATCGAGGACGATGGGTTTTTACCTTGGCAGAGCGGGGGAGATGCGGGGGTAGCTTGCCCTCGAGGCGGTACTCGTGCATCACCCATGGGGTCTTCTCGCCGCGTGGGGCGCGACCGAGGTAGAAGACGAGCGTCTTCTTCATGCCGACGAGGACGCCGCGGCCGCGGAAGATCTCCTTGTCCTTGCCCGTCGCCTTCCAGTACCCCTTCGCCGTCGCGCGATTCGTCCTCGTGCCCGTGGGATACTTGCGGTCCTTGTGACAGAAGAAGAACCACTCCTTCTCCCCCATCTTCGCCTTGCCTGTGAGTAGAGTAGCTCTCGAATCAGTCACCAGAATCAAGAGATCCATCCATGCTTGAATAGTAGAGTAGCTACTAGTACTAGTACTTACTGGGCAGGTCCCATGGCTCGCAGTTGTTGAGGTTGACGTCGCCGATGACGACGCAGGAGAAGCGGCGGTTCAGGGCCTTGGGGGTGAGGTAGTGGGAGACCACCTCCTCGTCGGTGGGGTGGAACCGGAAGCCCGGCGGGAGATCCAGCCGCGGCTCCTCCTCCCCCGTCTGGTTGATCATCGACACCTCCGACATGGCTACCGCGCGCTTCTGCGAGCTTCTCGATCCCTTGTTCTCAGCGGCCAATTCAGCTCCAGGCAAGCTCAATCACCAGAGAGAGAGAGAGAGAGAGGAGCAGGAAGAGGGAGCTAGCTCGGCGCTGCCCTGTGGCGTGTGAATTTAGGGGGGATGGGTTTAGGAAGAAGGCGATGGAGGAGAGGAGGCCCTTATATAGGTTCCAGTGCCGTGCAGGAGAAGGCAACTTGCAGCAGCTAGCAGATGCCCCCCATTAATTACCGCCTGCTCTCCCTTTTTACTGCCGCAGTAACTGGCGGTAATTAATTACCTCTCTAACTAAGACGTCAATGATGCTACTCATCCTCCTGATACCAATCTACGACTCACTTGCTAGTGGCCCTACAATTAATTAATTAGTTAATCTAATTCACACTACTAATAATCCTCCCTGCCTTTGACAATATCGACTGGCTTAATTAATTTTAGCTAGGTTGATTAATTGCGGGAGCTAATCCTTCCGTCCCTTCTGATGTTTTTACTTGATTAAAAAAGATGTAAAATTGATTGATGGACGGCTGTGATTAGTTAAGATAATAACTATGTTTTTGACAATTTAAAAGATATGAATAGTTATATACTGGGATGAAGCAAGTAGCTTCCAAACGGCATCTTTTTAGAATATTCATGAGTCTATCTCGCATGATCGTACTATTGCTGATTGGTAAAGCTTTGATTAATCGACTATTACTATGTATTTTCTAAAATAAAACACTATAGCTCCACTTATAAAAGAATATAAGAATCTAGTAATTTTTGTTTGGCTCTAACTCAACTAAACAAGAATATATATATATATATATAAGCTAAAGCTATGTGTAACAAACAATATACATAATTCCGGTATCCAAAATTACTCTAGTTTCTATCGAAATAGTTTAATTACTCTGTTGGGCGTTGATTTCTAATTATGCGTCGTCTAATGCGTATCTCATCTCGACGAGAGAAAAATGAAAAATTCAATGGCCAATTAGGCAAAGTAAACGTGTCACAAAATTAAAATCGACACAGTGCAGTAGCCTACTTTGCTTTTTGTGTGTGCCGGTCCATGATGATTCGTCTGAGATTTGTTTTTCTCCTTCACGCCTGTTTGCGAGATACCAACACAAGAATTATGTAGCTGCTGTTAGCTACCAGCTGATTTTGACGTCGTCTAGCTAAATTTTTAGATGAACAGGAGCGCCTAGTTTGTCATGGGGGTGATACGTTCATACATGCAGCCAAACCAAAGGTTGGAATTTTATGGCTGGCTGGCTGCTGCTTCTGCTGCTAGCTAAATTCTGTCATTAATTAGCAAGAAGCAGCAGATCGACGACTTTGGATTTATGAGGCATCACTAGGTACGTAAATCCAAATTATGTTGTACTAGTATATATCCTTTTCTCACCAAGCTAGCTTCCTTGTCCTATCATGCATCAGTGATATGATGCACTCACTGTAAACAACAGCAAAAAGGCAGAGATGGCTTATCGCTTTTCTTAATCAGACTTGGCTAGCGGTTTCCTGTAGATTAATGAGGCGAAAATGGTGGGAATAAAATAGTAATCGCACTTAAACCAGCATATTAAACAGTACAAAACACGGCGGTTTTATACGCGTCGAGGTGCCTAATACTAAATCGTCAAGTAGGAGTATGAGCTCCAAATGGGCAAAGGATAAGCCGGCGAGGTAATTAATTTTAAGCTAGTTTATTCACTGAGAAGATTAATTTATTCCCCACGCGTCCATTATTTATCACGCAAAGATCAAATCTTGAAGAAAATGTCATCCATGGAGTACCCCGATTAAAACATTCTTATCTTATAAATTCAGATGCAGTGCGCGCTACGGAAAATTCAGTCATCAATTCTGCTATGTGACGCAGGGGAATTCCTGTGTCATGCATTGGCTAACGAGATGCCTCGTCAGCTCCAGTCACAATTAAGTTACACATCATTATATTTATAAACAGGAATTTTGTGACACTGATTAGTTTAACAAATTGTGTGATGAGTAAGCTATCTATCCGCAGTTTGACACATATATAGGAAATGACCTGGAAATTTCTTCCCACATGAGCCACTTGCTAATTAGAATCTGAACCCTCTGTATTTAGATGAACAGCAAGTGCTACAATTCAAATTACAATGGTCAGCAGTTCTAAGTAAAATCTATCTCGAAATGAAATAGTTTTGGAAGCAGAGAAGTCGTCCTTATCATTCTTTGACAGCAACACTGTACCTTCCATCCATAGCTGCTACCTCTTCAAGGTCACGGATGAATTGAAATGAAAGTTTCAGGCTATTAAAATTCCAAGGTGACATTTAAAATCCCAGCACCAGATCATTCTCTGGAAATGTTTTACTCCAAAGCCCGGGCAATTTAAAACTCCAATATGCTGTGGTTTGGCATGATCGCCGGCAGGCCGGCCGACCGGCCGAAAAGAGTTTTGATTTGCTTGATCCCAAAGGGACGAAACAATCAGGGAATAATACATGGCAGATGAAAATGCCTTCTCCCTTAAGAATTTGCTCTGCAGTAACGGCCATCAATTCCCGGCCATTTCTACCATCAAAAGCATCTTAAGCGAATACAGTTTCAGCTGGCAGAACCGTCTATTGAAGTAGCAAAAGAGTATTTCTTTGTTTTTTTTTCTTGAGAGAGATGTAGAGAGAGGGCATGCAGGCATGCAGCAGAGTATTTTCAGTTGTGCATCAAGGAACGGTGTAACCCACTGCAAATTCAGCAGAATCCATGAAACGAGCGGGCATTGAGGTCTGCCGTCTGTGTCAGTTATCTAGAGGAGCGGCTAAAAGCGAGCCGACCAGTTTTTACTTTTAAGGGAGGAAGAAACGGTTTCAATGTAATGTCGAATGCGACGAGATTCCTCTGCGCTGCACGCGGCTTCCAGCTCACTCAAACGTGTTGTTTTCAGCTGCCTAATTATTTCACACATGTATGATGTATACAACTGATCTGATGAGCTTCTTCTAGCTCGATCCACCACTGATCATCTGCTGGCTGCTGCCATGGCGTGCATGCATGCAGCCCCAGGCAAAACCGTCGGTTGAGCTGTAGCTCAGTAGCTAGATTATCATGCTCGCTCGACGACAATCGAATTACCCCCATTTCTTAAGCATGGAAAATGCATGCCACAAAATAAACTCAGCTTCAATCGATTGTCATGCATGTATAATCCATTCGACATCGCATGCTGCGGGGCGTAACACTGAACCTAATTAAGCTTGGCATTCAGATGCATTCACGGTGGCTAGCCGGCCGGGCGAGCTAGCTAGATACTGGTTCAAAGTAGAGGAGACGGAGGTACATAAAAATTCAACTATTTGTCATTCTTAAGTGAGTGTCATTCAATTATTTATCATCTATGTGGCTGATACGTGGATTCACCTAAGTCTAAGTCTATGACAATAGACCAGAATAACAAATAATTGAGCACACTTCGGCAAATTATTAAATTTTTCCACGTACGGCGGCGCAATCGGAAGTGGCCGGTGCTAGTGTGCTTGCAAGCTAAGATCGATCGCGTCACGCTTAACCACCGACGTACCCTGCTTTGGAGGCTTCGATTCGGTTAGGTGGGCTTGGGTTATTGATCTGCCTGGTTTGATTTTTTTCTCTCCGTTGCGGCAGGGACGACGATGACGCACACGCTGAATCAGCTATAGCTAACACTCTCTCAAGCTGCTAGCTTGGTTAGGGGAGTGGTAGGCTCCGTTGCAACGGACCCAACCACCCGTGCGTCTCCGTTGAAAACTCGCACCATACTAATTAGTAATTACCCAAGCAGAAGCAGATACAGTATATTATACTCGCTAGCTGCTACTAACTCAGTACTGACTGACTGCGAGTGATCACGCCCCCCATCATATCATCCTTTGGTTATTTAATTCCGTGCCTGGCATTTCTGATTAGACAGACTGGTGTGTCTGTTTTTAAGGATAGTAGTATAGGAATAGTTATACGACTCCTGGTCTTCTTTGCTCTCCATCTTTTGGCTGTTTGTCCTTTCCTTTTTTTTCCCAGTCAAAGGAGTGGTGAGTCTGGACGGTCGAGATAGTGCAGCCAGCTCTACCCTGACGTGAACATTCAATTCCTGCAGGCATCTCTTCTTGATATCTATAAGTGCATGCTTTGAGTCAATGGTTTTAGGTGACCTACGGATCGGATGAGCAAAATCAAGCATCACGCACGCATGCATTCTCTCTGAATTTATCCACCTGTCATATATCCAAGTTTCTGACTTTTCTGTTTTCTCCGCTGGTGCTTACAAAAGCTGACTTGTCATCTCAATATCTCATCAGTGAATTCAGTAGTAAAGTACTACTCCACTATACAGGTCGCCTGCTGCTGCAGCTAGCTGGAGTATATACTGTATAATCGGATGATCTTAAATATTAGTAGCGTTTCGGATTAACGAGAGAATAAGACATCATTTATAGATATCACTTTTTTAATGAATGGTTTATTTAAAAAACATTTTATCTAATTATCTATCTTCTCTCTTTCCTCTTCCAATCCTCTCCTTTTTTGTTTTTCTTGATTCTCATGAAGAACCGATTTCTTATTTTCCTGCCTCTTCTCGTTAACTTGCTTACTGTGTCAGCTTTTTCTTGCTAATTATATAAATACTGTAATTATAAATGGATCGAGGAGCAAGTAACGAGGCTCATCTCGAGTACCCATATAACCTTGTGTCTGAAAGCTAATTAAGGTTCATGCATCGATGCACGTACCGACTCCTCCTTTTTCGTGGCACGCTGTGCATGCATATATACCAAATATTTTACCATCAGCTAGCAGCTTGCCCAACCGTACATGATTAGGTGAAACAGGGCACGTTAATTCCACTGCTCACCCATAGTTAATCTTAACTAACCCGGTGGCGCGCGGTAATTATGTATTGGTCGTCATCGCGCGTGCGTCCTCTCCACCGAACGCGGCGGCTGCCTGTCCCCCCGCGCGGCGCGCCGGTCTCGCGATGCCCGCCGCGCCGCCGCCGTCTCGCGCCTGCATGCGTGACACGAGATAGATCGATTGACCGGCGAGCACATGCCATGGCAACATGAGAGAGAGAGAGAGAGAGGTAATTAAGGGGGAAGAAAGAACACACATGAGTAGGACACAAATTAAAAGCCGGCAATCGACATCGTTAATCGAACCGTGAACGTGCTTAATTAACAAGGGAAAAGACACGACGTCGGTCAATAATTTGCTTCGATATGATGGAGCTAGCGGATAATCAATCTGAAATTAATCATCATCATCGCTGATGGGATCAAAGAGGCATGTGTACAGGTACAGGAGGCATGCATGCTTTCTTTTTTTTTTACCTCACAGTGGTTAGGTCGTCAGGGACTCTTCTAACGATATGATTAAGTATGCATGCGTGATAATGACCGATCTACGCAGCCTGATTGGCGATTAGTATGTAATTACCTTGCTAGCTAGCTTATTGGGATTTCTTTGCTTTCTGAACAGATCGAGGGACATGATGCATGCATCGCTTCACAAACAAACAGCTGGCTCGTTGTTTTAATTTGATCGTTTCATACGGCTTAAGACTGCACTGGAGTAATACTATATAACAGTTGAATTATTAATTTAGCTTGGTGAGGATGGCACACGCCATGTACAGTCGCGGGCACGGCATGTCTCGTGTCACGGCAACTTCCGTTGTAAAATAAAGTATATTTTATTTTATTCTAATTTAAATTGTTCTTTGTGTTAACTAAAATTTTTAAAAAAAAATTATTATGATATTAAACGAGTATTACTAGATCCGATGAAATATTTTTTGCATGGTTTACGTGTTTGATACAATATATGTTAATGCTGTTTATAATAAATTTAGTTAAATTTGAAATAATTTAACTCGAGAGAAACGAAGAAATACCCATTGTCTTGTTTTGTGACGTAAGTAGCGGTATCCTAAGTGTATGGGTAATATTTTTTTGCGTGGGTAGTACTAGACTACAAATACACTTAAGGAAATGACAGGTTTCAAGCTATGCAGTCTTCTTCCCCTAGGTACATGATCTCGGTGGATTGTTGGACAAAAAATTCATTAAACAGGAGGAGACTGCTGTTCTCTGTGCTATGGCCTATGTGGACAATATGGAGAGGAGAGCCAGGAATGGACGCAAGCACAGAGATTCCTACAGGGGTGAAGCGGTAGAAACACTGCCTTCGATCTCATACGTGTAGTGCCATCGTCCCACAATACTAGTACTAGTAGTAGTCCAAATTAACATGAGCCTCCAAGAGGATATTTTAAGGTGAATGTTGGCGGTGCTTTCACATCAAACTTTGAAACATGAGGCACAGGCGCATCAATTTGAGATGAAAATGGTTCCATCCAGATTGCACGACGATGTGGATGGTACGTACCCTCGTGTTGAAAAATCACTGGTGGCTGAAGCCTTCACGATTCGGGATGGAATTGAGTTAGCTTTGGAGTAGAGGGCCCAAGAGGCAATCTTAGAGTGTGATTCACTCAATTTAGTTAACCTTTTTAGGCGTCCTTTTGCCCACACCAGCTGAGTAGGAATTTTCGAAATTTTCAACAGCTTGATTCTATCGTGATTTGCCTCTGTGGCGACTGTAAATCTGTAATCCTACTCACGAGTAATATAAGATGAGCTCTCGTTTTGAAAAATAAAAAATCGCCCTGCCCCATATATAGGCATGCAGATCCACAGAGTTGCGTGGGAAACAATCCAACGGCCCAGATCTCGTCGATCCGATCCACATGTTCCAAATTGATGCGCTTCAACAAGCTGGCACAAGTCGACGACAGGCCATAATTCAGAGCTAATTGTTAATTAAGAACATGTTTGGTACAGTTCTAACTCTAAAATTTATACTGTATCTGAGATTTGTATGATATAATAAAATAGTTTAAACTTTTATTTTTTTTATAAAATAAAAACTATATTACTCAACTTAAATACACTCATTACATCTACGGCTCCAGATCTAAGATTTCTTAAAACTAGAAATCTTAAAACTAGATTTAGTTAGCTTTAAAAAATTATAGATCTAAAACTATATCAAACGGATCCTAAGCCCCTCGAACGCTAACCATTATGCTCTGCTAATATGATTTTAATTCGTAAAATTCGCAAATTGTGGATCTAGCTCTACGTGTGCTTCACCAACACACAGAAGCAACTCGTTGCCAACAAGAGAAGCCAACGCCATGACGCACCATGCACGCACACACGTCTTATCACACCCAAATGGTGATGCCCTGGGCGGCTATGTAGCTAAAAGCCCAGTATGTGCGCCGTCTCGAGCTGTACACGACTTGTATTAATCTATTTCTGTGTGCATTACAGGCTAGCAAGCATATAATCTCTTTATTCCTTCCATTATGTGTCAGAACTCTGAACATTAGCTGCTGCTGGAGTACGTTTCTAGTCCTCACAATCTGCGCGATAGACTTTGACAGAAAATGCTTTATTTGTTTGCACTGATCCGTTTTCAAACCACGTTTAATCAGCAGGTGTTCATAATTATTATTGCTTTTTTTCAATTGGTTTCAGCGCCTCAGGTGTGCAGAAAATGCTTATCAACGTCACCCATAAGAAGGGAAATGAGATGCATCCAAACTAATTAACTTGTACGCCTCAATTGATCCTGTGGCCAGTTTTAAAACGCTGGTTATACTCTAGCTACATAATTATACGCCTCAGGTGTACAGACAACTTTCTGCCCTTTTTTTCGTAATCAACTGGAATACAATACGAAGTGTTGATGAAAACAAGTAGACGATAGATGTCTGTATCAACGCATCATTGGGCAGCAGTATTCAAAGATTGATCTTTCTCCGTCATCACAACAACCAAAAGAAAATGAAATAGGAATCTCAACGTACAACACCTATACCTGTTTTCGATCAGATATTCAGATGTACTACTACACAGGAACATGTGTTCTATCTTTCTACCACAATTTATATAGAATTATACTTGTACCCAGAAAATGTAATACATTTTTGCATCATTGAGGTAGCTAAATCAGTGCATCATTGAGGTGCCAGCAATATTCAAAGGTTTTATTTCAATATGTTATCACAACAGCTCAAGAAAACTGAATGGTTAATCAAGAAATTAACAACAAAATTCATCTGCGTTAATCACCCATACATAGCTGAAGTTGTGCATAAACATGTACTGCGTTTAATCGCAATCCACAAATTAAAGAAAAAAATTAAGGATATAATTAAACTAGTAGGTATTTTGCATTATTGTATGTATAGCTTGTTTAGTGTAGATGTGGCAATGACCTATTGCCATTCTCTGTTTCCATTTTTTTTTACTAAGGTATAGGCGTGATCTGTTGGTAGGTTGGTTGTACGCTTGATTGAACGTACGTGGCATTGACAACTTGACAAGACAATTCCCCTAAAACAACTACGTCATTGTCGACGAAATATATACGCTTTGCGCTAGCAGTATAATTTACTCGAAACATATATAAAATGTCGACATTAATTTTGGTAAAATTAATCAGCTTGCATATACTATATGCTACCTAACATTTTTGTTGTTAAGTAACATGACTTCTAATGGGCACAAAAGGAAGTTGGCCACCGGTACGCTCACTTGGTGTCACGTTGATTAGATTGTTTGGAATTTTTATTTCCTTAATTCTGTGTTTGTTTATGTTTTGGGCGTGGCCGGAATTTTTTTCCTTGACTTTTGTACGGCGAGTTAATGCACTTATTCTAAGCACTGCTGATTCCGTTAATGACTAATATGGTGCCTACCTAGCTAAGTAGCTAGGATGTTAGTCGGTGACCGGCCAGTGTTATATATTGTATAGTTGTGGCCTTGCAAATCTGCGTGCTATACAGGCAGAAATAGTAGTACCAGATACCAATACCATCAACATCTGTGAAGGGTATGCACCAGTTAGGAGATGCCTACTAATTATAACAGACTAATTAGGGCGTGAATTAATTGTTGTTTACATGAATGCTCGATGACAGACTGATTAATCAGACGGGCGTGTGTACAGGTAAATGCAGTGTCTGACTCTGACCAAAGCAGGAGCAGCAGAGCACGTGCATGCGTTCGTACGCCCTGAAAAGCAGTAAAGCGAACCACGACCCGTGATACCGTGGATTCTGCGTTTGACCGCCACGTTTGGACGGTCGAGCTCGCGCGTGTTTTCAGTGTTTGACCCCTGCATGCGACGATCCAGCAGCAGCAGATATCCATCATCTCAGGATTCAGGACACAGACCAAGGAGGCAAGGAGACCAAATCGCTGCGCCTGGATGCACGTTTTCTGGCAATTCTGGCACCGACGGACGCAATCTGCAAGAATCAAGATCCTCTCTTCTTCTTCATTGGGTGTAGAGATTAGAGAATAAACACGTAGATATAGCCCATCCCAATAAGAGGTCATAAGCAGAGAGGGTGTTCAATACGGTCCATTATGAGAGGGCCATTACACTGTAAACATTTACTAGGGAAAATTCAAACGGCCCATGGATGTGTTTATAAGACATTCAGATTTGTCCACAAAACTTAACTTTGATTCACAAGTTGGGGTGGAATTGGGTGGCATCAGCTGCCAAAAGATTTTGTTATGGGAAATTAATAAAACAGGTAAGACATGCATACGCAGCTGCTTCGATCTGGATGTGAAAATACTGGGTCGCAAATGTACGTAGTCTCGCCCAGCGAGAGAAACTTTATTGCCACACATGTAACAAGCGTGTACAGATACAAGTACAATACCACAAGTACGTACCATACATAGTTACATACGGCCATAAGTTGCTGTTGGCTAGCTAGCTTCCGGCCTTGTGATGCATGCATGCACCCACACATGTACAAGGAACGGCAATCAAGCTCGCTAGCTGATTTATATTATTCTGCGTCACTTGATTATTATAGCGAGAGAGAGCTGTATGCATATATGTATGGATCAATCGATGGATGGATTGAGTTGACTGCTTAGTAGTAGGGCTGGATGTTCCAGCGCTGGTTGTCTCCCTCGCACCACTTCCAGAGCACGATCTCGGTGCCGTCACGGACGCCGCCGTGGTGCTTGTCGCCGTGGAAGGCGTCGAAGTTGAGGTAGATGTTGTTCACCATGCGGACGCAGCGGAAGCCGTTGCCGACGTCCCTGCTCTCCGTCCACAGCACCGACTCGTCCAGCACCTCCGGGTTGTAAGGCACCAGCTTCACCTGCACCCACATGCATGCAGATTCAGACTGAGAAACCGAGCTTGAGACTAATGAATATATTTACCGGGTGTGACTGGCCGAGGGAGTGCTTGATGGCCTGGCCGGTGGCCTTGTTGACGAGGGCGAAGGCAGGGTAGCCCTCCTCGTCCTTCACGCTGGTGCTCCACCGCATGTCCTTGATCCAGTGCTGGTACTCGTCCTTGGGGTTTGCCGGCGCCAGCACCACCGCGCCGCTGCGGATGGTCATCGCGTAGTTGGGGTTGGCGCGGCAGTACACCTTCACCGTCGGCTGCGGCGGCAGCGGCCTGCCCACGCCGTTCCCCTCGATGTTCACCTGCGACATCCCGTACGGCACCGCCGGCGCGTACCCCGGCGTCGCGATCCCACCGTACCCGCCTCGCCCGTACATGTCCATGGCTAGCTTAATTCGCTTGCTTCCAAGCTAAGCGCGCTCACCTGATTGATTGATTGATTTCTCAAGATCGAGTGATCGGTGTGCGGGATTTATAGGGGAGGAGATGAGGCCATCGATTCCATTGCTGCGGCGTTGCATTGGCGCCAACCTCTCTGGACTGTAGCTAGCTACCTGATCATGAGGTGCATGCATGGTTAGGGCGGCGTAGGAATTTAGGATAGACGATGCCATGCGACACTTGCTACGAAAAGTGATTCCATGGAGCTTGCTTTACATGATTCGGCGTCTAGTACCATCTCTATTATTGCTGGCTGGCTGGCTGGCTGGCGAGGTAGATTTAAAAGCAGTGGCAAACGGAGAGTCTACTAATCTGTAACTGCTGCTGCGTTGTGATCAAGCACAAAAATATGCTGCACGCAACAGCAGAAATCAACGGATCGACAAGAAAAACTTGGAGCTGGGATTCGTCTCCGTCGAAATTCTTACTGATTAGGTTCATAAAATTGTTTCACGGGCTTAAAATAACTATAAGTGGGCCTTCACGTCAATCTCTATGAATTGAGATGGGCCCACACGTCAGTCGCGATCCGCACTTGCTCCCATTCCGCTGAAAAATCTTCGACAGGCGAATCGAAACTATCGACTGCGAATTTAGAAAAAAATCCATATGAAAAATGTCAAAGGCTTCATGGTTTGGAAATTTAGGCACTTTCAATTACAAGCTGCTACCAAGAAACTCCAAATTTCAGCCTGAAAACTCGACAGGCTTTCGCAGCAGATTATTCAGAACATGAGGGACCCCAAGTTGGGGTTGAACAAGGGCTGCAGTCAGCAGAGACACAAGCCCATAGTAAACCACGATTCAGCGTGGCTCTTCGGACCAAAAGTGCATTTTACAGATTTTTGTTGGAAAAAGATGGAAATATAATGGCTTAGAGCCAATTCAAAACTATAACCAATTTATAGGTTATATAATCTCTTTGGTCCTGCTAAAAACATAACTTTAAAAATAAACCCTGGTGAGATGATACAACTAAAAGAGGAGGATAAAAAACAAATTATCAGACCC
>KE370852.1:22479-33893 GCA_000418225.1 Zizania latifolia
CGGTCTCTGCCTCTCCGCCTGCTGCTCCTCCTCGCCGACGCCACCAACAACGCCATGGCCGCCACCTCCTGCTCCTGCAACATCATTTATTCCTTTTTCCTTCAAATGTCGACTCTTTGAATGCATCCTCGTGTAGTATATTTAATATTTCTTCGTAAATTTCAGCATGAAATTGAATCACATTCGCAAATCGTACTATCTGAAAATGCAAAAAAACGCTATTTTATCACAGGAGAATTATGGTAAGACGAGCACAGGTGGTTGTGTGGTGTTCAAGTCGCGGCAAGTTTCAAATACGCTACATATATAGGTGTGTAATTCCGTTCTTTCAATTAATTTAATGTGCAAATAAGCAATTAATCGGTGTGTTAATAAATTAGGTGGTCAACTCGATTAATTGCTTAAGCTCTATAAAAAACCGTGTGCATCTTATCTCGCCTCCTCTACTGCACGCATTGTGCTGCCCTCACGCACACTGTCCCCGTGTTGCCGCCGGCGCCACCCTCCATCGCTACAGTCACGCCTAGGTTTGTTTGTTTCTTCAAAAGCAAAACATAAAAAAAATGTGGTGACAAGCTAGGTATATCGGCGTATATCGGGTCTTTCACAGTCAAAGAACGAGTGTGTATTACACTATTACTTATGTTTCTTTTGATACATTATTTAACTATTTTATATTAACAGATTAATTGGTTCGATCGATTATTAATCGATCGATCGATTAATTAATCATTAATTAACTGATTAATCCATAATCCTGATTGATCGATCAACTATTAGTAACCAATTTTTCTAATATTATCCAAAACAAAGATCATATCCAAAACAAATATCTATGATCTTATTTGCGTCATATTCATATAATACCACAACCCCCAATTTATCATGTTTGGCCTGGGCATCTCTATCCACTTCCCTGTCTCACCCATATCCTATATTTTAACAAAAACATCTCATAATCCGTCTCCATTCACCTTACTATTCCATTCTCTATCATATCCTCTGCTCTCATACTTGTTTAATAAGGGACACTAAAGTCTTTTTTAGTTAACTTTATTCTTATTCTCTTTTTATTCTTTATATAAGTCGTTTTGGACGTGTCTATAAAAATAAGAAATTAACTTAAATAATTTTGTTAAATTTTATTTATTCTGCTCCTAAAAAATAAGTTATTTATTTGTAATACAATTAGAGTAACATTTATTTAATAAATAAAAATATAAACAGAAGCTCTAAAACAACCTATATTACAGAATTAGAGGGGGTAAATCAATAGACGTGTATACCGATAATAGACAACTTTATTGAAACCGTGAATCTTGATCTTGCCATGATTTTCAGCGCATCGTTCGCTTACCAAGGCAAGGCATGTATGCATGGATGGAAGAAAGCTAGATTAATTTACTCATTGATAGCATCGATGCCACCAAAACAGCAGACAAGCAGGGGTAGAAGTAGCCTCTAATTCTCCCCGATCGAAGCAAGTAAGCAACAGCTACGTAACCCTGAATATATACGCGCTACGTATCGTACGTAATCCTATGTATATACTATTATGTACGTACGTACACCGTACTCGATCTAGGAGTTGAGCGAGCTAGCGAGGCGGCCGGTTACGATGTTGTGTAGTTTTTTTTCTTAATTAATCACCTGATATGTATATACCCCTGACAGAAACAATTAAAAGCAGAGTGTGTGTATTTCATATTATACGGCCGTGAAAAAAGTAGTGTATATATGTATGCAAAGAAAAGTAGCATGATATGTATAGCGACAGGGACTATATATCTACGTCGTTCCAGGAAAGTTACGTAGCAAAATAAAGAAAGAAGACAAATTAAAGCTAGGCATAGAATTGGAATTGGATTCTAGCTGTATATATATGTGGAGGATCATTCATGGACCATATATGTGTGTGTGCAGGGACGGGATAAGATTCAGATACTCATGACCAATCTCCTGCAGCCTGGTCAGTTTTTGTAATTAAAAATTTTAATTATTGTATATTTATGTGTGTGTGTGTGTTATATTTAAATAAAGCTAGCTAGATAGCGAATTAGCGATGCATACAATGTTATAAAAAAAAGCGAAGAAAGGAACAAGGATTAAACGTGGTTGTCGTCGATCGGCGATTGCCCTCGACAGTAATTAAGCGCTACCAGTAAAAGTTGATAGCTACTACTCCATGTTGGTTACTTGTTAGCAGCAAAGCAAGTTGGAGCTAGCAGACGGAGAAGGTAGCTATAGCCTATAGGCAAGGTTGTGATGTGATGCTGATCCATAAGCAAATATGAGCAACCAATTGAATTAAGCTGAAGCTAGGATATGGTCGATAGATTGGGGTTAGTAACCGGATATATTCATCGTCTGTACTCCGGTTCTATGTTTTTTGATTCTTTAGACTAGAGTATTTATACGTTAACTATGATATGATATCACTTTAGACTTATATATCGATGTATATATATATAAACTTATTGTAATTTTAGATTTATATATCGATTTATATATATAAATTTATTAATTACAAGTATAACAACCATATTTAATATTATAAAACATAAAATTTATATACTAATTAATTGCTTTTTGATTATACATGTCAAAAAAAATCATGGAATCGGAGCAAGAGGGAGTACGCGTTGGCTATTTGGATAAGGCCGCCGGCTGCAGGGATATATTCCTTGCTCGCTATGTGTTGATGAGTTTAGCTCAACTAGCTAATTAACCTGAAAAAGCACTTTCGATTTATCGATTTCTGCATTCACGCTGGCCACTAGTAGGACTATACTTATACATATCTGCATCCATATCTATCTTAATTAACCAGCAGAGCAGCTAGCTAGCTAGCTCCAAGTTCTGCACTCAATTAATGAAGAACTAATTAAGAGATCAGCAATCTCTGCTTAATTCTTTAATTCCTAAACTACTGCAAGCTTATAATTAAGGATTTTAATTAGTTGATTCAGCACACTACACACATATATGGATGATTATTAATGCATATACATAATTACATATACATACCTTTGGACGAAGCCATGGACGATCGATCGAGGACTCAACTGATCGATCTCCGGCCTCTCGAGACCAATTAAGCGCCTGCGTGCCGCAACAATATCTCGAGCTTAACTTGTTCTTCCTCCTCCAGTCCTCCTAGCTAGCTCTTGTTAGCTGCTGCCTGCGGCCTGCAGCCTGCCTTGTTAATTAGCTGCTAATTAACTTTTCAGCTGGTTGGGCCTGCAACTAACTGCAGCTTCTTCTTCCTAGACACTGCTCTTTCATCTCCTGCTCGGCTCCCTCCAAATAGTATCCGACTAGCTGGGCACATCCGGTCGATCGATCTTGCATGTGTTCATCTCTATCTATTCATTCAGTGTTTCCAGGAGAGAAATTCACTTCACTACTTATATATAGCGCTGGATAGGTACCTAGCCAGTAGCTACCCAAATGGGCTCACATGGAAGTGATGGGCATGTGTAATATACTCACACCGTTTTATGGATATTTTATTGTTAGTAATGCTCAGATATTTTGAATATATATATATATATATATGAGCTAGATATCCTCGTTAGTTCTAATTTTCAGACAATTGTTAGTCAGATCCCATTAATTATACAGGTATATATTAACCAAAGAAAATAAATGAAAAATCAAGTATTTAAGATATAAATTTTGAATGCTAAAAATTAAGTTTTTTTGAGCGAGGTGATTATGTACACACGTCACATCTTGCTAGCTAGGCGTACTTAATTTAATATTGAAACCGTACGGCATGGACACTGCTCGATATATCGGAACATGCGTATATAGATCTGGCTGGGATGGCATGGGGCTCTACGTACTCATCACTCCTGTTACTGTTAGATCACTATAGTAGGGCACCCACCCCCACACTCGTGTTTCATCTCATCTCTCCCGTTCCATAATTTTGATGTTTTCCGTATGTTCTTACGTATTAAGAAATAATTAATTAATATATATAATGTATTTTAATTATAGTTCATGAGTTTGTATATATGCAGTGGTATATAAATACAAAGTCATTTTTTAATCACCAAAACATCAATAATTAACATCTAAAAACTATAAGTCTAGAAAATAAAAAAAATATGAAATATGGAGTAATTACTAAAGGACTATAGCATAATTGTCACTATGGTTTACACTATATATTTGACAATATATATTCTGCCATTTCTTTTTTTCTTTAATAGCTCAAATGCCATTAGTTTTCTTTCAGAGTTGTCAAAATCAATGTCTCTACGCTGTTAGTTAAGTCACTCGTGACCAAAAATGCATGCCCTCTCGTAGAACATAAAAACAATTAAAAAACACCTTCTTCTTCATCCATTCATATCGTCATAGGTAACTTCCTGGTTCACATGCCTAGGGCAGAGAAAAATGAAATTAATTGAAATCTGGAGAGAGGAGGAAAATGGAAATAAATTAAGTGTATTTCGGATACCTGGAAATAAAGTATATATAAGGTCACGAATTAACCGACTCTTAATTTATTGTGAAAGTATCAGCGCGATATGGCTATATATAAATGCAAGCAACATCAAGAACAGATGGGGCTAGCTAATCAATGGTACGTGAGAGGGACGTGCAAACAAAAGCCAACATCAAGAGTGTACTGTAGCAGAGGGCATCTCATCGATGGGCAAGAACACAACGACGTCCATAGCTTTCCATGTCAGGGTGGCCAATTTGGCTCGAGGCGTTTTGCATCTTTCATTCCGTGCATCTTCGTCACATGCACCGGGGAATATAGAAGAAGGTAGATGAAGCTAAGACCGATGATAATTATTTAAGAATTCGAACGAGGATAAATTCCATGCTAAAAAGTGATAAAGAAATTAAAAAATTATGATGGTTTTTCATATGTATATATTCGATAAATTGTACCGTTTAATAGATTAGGAAGAGTGTCGAGACTTAAGCTATTTTTCACGTACGTGTACAAATAAATTAATGGGCCCAATATAGCTGAAATTCTACAGGCATGCAAAGGTACGTATGTTCTCAGAGGTATATACGAGCAAACATAAACCGTTGTATTATTTTAAGCCATAACTCACACATGACATGCTGCTATCTCTTTTTTTTTTCCTTTTTCAAGTAGTGTAGATTTTTATGGGACTGTCTTTTTATCAAGTGACTGATTTTTCTAATCTACCCAACATTACTTATGTCCGTCCTTTGGTGTAGCTGCTAGGGGAGCCATACGATGGAGAATTAGAGTAGGAATAATAATGATGTATTTAGTAAGTGATACATTATAAAATATGATTTTCTAGTAGCATATAAGAAGTAGACGCATCTAAGTTCAATACTCATTCGTAAGATATATGATTATTATCCTTAAGAGACCCAAACACGAGTAAAAACCTTCTGTTCTTGAGTACATGATTACGATTTCTACAATTATTCAACCCTTGCTACCGAGCCTCAAACTAATCCAAAAAATATGCCAATCGACCAAAACATTGACATTATTATCTAGGTTAATTTAGAAATAGAAAACAAGAAAACAAATCAAACTAAACGTTTCACTACATTTATACTAAAGTTGTGTTTTTATATCGTTTAAGTTGAGTGACTGACAAATAAAAAGTGGGACAACCTACAAATACATAGGAAAATTATAGTACATTTAGACTCTATTTGACATTGACGTGGTTTATGATAATCTCGGTTGGTATAATAGCTTTTAGTCGCTTCACTGTTTAGCAGATTAAACCACTTCTCTTTTAATTGATATATTGAAAATAGTAATATTGTTGTAATATGAAAATATAGAACAACTTAGGAAGACGTGATAGTCAGATAACATATGGTGTCGTTTAACCTTAAACCAACTTGTAGAATAAACTACAATGATTATAAGTTTTAAATTTCACACACTAACTCTGAAAGTCATTATTAATTAGTGACAAGCCATCAAGTTGTCACACTTATCGTGACACTAATAATAGGTCATTCGCACCAACCACATATATACTAAGCTGTCAGGAATCTGTGTGCAGCACACATGAGCCCAAGATGAAGAAGCCCAAGTTCAAGTCCGTGGGCCAGAAAGGGCCTTGTAAGGTGAGTGTTGGTGGCTGTTTGTGTGTGTGGCATGAAACATATATGAGCAGGCATTGTGTAAAGAAAGGGGTAACGTGAATGAAAAGGATGAACACCGGTGGTGGCTTGGCTTGAGGGCTTCAAGCGCAAGAGTTTCTTTCGTTTTCCCTCGCTGTGATTGTGGTTCTGTGATTGTTTCGAGTTAGGGTTGCTAACAAGTGGTATTAGAGTCTCGTTGATGGAGATCGAAGCTAGGATCGAAGCGAAGATTGATCGACTATTAAAGATGATGGATGAGCGGATAAAGAGAATGGATGAGGAGGCAGAGCAGTGGAATCACTGGCTACCGCGGGTTGAGAAGAAGGGAGGAGATCTACCAGGTCCAGTGAGCAGCTTGGAAGACAAGGAGGAGAAGTTTGTCAGCACGGCAGATGGGGCTCGGTGTTCTGGAACCATGAATTCCCCTCCCATCCGAATGGCTGACACCCCCGCCGATGCCATCACAACCGCCGGTGTCCCCAGCGTCGGCTTCCACGTCGCCGCCGTCTCTGACGATGATGAAATCCCCGACGCCGCTGTCATCATCACGCCTGCCAATGGGGGGGCCAAGTTCCCTTCCTCTAGAGCGCATCCGTAGGGAGAATAGATGTCTCCACCACCTCCTTTCCTTACGGCGCTGCCTGCTCCACCCCAGGTGTCCCCGGCGACCAGGTTCACCGCCGAGCAGAAGCAGCGGATCGCACGGCCGACTCCACCACCGACGCTGCTGAGGCGCCGCAGCCGTACGCGCCACGCCGGCCGCAACCCAGCCAAGGCCGCCACCGACCGCCAGATCCGCCCCGTTCGTCGCTCGCCTCCACCACCATGCTGCTGCAACACCACACCAATGGGACCAAGCAGACGGTTTCGTCGCCCCTGGCGTGGACGTCTCTGCCCTAGGGCTCACCGGTGATGACAACCACACCGCCGAGTCAGATCCTGCCTGCATCCCCTCGTCATGCGTGCTGCGTCCGGGCGTTCCCCTATGCCGCGCCGCACCACTCGCCCGTGCCATGCCGCCCGGAGCGCTGCACGCCAGCGCGCTCGCGTCGCGCGTCGTCGGCCGCTGCGCAGCGTCGCCCGCCACGCCACGCGTCGTCGTCCGCCACGCCGCGATGCCCGCCGTGCCATGTGTCGTCGCCCGCAGCGAAGCATCGCCTGCCGCGTCGCCTACGTGCGCCGACTGCGCCGGTTGCCGAGCCACGCGTGCACGCCGATTGCGTCGCCCGCGCGCTCCGCCCGGAGCGCTGCACGCCGCCCCCGCCTCCTGCAGTCGGACGCCATGCCCTGTCCTGCAACCAGCGACTGGGACACTACAGCACCGCCTCCTCTGCTACTCAGGAAGCTGCCAGGAGCAATTGCTGTGCCCACGCTCAATAGTCGCAGCAAGGACAGGCCCTTCCTGGGCATCTACCTCGGCATCCGACTGTTCTTCAACTCTAGTGAGGAATCACCAAGGACACACATCTGCTGCAGGGAACTGGTGGCCTTTACATGTGATTTGTTCACTTCTATCACACTCTGTATTTAGAAACAATCTGGAGAATGGAGTCCTTCTATTTGCAACTATGGTGAGAATTTCAGTGCATCCATCAACAAGCCGGCTGTAAGACTGAAGAATGTGGTTGGCAGGTATCACTCACTACTTAGTTATGGATGCTGGTTATCAGGCTTTGATGTGTCTATCCAGATGTTTAATCAGCATATTACCGAGCCATTCCTTGCTGTTGTGATTGTTTCTGTTGGTAAGGTGGAGATGGAAGGTTTTGGGGCATATCTAAGAGATTACAAGTCACCAGATTTTGGTTTTCACTGCCAACAGTACTGTTTTCTGGATATAGCTTATTTCAAGTCATCCCTGGACTCACACCTCCTTGATCTACTCTGGAACAAGTACTGGGTTAACATGTTATCCTCATCACTAATTCTGGAAAGCAGGGCTTATGTTGATGGTCAGATCTTTGATTTAGCTGATCAACTAGAGAAAGCTGAAGGTCACCTAGCACACAGTCGATTTGGCATGCTCATGCCATCACAACAGAAGAAAGGGTGAGAGGAATCTCCATTCGTTAAGTCTGGTGATCCTGAACTAGATCATAACTATTGGGAAAAGCCGGAGACTATGTCTAAGAAAAGGCCACTCACACAGATTGACCAGAAGTCTCCTAGATCAGATATCGCTGCTGAGGCAGCAGCTGCTATGGCAGCAGCATCAATAGTTTTCAACTCCAGAGACACTACATATTCTGATTTATTTCTTCAATATGCTCAGGACTGTTCACTTTTGCTGATACTTATAGAGGCATCGCCGGTGACAGCTATCTAAAGCTCCAAAACTATTATAATTCTACTGGTCATGTCGATGAACTCCCGTGGGCAGCAAGTTGGCTCTATCATGCTACAGGTGACCAGACATATCTCAGTTATGTGACTGTACAGAATGGAAAAGCTTTTGCTGATTGGGGTAGGCCAACATGTTTCAGTTGGGATGACAAACTCGCAGGGACACAGGTGCTCTTGACAAGAATAAATTTCTTTGGATCCAAACAGACATCTAATGCTGAAAATATGGGACTCAAAATGTACAGAGACACCGTTGAATCTGTCAATTGTGGGCTGTTACCTGATTCTCTATCAGCTACTGGTAGTAGGACTGGTGGGGGATTGATGTGGATAAGTCCATGGAATTCTCTCCAACATGCCACAAATGCAGCATTCCTTGTTGTTGTTTACAGCGACTACATGCTCACATCACAAACCATAGCAGTGCAGTGCAGTGGAGAGTACTACAGTCCTACAGACATACACAATTTTGCTATATCACATGCTAATTACATCTTGGGCGACAACCCAATGAAGCTTAGCTACCTGGCGAGATATGGGAGCAACTATCCATAGCAGGTACTACATAGGGGCGTCCATCCCCGCTGATGCAAAAAAAATAGGCTGCAAAGAATTCCAGTATCTCCATTCACCGAGCTCAAACCCAAATGTTGCCGGGGGAGCCCTTGTGGGCGGCCCGTTCTAGAACAGGTAACAAATACAGAACCAGGATCGATGGTCGAGTTGAAGTTGCAAATGGAGGACTCGGATCAGCTGCAATATTCTGAATTACCTGAAGCACTAGCTTGGGGGCAAGCCAGTTTTCAAGGGGAGGACAATTGTCAGGAACCAACTTGTGTGTAGCGCACGTGAGCCCAAGGCGAAGAAGCCCAAGTTCGAGTCCGTGGGCTAGAAAGGGCCGTAAGGTGAGTGTTGGTGGCTATTTGTGTGTGTGTGGCATGGAATATATATGAGCAGACACTGTGTAAAGAAAGGGGGTAACGTGAATAAAAAGGATGAATACCGGCGGCGGCTCGACTTGAGGGCTTCAAGCGCGAGAGTTTCTTTTGTTTTCCCTTGCTGTGATCGTGGTTCTGTGATTGATTCGAGTTAGGGTTGCTAACATAAGCTTTATTTGTCTCCTTTTAATTTCTTTTTTCTTTCTTCTCACTTATACCCACCTGAAGGAATCTTAATTTCTTTTTTCTTTCTTCTCACTTATTCCCACCTGATGGAATCTTTCTAAATTAGGATCAAGCTTAAAGGAAACATGTCGACGCTTCCATAAATGTGAATTGAATTAATAAATTTACTCAAATTAGCTTATCTTTTTTGTCATTTCCACAAAATAAATAGATACTAGAAAATATAATCGATCAGGCAAGCAAAGATGAACGATAGAATTCAAATAAATTAATTTAAAGATATGGTGCTATCAGGAAGTTTCATTGTTCATTATATTCTATATATTAAAAAATGCATCTGTTCGAAAATTTTGGGCTTGATATACAATTTTCAGGCCAAAATAATGGCAGTGCGGTGAGGCTAGGGGGTATTAATTTTAGAGCACTATTAGGTGGATTCTACAATTAGTATTATACTATCAACATAATTGATCTTAGCCGTCGATTTCGAATAGTAAATTAGTACTTTAATTGATTATATTTTGAGTATAATCATCACTAGGAATTTGTACACATTTATTTGGTTGGTTGGTTGACATCTCCGTATTACTCAATTTTTGTACGATTTTATTTTTTTCTAAATTATACTACCACTAATAGAAATTGTTTTTAATTCTTAGATAGAAGAAGATTGATAGGTCAGATTAATTCTATTAATTGCTGGTAGTATACACAGTAAAAATGCTCTATGAGGATGCATATATGCTCTCTGTCTCCAACAGTGGTTCGTTACGTTCTGATGGCTGTTTTAATTAGATGACAGCAATATTTCTGAGAACTTCGTGGATAGATTTTGCATTAATCATCTACATTAATTTTGCGGCAGTAAGTCACTGCACGTACCGTTGATTGCGATCGAGATGCATGGTAGCGGTGAGCGTTAATTATTTTCAGATTCCAGAGCCAGCAGATCGATATATTCATTCTTTTGAAATAAAAGGCAAAAGCTCGGGTATTAATAATGTAAGCCACATGTCCAAAACGTACAAGAAATTAATTAGTTGATTCTCAATCGCCAGAAACTGATAAATTAAATTGATTGTAGCGCGCGAGACAATACTCATACTGCAGTTGAGTTGGCAAATTATTTAGTGATCCATGCATGCCGCCGTAGCAGAAAACGAAACATCATCTATATATTAACAACAAATTGATGAGTGGACAAATTAACTAGCTAGAGAAAACGAAACATCAATTAACAACAAGCTAGCGATCAGCAAGTCCATTTGGCACACAAGCAAGCAATGGATTATATTAATGGCAACAACAAGAACACGGTACACACGTACACTAGATAAGCTAATTAAGCTAGGTAGCTGCCCATCGGATCGGATTACATAGAGATAGAGACAGTGAAAGTAACCTAGCTAGCTAGGTAAAACTAGTTTAACAACATATATTAATTCAAGGAGCGATAATTAACGAAGGATGCGACACACAGGTACGTACGTACTTTAGGGCTGATATGATGCTGCGTGCAAGCTGCATGCACGCAGTGCATGCATATATATGGCCGTACGTAGAAGCAAATAAACCGAAGAAATTAATTAGTTAATGATACTGCGAGTTGATCAGCTAGCAGTAATTGATCTGCTAGCTTAGAGTGTAACTGAAGTAGTAGATCGATCGATTATGGATTAACTAAGCTAGTAGCTACTGATCTCAGTAGATAGATGGATTAATTAGTTCGTGGAGGTGGAGCAAGAGGAGGACTTGGAACTGCTGCAGCTAACGTCCTCCTTGAGGCCGCCTCCGGTGCTCTTCGTCGGGAACAGCTCCAAGGTTTTGAGC
>KE370852.1:41197-54938 GCA_000418225.1 Zizania latifolia
GCCGTCGCCGCCGCCTGCCCGCCTGCCTGCCGTGGTGTCGCTCCCCGCGCTGTTGCCTGTTGCGCTCTGATTCGGTAAAAACTGAGAAAAAAAACCAATCCAAAATATTTCGGTGTTTTCGGTTCGATTTTTTTTTAATTTTACTAAGTTATTCGGTTTCTGTTTCGTAAAAACCAAACTTTTCAGAAATCAAAAAAACTGAACTGATTATACCAAAAAAACCGAATACCCACCCCTAGTATATATATTTATATATTTGAATACCTAAGTCTTTGGTTATGAGCATTCTGAGTATTGTTTTTTACTATTAGTCTCACCGTAAAAATTAGCTAAAACTTGATTAGCTCTTGGTGGATTGCAAATAAACTCTATTATGGCTTCTTGTGTTATCCCTTGCATTACGTGCGTATCTTGTGTGGCTTGCTAAGTATTATACACAGACACAATCTTACTTAGTTCAACATTGGAGATGAAGTGTGCTCTAGACGGCCCACACTACCATAACACCTTAAAAATAGCATCATATCAGTATCGGTTGTGTCTAAGCCGACACTAAAAATATATCATTATCGGTTTTAAAATGGGTAGCCTACTTTCTTGAACTTGCTAGGAACTGGCATTGTTGTAACACTGATATATCAGTGTCAGTTCTTGCCACGAACCAACACTGATTTCGCGGCGCAAACCGGCACTGACAGTGCTACTATAAAAATTATCCGCGAGCTGGCACAGTGAGGTGATCAGAACAGTCCAACACAGTGAGACGACCAGAATAGTTAGGCGACCAAAATATTGTGACGATCAGATTTTGGTAAGATGTTTTGCTATTTATTTTCTTCTTACCACTGCTAGCTCTTTATGCATTTAGTGCTTGTACACATTAATTGCTTTTCATGAATTTAATTGAATGGATGGAGGCCATGTTGATTTAGTGCTTGTACACATTAATTGTTTTTTATGGATTGAGTTGAATGTTGTCGGTGAATCACCGAGAGGTCCACTCAAGGGGTACCCGAGGTGGTGATTAGATATGCGTAAGGGAAGCACAGCGTCTTTAAACCCGATGGTCGACTCTAAAACATAAGAGCCAAGATTTATACTGGTTTAAATTTTTCAGAGAATAATAACCCTACGTCCAGTGTTTTGGTGTATAATATAATGGTGGATCTTACAATACGACGTAATTAAGCTATGGAAGTTTAAGGCGTCGAAAGCAAGAAAAATGTGATGAAGTTAGCTGAATAGATGTCTCTGGGGGGTGCCTCGTCTCCTTTATATACTCAGGAGATGAGTCCAACAACCCAGGACTCTATCCCGAGTTGATCTAGGATTATCTACCAAACTTGGGTGCTAAATCCCTAATTATAAGGATTCTGGTATAAATAAATCTCTTGATACTATATCTGGAGTTTGACTATCCGATAAGGACTCAACCTTTCTTATCGGTGCTGAACCCCTCTCCATGGGCCGTACCGGATGGTCAATACTAGTCTTGGCCTGCCCTTAGTCTAGACTGATAAGCCCAATCACGGAGGTACCCGGAGATCACTCCTCGATAGCAGCTCCCAAGCTCTTCTTAGCTTGGTTGAAGAAATCTTCGACAAAACAAGCTAGGAGGAACTCTCCTTCAATCTGAAACTTTGACACCTTTGCTGAACTCTGATGGTCTTGAAAAAGCTTTAGTTTTTTCCTTTCGTGTGGGGTGCACCGGGTAGGTGCATCCACACGGTGTAGCCCCCGAGCCTCGAGTTAAATGGAATATTTAGCTCGAGGGTCAAAAGATAACCTGCAAGAAAATAACCCTTTAAAACTTTGCTTGATGAGCTTGTCTTCTGTTGGTGTTGAGGCCTTGCTAAGAAAAGGCCACGGTTGAGATCTCAAACTTGTGATGACCCCGAGGGAGGTTGATCTTGAATCTTCAAATATGTCGTCGTCGGGTCGATCGGGCCCTCGATTGCCTAGACGCTCGAGAAGGCGGGGTTTATCGGTCTCGCGAGTTCTCGAGCACGCCAGTCCCCAGGTGCCCACACCACCGGTCGGGCGAGCCTCCGAGCTTGAGGGAACTCGAGCACGCGTGAGCCCCTAGATGTGAGAACCTTTGAGCGCACGCGAGCCCCTAGGCATGGGGCCTACTGGCGCAGGTGATCTCAACCGTTGTGGACTCTGCCTAGTGCGCCCAAAAGAATGCTTCATAATTTCCTCTCCCGTCCGTAGCTAATGTGTGGCAGATGAAAGGACTAAAGATGCCCTATCTCTGATGAAGCCATGTGCAGCATGCAGAGCACCGACGCAGATAAGGAGGTAAGGGCCGTCCCACCATAAAGGGCACGGCGATCGAAGCGACGCCCATTGTAGTAGTGGGAGTAGGTACTTGAGCGAACGCTTCTATTTAAACCGGCGTCCCTCCCCCTGTGCCTTCGCAACAAAGAGCTTCCTTGCCTTTGTTTTTTCTGCTTTGCTTTCTACCAAAGTCTCTTCTTCTTAACTTCCGTAAGGGAGAGGTCATTGATGTCACTTGCTGCTCCATGGATCTGCGGTGTGCTGGCTCGGCTGTGAACCTGGCTGTCCCAATTGTGGAGGGCTCTAGATTTCATGTTCGTTTAGTATGTTATCCTTGTGCGACTCTATTTTATCTTCACCGTGTGGTACGTGACTCTTGGCTCGGCATGCTGCATTATGTCGTACCCTTCCCGATATCTTTCCCTGGCGTAGTTTTTTTCGCTAATGCGCTATCACTCGGCACTTTCATGCTACATGTCTTGATGTCTGGATGCCGAGGTAGAGGCTCGATCGTGTGGGAGGAGCTGGAGACGTCTCCCGGTGCAGGTGACTTGGAGGTAGTTTCTGATCCTGCCATCGAGGTCGAGCCGCCTCTACTCTCCCTTTGTGCTGGTTTCTCAGGGTCGGTGACTATCTCTTTCGATCGAGACGAGGATCGCGTGGAGTTGCTGCTGCCATAGCGGTAGCCCTCGGGATCCCTGGTGCTCACGGTGGTCATGATAGGTTGATGCTGTGCCGTGCAGAGATGCTGTGAGAACCTCGGTGCTTACAGCCATCGTGTTTGCTTTGCAGAATACTGTCTCTGATCGTCTGTGTGTCTTTTTCTTCTTGTAAATCGAAGGAGGCTGCATCCCCTTCTTTGAAGTAGTGTAGTCATTGTCGAAGTGTTGTACTCCCTTCTTTGAAGTAGTTCAACCCCTATAAAAGATTAGTATTTGAGAAATAAAAGTGCTTTTAACTTTGCCTTACACACCTTGCACCGCGCGTCATGTGCTCTTTGTCACCCACATGGTGTATCTTAGTGGAGTCGATGAAGATGCAAGACTGCGGGTGTACGGCTAAGTAACCGACCCTCTCCTGGATCTAGTTGCATGCACGGTGACCATGTGGCACACAACTTAGAGGGGGATGTAGTCTACACGGGTCAACGAGTTCTTTGAAGATACACTGTTGCGGGTGTATGACTAAAGAGTCAACCCTCTCCTGGGTCCGATTGCATGCACGGTGGCCGTCTAGCGCCCAACACAGAGGGGGATGTAATCGGCATAAGTCGAAGAGAAAAAATACTCGACTACGGGTGTACAGCCCAAAGGCTGACCCCTTCCCAGCCCAGTTGCATGTCTGGGGGAAGTAGTCGGTGAGTTCGACGAGAACAATGCTCAACTGTGGGTGTACAATCCTAGAGCTAACCCCCTTCGGGCCTAGTTGCATGTCTGGGGGGAAGTAGTCGGCAAGGTTGATGGAGAAATAGCGCCATGCGGTCGACGAGTGCTTGAATATATTTCATCAGCAAAAAGTTATTTTACAAAAGATTGTTAGGCGTAAAATCGACGAAGGTGCTCGATGTTCCAGGAGTTTGGTACTGCTTGCCCATCTTCTCGTATTAGCCTGTATGTCCCTGGTCTTGTTACTTCAGCAATGATAAAAGGTTCTTCCTGGGAGGCAGAGAGTTTGTGCATCCCAACGGTTGATTGTACCCGGCGAAGTACTAAGTCACCGACCTTGAAACTTCTGCTTTGTACATTGCGGTCATGATACTATCGAAGGGTCTACTGATACTGATCTGCTTGTACTATAGCTGCTATCCGTACTTCCTTGATAGAGTCGATATCTGTGGCCCTGGTCTGTTCTGTCGTTCCCTCATCGTAGTACTAGACTCGGGGGGACTTGTTGTTGGGTTATAGGAGGCTACGCTAGCGCTTAATTTCAAAAATTTACCCCGTTAGCCCAGGAACCATGCGTGTAATGGGATTATGAATCGTTACCTTGAGCCTCGAGATGCGCTCGGGCAGCGGAAGTAGAGTCGATGAAGCGCGTCCTTGAGCTGCTCCTCACGGCTCCGTCCGTTCGTCAGCGGTGAAGTCGACGTAATCCGGCGTTCTCCAAGGAAGAAGAACAGCACCGATGCAGCAACGATGCCTCTATGGTATCCACACGTACAGGGACGGGATCACCTCGCGCTGGCGTGCTAGCACCACTCGCGAGATCAAGGGAGATCGATCATAACCCTTGCAATCGAGGAGAGAATAGAGGTGGCGGCTAGGGCTCACAACCAGGAGCAATAGTAGCAACAACCAGTAACCTTTTCGTGCTTGCTCCACCTCTTTTTATATAGTGCCCCATCGTGGGCCTTTAATCTATATTAAAGCCCAACAGATCTAATCTGTTCGCCTGGCCCGAAACTTCCGGCTATAGCCAGAACTTTCGGCTATAGCCAGAACTTCCGGACCCCGGAACTTCCGGCTACAGCCGGAACTTCCGAAAATGACCTTCTGTATCGAATTAATTCTTAACCCGGAACTTTCGGCTACAGCTGGAACTTCCGGTTCGTCCAGAAAATCAAATATTGGGGCTGGCCCGGAACTTCTGGTCCTACCAGAACTTCCGGATGCTCCAGAACCCGGAACTTCCAGCTACAGCCGGAACTTTCGGTTTCCCTAGAATTTTCTTTTGCACAATTCCATCAATCTCCCACTTGCACAAGAACCAATTCTTTACAAGATTTGAATTCCATCCCCTTAAGCGTGCGACCGGATAGGTTCATATGCAAACAGCCGCTACCCGAAAACCATTTCTGGATCGCCGATCAATAGCGTTACCTAGCAGCACATATTGACCCCCGAAAGCATACAAAGTCAAAATCATACTTTCTAAACCTTGATATACTCACACACCAATCCCTTTACTACACGACATCAGTCAAGCTCAAGGCGAGATTCGTGCCACCCTTGTTAATAGCTCGACACTTCACTCGATCAATTAGTGGATTCAATCATGATCAACTCTTTGATCATAGTTGCATGGCCATGTACTTTCCAATCCGACTACCTCGAGGGACTCAGAGACGTCTCTCCCGTTATGTAGGAGGGGTAAATTCTATCTTGACCGCTCACATCCCACGACATATTTCATGACACACCCGAAAGCAACCTTTATAACTACCCTATTACGGAATAGCGTTTGGAAGCCCCTAAGTGTGCTACTACACATTCTGGAATCAATGACGATCTCAATTCTAAGGATTCTGCAGGTATACCATTTGAGATGATAACTGATGGCACTTATAAAATAACAATCCCAGCAGTATTTCAAGGTTGGTCTATCCAACTCAATGTTCACTAACATGAGTCCACATCACTGATTTGACATCTCCATGTTTACGATCTGTAAAACATGATTATCAATCAGACAGATGTGCTAATATATGAATCATCACTGTCCCTTAGAACAACATCATAATATAAAGAGTCTCATAAACAAGTCATCAACTTATTGATCAATGTAAAAGACATTTATTCAAAGAACAAGATAACAAATTATCCAAATATACATCAGCATAGACAAACTAACTTCTTCTCACATACACTCGACTCACTCACGTAAGTATCTAATACACATAGAGCTCAAGTGCGCCTCATGTCTAGGCTATGAGAGAGGCTTCATCAATGGATCGGCTAGGTTCAAATCCATGTGCACCTTGCATATCTTCACATCACCTCTATCTATAATCTCACGGATCAGGTGATAGCGCCGCAGTATATGCTTGGACTTCTGATGCGACCTAGGCTCCTTGACTTGCGCAATGGCACCATTATTATCACAATAGAGGTCCACTGGACTGGACGCACTAGGGACAACACCCAACTCAGAAACACACTTTCTGATCCAAACTGCCTCCTTTGCAGCTTTCTAAGCTGCAATATACTCGGCTTCTGTCGTTGAATCTGCAACCGTTTCTTGCTTGGAACTCTTCCAACTCACTGCGCCTCCATTAAGGCAGAACACAAATCCAGACTGCGATCGTGAATCGTTCTTGTCGGTTTGGAAGCTAGCATCGGTGTAACCATTTACAACGAGCTCCTCCTTCCCTCCATAGACCAGGAACATATCCTCAGTTCTTCTCAAGTACTTAAGGATACTCTTTACAACCGCCCAGTGACTTTCACTCGGGTTCGACTGGTATCTGCTCGTAACACTTAGAGCATAAGACACATCTGAGCGTGTACACAACATGGCATACATGATGGACCCGATCGCGGAGGCATACGGGATCACACTCATCTTCTCCAACTCATCAGGTGTCGAAGGACACTGAGTCTTGCTGAGAGAAATACCATGTGACATTGACAGAAAACCCTTATTGGAATTTTGCATTTTGAACCGTTTTGAAACCTTGTCAATGTACATGCTTTGGCTTAGTCCAATTAGCCTTCTCGATCTATCTCTATAAATCTTTATGCCCAAAATATATGCTGCCTCTCGAAGATCTTTCATCGAGAAACTCTTTCTCAATGAAGCCTTGACAGCATTTAACATAGGAATGTCATTTCCGATCAACAATATGTCATCTACATATAAGACCAGAAATATAAGTGTGCTCTCACTAGCCTTTTTGTAAACACAAGGTTCTTCTTTGTTCTTGATGAAGCCAAACTCTTTGACTACCTCATCAAAGCAAAAATTCCAACTTCGAGAAGCCTGCTTCAGCCCATAAATAGACTTTTGCAGCTTACAAACTTTCTCAGCATTCCGTGGATCGTTAAGACCTTCAGGCTGTGTCATGTACACATCCTCACTTAGGTTTCCGTTAAGGAAAGCTGTCTTAACATCCATTTGCCATATCTCATAATCATAAAATACGGCAATTGCTAGGATGATACGGATAGACTTTAGCATAGCGACGGGTAAAAAGTTTCATCATAATCAACACCTTGAATCTGCCTGAAACATTTCGTCACCAATCGTGTCTTATAGATGTGAACATTTCCATCAATGTCTATCTTTTTCTTAAAAATCTATTTACACTCGATAGTTTTTACACCATTAGGTAGATCGACCAAGTTCCAAACTTGATTCTCTCGCATAGATTCTAACTCGGATCTTATGGCTTCAAGCCATTTCTCAGAGTCTGGTCCCATCACTACTTCCGTATAGGTCTTAGGTTCATCATTGTCCAATAATAATACGTCGCACTGCCAAGTGGTCAAAAACGCTAACCGCTCGGGCGCACGACTTAACCTCTCTGACCGACGTGAGGCTGATGTCTAAAAATAGGCTCTGCAACATCTTGCATGTCGAGGTCTGGTTCAGTAGGAGCTGAAACATTATCTAGTGGTTCTTGAACCTCTTCGAGTCACACCGTGCTCCCACTAACTCCTTTCGAGAGAAACTCTTTCTTAAGAAAAACACAATTCCGGACGACAAACGCTTTGCCTTCTTTCCGGTTATAGAAGTAATATCCTTTGGTTTTCCTAGGAAACCGCACAAAGAAGCACTTATCATATTTGAGAGTGAGCTTATCAGACGTCAAATGCTTTACATAGGTCTCATAACCCTAGATCTTTAGAAAATACAACCCGGGACGCTTCCCAGTCCATATCTCATATTGTGTCCTCTCTACAGATTTAGATGGAATTTTGTACCTCATTCTAGAACTCCTTGAATTTTTCAAAGGATTCCGACTTATGTCTCATTAAGTAGATGTAACCATATCTACTAAAGTCGTCGATAAAAGTTATGAAGTACTGAAATCTACATTTGGCTGTAGAACTCATTGGTCCACACACATCAGTATGCACGATGGCCAATAGCTCGTTTGCCCTCTCACTTTGACCAGTGAAAGGCGTCTTAGCCATCTTGCCAAGTAAACAAGACTCACATGTGTCAAATGATTCAAAATCAAATAACTCCAAAAGCCCATCTCTATGGAGCTTCTGCACGCGCTTCTCATTTATATGACCCAAACGACAATGCCAGACATAGGTGGAATTCAAATCATTGAGTTGATGTTTCTTTGTATTAATGTTATAAACATGTGTATCCTCGAGATTCAGAACATATAAGCCATTCAACAATGGACAAACACCATAGAGCATACCATTCGAAAATATCGAACAACACTTATTCTTTATTATGAATTCAAAACCGTCTTCCTCTAAACATGACGAAGAGATAATGTTTCTGCCCAAGGCGGAAATAAAATAACAATTATTTAACTCAAAAACTAATCCTGAGGGTAGTGACAAAGAATAGATGCCGACGGCCAACGCAGTAACTTTTGCACCATTATCGACGCGAACATCCAATTCGCCTCTTGCGCACTTCCTAGTCCTTTTCAGCCCCTGCAACGATTTGCAAGTGTGAATCATTGATCCGGTATCGAATACCCATGAATCACTTGGACGAGTAGCAAGATAGATTTTAATAACATTTATACCTGAAGCGGAAGTCACACTTCCTTTCTTTTTCTTTTGTTCTTCCAAGTACAACTTGCAATTTCTCCACCAATGGCCAGGCTTATAGCAGTGGTGGCAAGTGTTAGAGCTAACAGGACCTGACTTGGACTTTCTAGCCGAATTAGACTTAGAGCTCGAGATCGCATCTTGAGCTTTAGCCTTTTCCTTATGCTTTCTCTTCTTACTTTCCTTTTGAACAATCATCACATGATTATGATTTTTCTTAAGGCTTTCTTCGGTTGTCTTGAGCATTCCATGCAGTTCAGCCAAGGTCTTCTTCATGCCATTCATATGAAAATTCATAATAAAGGGCTCGAAGCTCGAAGTTCGCAGGGAGCGACTGAAGAATCACATCTGTGGCCAAATCATTATCAAGTTTGGAGCCAAGCTTCTCCAGGTTCTCAACGTAACCAATCATCTTGATCACATGCGAACTCCCACCAACCTGCTCGCAAACAAGGAATTTGAGACATTATACCTCTCAGTTCGTGCTTGGTTCTCAAACATGCCCTTCAGCTCCACGATCATATCGTAGGCATCCTTGTCGTCATATTGCTTCTGAAGCTCAGAGGACATGCAGGCAAGCATGTGACAGCTGACATCAATAGAATCACTAGCGTGCTTCTCATAAGCCCACCTTTCAGCAATTGGTGTGTCATCCGTTGGTTCATCAGGGAGGGGTTCCTCTAGAATATAATCCTTTTTCTCCTATTTGAGAACAATTCTTAAATTCCTATTCCAGTCTATAAAGTTTGTTCTAGATAATTTTTCCCTTTCAAGGATAGGTCGCAGATTAAAAATGAAAGTGTTCTTTGCAGTAGGTGCCATGATCTACAATAACAATGCAAGGTTCAGCACTATGTTACGTTAATCTTCTATCAAATAAAAGATATGCCACAATATGTAAAATGATCGCTTTCCCTCTAACGACACATTGTGGGACAAGATTCATATTCATCTAACTCCTAGTGAGCTTTGGCATCACTGCTAGAAGATTAGTGACATAGGTAAGCAACACTTTGCTAATCACATCTCTATGTGACTCTTGTTCGTTGGGGTAGCTTCCAATGCCCGACTCTCAACTCCATGCCCCAAAGCCCAAAACCGTTTTGATAGCTTTGTTAAGCAAACCAATACTATGCATGTGGTGTCCGATATCCATCCTAACTGTTCAAGATAAAAGACAGCATCCTGCTTTGGCAGACCCATCATCGATGATCGAGAACTTTAGTAGGTGCAGCTATTGGAAATAGCATCAATACTTAATTTTCTAAGGGAAGCTATTCTAACATGGTAACGATGCCTACCGCATACAGAACATAAAAGAATAGTATGACAGGAACAAAAATAAATATCACTGGCAATCACATTAACTGTGACATAGTATGGCCCTCTTGCATGGTGATCTCTATCTCCATGGTTCCTGTCTGTAGGACCAAAACTAGCGACCAGAGGGGGGTGAATGGGTGCAAAATAAAATGCAGCGGAATCAAAACCAATTCTGGAAACAGTAAACTCAATCCGGAAGTTCCGGGTATTACCGGAAGTTCCGAAACAGAAACAGAACGGTCAGATCGGAAGTTCCGGTCGTTAATGGAAGTTCCGATCACCGGAAGTTCCGATAGTTACCGGAAGTTCCGGCTGAATTAAATCTGGAACCAGAAGGGTCAAAACAAAAATTTCGGGTATTACCGGAACTTTTGGTCCACAGAAAATTTTCTCAAACTCTCCAAAAGAGATTGCCCAACATAGAAACAAGTGTTGATCAAAAAGCGTCCATAAGTGCGGCAAGCGTTCTATGAAGAAGACACGCGCAAAGCACTTATACACAAACAATCGAACACTTGGTGTGCATATACATGGACAACTCAAAAACCACCCAATCCGAGAACACACAAGCAAAATCTCAAACACACGACATGCACAGGTTTATATCAGAGTATGTTAATCAACAAACGCAGTGCAATACAAAAGTCAAGTGCTTGAATACATTAGATCGAACACGTTATAGGCAAGAAGTTTATACTAAGAAACTCGGTGTTGATCTTCGCCGGAGAGAGGCCGAAGCCGTCAAAGCGTCCGTCGCCTCCGCACCTTGCACCCGGATTGGACCGATCCGACCCCGTGACTCCTCAGCCCGGCGGTCGGTCGTCCGTGTACCTGAGTCGCACCGGTCGACACCACGACGGATCACGTCCGCTTGCCGCTTCTGCTCCATGCACCCGGATTGGACCGGCACATCCTCGCGACCCCTCTGTCTGATGAACGTCCGTCCGTGTACCTGAGTCACACGCGAGCTCTATCACGGCAAGTCACTGTGCCTCCCCTCGGAGGACTTCTCCTCATTTTCTTCTTCACTTCATCTTCTCTCCCGTTGACAATCACTCATCATCCCCATGGTATTCACCATGGCTCCTCAATCTCCCCCTTGATGAGTGCCTTGTCGACACCTCCTTCAACTTCAACTTGGGTAACCTAAAAAACACATGTGGAAACACTAACACAAAGCACAAGAAACAATAGAAGGAAAAAGAAAATAAGAGAAAATTTGACCAATGACCAAAAGCCAAACAAAAGCCAGAAAATGTCATTAATGTCAAACATAAAATAAATCACCAAAGATTTCAAATAAAAGACGAAAGTCCAAATGAGTGCAAGTTCTAGAAAAAAATCAACAAAAGAGAAGATTTTTAAATCTGGGTAGCCCGGAACTTCCGGTCCAACCGGAACTTCCGGTCGCTCCAGAAAACCCAGAACTTTCGATCCAACCGGAACTTCCGGTCCAGCCGGAACTTCTGGTTACCATTTAGAAATTTTCAACTGAAATCCGAGAGCTCACAAAACTCTCCCCCTTGTTGACAATTGGACTCATCAAGCATACATGCACTCACAGAACACACTCACTCCCCCTGGGAAACAGCTCCCCCTCAAAATATGCCATGAATGCAAATTGGAGTGAAGTGCGAATCACAAGCTTCAAGAGTATGATCACTAGCACATACCATGTCATCGCAAGCATAAGTAGTAGATAATATCCACGTTCAATGTATAACAGACTCAAAATGAAATTATCCAAAGGAAGTCATAAGCAAGCAGTTGACATGTTTTTGCAAAGAAAATATCACCACCAAAACTAGCTCACAGACACGATAAGGCATGAAATGCACAGGCTAACAAATATCTAGCCAGATATGCATATCCAAAACATAAGGAGCCTCAGCAAACTTGTTTTTTAACATTTTAAGCTCTTTTTCATTTTACTTGCTTTTTGACTTAGGTGCCAGGGGTTATTTGCTTGTCAGGCGTCTACATTCCAACCAAGTCAAGCCTAGGTTATGTTAACCATCAGAAGCTTAAGACATTGGTCTTAGCATCCACGAGTGTGTCCCAGTTCATACCAAAGTGCAATGGTAAGCAGTCCAGAATACACTAGTAGGACAAAAGCAAACCCGCCTGGATCTTTTCAAATTTAGCACAAACATGGATATTTTCATAAGATATAGCATTTTCAATGTAAAATTCCATGAGCAAGCAATATGATATCCAAGTTGCATATTTACATCTATAATGAAAAGGAAATCGCTACCAGGTATGTAAAAACTAGCAAGAGCAATCGACCTACACATGCTAGGAACCAGTCTAAGCAGTGATCAATTTTGAATTTGTAAAAGAAAAGCCATGCTAATGACAGATTTCAGAGTTATTCATATGAGCAAATATAACATGGACAATGGTATTTTCCGTAGCATAAGTAAGCATAGACATGTAAAAGCAGTATATCATATTAGTGAAGCTAGTGACAAAAGCAGATACCACTAGTGATGCTACTAGTGGAAAAGCATGAGACACAACACAAGAAGTGCAAAAGAAGTAACAAAAAGAGAAGAAAAAAATCTCAAAAACCCATTAAAAAAGATAAATTACACCCAAATCCCCTCTTAAGCGCTCAAAAGTGGTTTGATCTAGGGGTTTGGTTAAAATATCAGCCAGCTACAAATGTGTATCAACATGAATAAGATCGATGACGCCCTTCTCATATTGATCCCTCAAAAAGTGAAAGCGAACATCAATATGTTTGGTTTTCGAATGAAGACATGGGTTTTTGCCTACACTGATGGCACTAGTGCTATCGCAAAACAAAGGCACTCTGGTAGGAAAAACCAACCCATAGTCTTTCAAAGTAGAAATCATCCAAACTAATTGAGAACAACAGCTAGCATCAGCGACATACTCAGCCTCAGTTGTGGAAAGAGCAACTCCAGATTGTTTGCGAGAAGACCATGAGACTAAAGATGAACCGAGAAACTGACAAGTACCGGAAGTCGACTTGCGATCCAACCGACACCCGCCAAAATCGGCATCAGAATAACCACAAACCTCGAGTGATGATGATGCTGAATAAAATAAACCAAGGTCGGGCGCGTAAGTGAGATACCTGAAGATACGCTTCACAGCCTGACGATGAGACACGCGCGGCGTAGACTGAAAGTGCGCGCATAGTCCCACGGTGAACTGTATATCCGGCCTTGTCGTTGTCAAGTACAAAAACGATCCAATCATCCCTCGACACTCCGTCTCGTTGACCTTCTCGCCTTTCTCGCCCTTGTCCAAGCCGCCAGATGTGCCCATGTGGGTCATCTGAGGCTTGAGCTCTCCACCAAAGTCGAACTTCTTCAACATGTCTTTAGTGTACTTGCTCTGGTGAATGAAGCTATCTTCAGCGGTCTGCTTGATCTGAAGGCCGAGAAAGTACTTGAGCTCTCCCATGAGGCTCATCTCAAACTCACTGCTCATCTGCTCATAAAATCTTGAAACAAGCGCATTAGATGAACCACCGAAGATGATATCATCTATGAATATCTGAGCGATCAGAAAGTCAGTGCCATGCCTAAGGAGAAACAAAGTCTTATCAACAGAGCCCATTTCAAATCCCTTTCCCAACAAAAACTGCTTCAAACGGTCATACCAAGCCCGAGGGGCTTGCTTCAAACCATATAAAGCCTTTT
>KE370852.1:89635-100392 GCA_000418225.1 Zizania latifolia
ATTATCGCTAAAGTGTATTTAAAAAGGCCTACATTATTGCTAAAGTGTGATTACAGTACCCCTAAGTTACTTCTAAACTATTTCAAAATTGATAAAATATATTAAAATTACCTTCAAATTATATTTAATTAACCTATATATTATGTTAAATCTACATCTAATCTACTTCTAAATTACTCCTAATCTACTCCTAAACTGCCTCTAATCTACTACTAAACTATATCCTAAAGAAAAAAAAAAGAGAGAGAAAAAAGACATATCTGAAAGGAGAAGTGACTGCCTGCAGGCTAGGAGGAGCTGCAAGGGGTGCCTGGGAGGGAGGCTTCGGCCCCTTTTTAAAGAGGTGCATGAAGTGCTGATATAGGGCGGTGGCCCTAGATCGACATACCATATGCCGATCTAGGGGAGCTGGCCTAGATCGGCACATTGTCTACCTATCTAGGACCACCCGTCCTTGATCGGCATTTCATGTGCCGACAGGACCGCGCCACCGGTCGATGTAGGCCGATCGGCCTAGATCGGCCGATGAACTACCGATCTAGGGCCGATCGGCCTAGATCGGCCGTTCAAACGCCGACAGAGACTCCGATTTGTAATTTTTCAAAACCATGTATCAAAATTGAAATTTCATTTAAAAATTATATTATTTTAAAAAAAATCGTTTTGTGCGTAGGGAACAAACGGGCCATCATGGGCTGGCCAAACCTGCACAGAAACAAGCCAGCGCACAGTAATTAATTCTGACCATCTTGATTTAATTATAAGTTTAATGTAAAGTTTTGTTTGTTTTCTGTCAGTCGGTGACGTAAATTGAAACTTTTTCGTATTATTATAATCAGACTATTATTTTCATGCTTTACGTGCAATCACCATGTATTATCAACTCCTCTAACGAAGGAACACTACGTCTTCAAATTTTCATCAGCCTCCTAATTATTGGCTTATGGTTAATTATTAATTTGACCGGATCAAACGACGATAATACTATTATAAGCAGCAGGCCACTAAACTAACAGTATTTACTCCTCATCCGAAGAAAAATTTAGAAATTATCGATAAAAGTAAAAGATATGCTGCTTAGTTCTAAGAAATTACTTTTCTTCACTTTATTTTCTAGCACTTTAATTTCATCCCAAAAGATTTTATTTTCTATCTTCTTATATACACTACATTCCTAAATCAAGAAATTCTATTTATTTAATACCATTTAACTATCACTTATCACTTTACAATATTATTATTAAAATATTATTCTTGTTAATAAGATACATTTTGTCTTAAAAATAAGGAGTAGTGTGAAATGATAGGTTCTAAAATAATAGCTAAGAGGTATTGAATTAATAAAAATTTATTAATTTATTGATTCTTTTAAGTTTAGGAGATAAAAACAAAGTATTTTTTAAGACAGAGGGGCTACAATAAACAAATTCAGTCTATAACTCTTATCTGTTTGGTACATTTTTGATAAAGAATTTATTGAAACTAATCAAGCTCTAAAAAATCTTGGATATATAACTGTAGAAATAGACTACAAATTAAAAGTTCAAGTTATTTTATTATAAAATTATATATCCAATATGATTTATTCGTATCAAAGATACCTGGTCGTACCTAAATGTGACGGTACTCTATATAATTGCAAAGTTAGTCTCACGAGCTGCTGCCACCCATCTAGCGATCGATCGTTGCAAGGACGACGACTCGCCTATGGATATGATGCTGCCGCGTCGCCGCCGCACGCTCTCCACCACCGTCGCCGCTGCGGCCACGCTCATTGGCAAGTGGAATCCGGATGACGACTCCGGCTACTCGCTCTTCTTCCACGCCTCCGACCCGGAGCCCGACCACTTCCTGCGCGCTGCCGCCGACCTCCACCGCGCCATGCTCTTCTTCGCCTCTGACGCCACCAACAGCCACAACGGCCACGTCCTCGTCCAGGCCCAGGAGCTCCTCGACACGGCCATGCGGAGGCTGCAGCTCGAGCTCCGCCTCCTCCTCTCAGCACCAGGCCAGGACCATGATGCGGCCCGCCTTATCCGGGTGGTGGCCGAGGCCATGATGGCCGCCGGCTATGGTAAGGAGTGTATCTCCACCTTCAAGGAGCGCCGCCGCGCGGCGCTGGCCGCCACGCTGCGGTGCCTACATACAGTCGTGCGGTTCCACAAGCTTAACTGGGACCAGGTCGACGACAACATACAGTCCTGGCTCGCCGCGGCACGCGTCGCCTTCTCGTCCTTGTTCCCCGCGGAGAAGGAGCTCTACGGCAGCGTCTTCGCCGGCAACGAGTCCGTCGGTGACGCGGTGCTAGCGGCCATCGCCGATGACCAGGCTACAAGTCTCCTCTCCGTCACTGAGAACGCCGTGGCTCGAGCACGCCGCGCACCGGAGAGACTGTTTCGCGTGCTCGATGTGCACGACCTTCTCACCGAGGTCCTGCCGGAGATCCTATCGGTGTTCGGGGACAGATCAGAGGTGGCGAAGCGCGCTTGCTCTGCTCTGCTCAAAGCTGGTGAGGCGGCGCGGGGAGCCCTCACCAGCTTAGAGACGGCCATCCAGAAGGAGCCGACCAAGGCCACCACGGCGGGCGGTGGCGCAGTGCACCCGCTGACGCGGTACGTGATGAACTACCTCGTCTTCCTCGCCGACTACGAGGGAGCCCTTGATCGCATATGGCCGCAACAGAAGCAGCAAGAGCAAGAGCAAGCAGGCATCGGTTGGCTGGTGCAGCTGCTGCTGCGGAAAATCGAGGGCAAGGCCGGGAGCTACCGGGAGGCGGCGCTGAGGCACCTCTTCATGGCGAACAACACACACTACGTGGCCACGAAGGTGGGCGGCAGCACCAAGCTGCAGGCCATCCTCCAAGCGCACGAGTACAGGGCAGCGGCGCGGCGGCACCTGGACGCGTACGTGCTCGCGGCGTGGGGCAAGGTGCTCAAGGCCATCGCGGCGGCGGACGGCGTGGAAGCGGCTGTGGTGGAGGCCGTGGCGACGCAGGAGAGGTGGGTGGCGGCAGACGAGGAGATGGGCGAGGCTCTGAGGGCTGCGGCCACGGCGACGGTGGTGCCCATGTTCAGGATGTTCTACCGGCGGCACGGCGCGGCGGTGCGGCTGACGCCGGGGGACGTGAACGCCATGATAGGCGGCCTGTTTGCCGGGCTTGCGACGGACAGCAGCTGCTGACTTGCTAGCTAAGCCATTTGATTTGATGTAAATGATTAAGCATTGTTAGGCAGTGTTGGTTCATTGAATCAAGCTAAATGGTACGGGATTGTCCCGATAGATTGATTTGAGATAATTAGTATTGTATCTGCGCTACGCATCGGTGAAAATTAAAAAATAATTATATTATTAGTTACGAGTTGGATTCTTTAGAACTTTAATTTAGTAGTTATAAAGATTGTAGCAGCATCAAAGAACAATTACAGGTACAAATCAAACTGCCATATCCTCAAAAAATCAAATAAAAGCACAAGAAAAATATTTGCTTGCAGTCCAAGTCATCAGGCTGCATAATTTGGCATCGACCCTCCGGATGCCATTTATACTGCCCTTAGATAGCCCTTCGAAGTTCCTCCAGCGAAACTAATGATCGGGATAGTTTTGGGAGTAGAACTGCCGAGCAGGAAGAAGGGGTGTGTTCTGCTTGGGTCGGTCTCCCCTTTTATAGAGTACGCTGTGGAAATCGGGAACTCATCCATATAGAAAGAAAGCACCTTTCGCTTATGACGCTCACATTAGATGGAAAGAGATCAAACCGAAAAGAAAAAATCACAATATGAGGAAAGTCATTAGAGGAAAATATATCAACTTACTGAGGAAAGTTCTTTACATGGAAGGTCTTTAATTGAAAAGATATCCCTCCACTAAGGAAAGTTCTTTAAATAGAAGGTTATTATATAGAAAGATATCCATTCACTAAGAAAGTTCTTTAAATGTAAAGTTATTATATGAAAATAGATAAAAATATAAAATCAGTTACGGGTGGACAGGGTCAGAAATCACGTGCGCGATTGCTGAGGAGAGGGACATATTAGAATGAACGGTTAAGATTTAACACAAGGAAATGAAAGGTTAAGATTGAATAGAGAGCTGATCACATAGACACTCAACTTCGTCAATTATATAGTAGAGTAGAAATAGTCTGAATGAGGTGGTATAAGTAAATTGTTTGATTAAAAATATAAAATAATATGATACATAAATGTGTTTGGTTAACTGTACAAGACGGTACACATATGTGTTCAATTTCTTCAAAATTATATATTGTATCTATGTATAGTTTAATTAATTTTTTATAATAATAATTTTTATATTTATAACTATCAATAAACTATGCTAATTAGTATTAATCTTTAGTAATTATCATTAATGATAACTTAAGCTATCACTATTCATCACAAAATACCCATAATAATAATTAGTTATGGCCAATAACATCTAATCATAATTAATTTTTTAGCTAAAAATCCTTAATAATCACTAATCTTAACTAAATATAAATTAGCGTAGTTAAACTAAACATAAATAATTAGCGTATCTAATAGAAGCTAGACAGCGTCATTCGCTTGTTTTTATCACACGTAATGATTCAGCATAAAAAAATATTTCAAAAATCTAAGCAAATCTTTTTAAACAGATTCATGCAATACAACCAACCAAACAAGTTCATTCTCTGAAGCTATATCAAACCATCATCCTGGATGGCTTTGAATCAGTTTGTAGTTACTATACAACATTTGCTGCAGTAACAAACTAACAATACTGTACGCAACATAATTGAATAGCTGAATCGTCTTCGGTTGTAGTAATTGAATTGCTCGTTTCAGTCAACAAGCTACTCCGGTTGAGTACCAATTCAACCGTAGGAAGCAAAAGAAATTAACTCTCTCCAGCAACTTGGACTGGACTTCCTCTCTGTAGACAATATCTTGCCTAGACTACGTATATTGGAATTGAGTCAATCCATTAATAGAGTCAATCCATCCGTTGCTTTCCATCTTTTTTCCAGCCGGCGTTATGCATGTGACTGAATCAGCCGGCCAGCATTGCTCTTAGTTGCTGTCTGGGTCCTCGCACAGGTTTGAATATTGACAATCAGGTTCTTAATTGTTGTCAACACAGCAGGATGGATATAAAGTTCAGTGCCGGCTAGAATAGAAAATTAAGGCAGCGATGGAGGGGCAGCTTGGATTCGCTGCACAAGAAAGCCGGCCTCCTGGCACGCCTTCTCCAGAAGCAGCAGCTGCGCGTCGCCGTCGGGGCACAGAGCCACCACCGCGCCCCCGCTGCCGGTGAACTTGGATGCCGTGCCCACGCTCCTCGCTGTCTCTACCATTTTTATGTTCAACATCCCAACCACATCGTCTCCAAACATTTTCCTGTCACCAGTTCACCACATCAAAACGTACATTTTTCTTCTACATAACTAAATCAACAAGCTTTACCTCCGCAGATCGAAGTTCCTGTTCATAAGCATCGCGAGCTCACTGTAACTCTTGTTCATCAAAGCTTCGCGGCCATCAAGCGCCAGCTGCGCTACTTCTTCAATCGATGATACTAAAGACTCCTCACCAGCAAGCCATCTTTGCCTAACAGTGCTGTGAACCTACACTAAACAAGGTAGGTGGACCTCAGTTACTAGTCTTGTTTTTGCCATGCCAACATTTCCAAGCAAAAAATCTATAGTCCCCTAATAACCTTGCCAGAGTCACTTGGATTATCTGCATATATCAGATAGAGAGGAGGAAGAAGATTTGCATCCATAGGTGTGTAAACACCATGACCAAACGCGTCCATATGCTCCTTGCCGAAATCCTAGAAGAACAATAATAAATAGTGAAAGATTAACCAAACAGTGCCCAAACTCTAGGAACTAGCTGTAGTACTGGTACATAAACAGGATTTGTTGTACCAACCACCCATCAAGGAATGCAGCTAACTAGTATTAATCGTATGGCAAACATACCATATAGACTAGCCCACCATAAACCTGTGCCACCCGATCCTGAAGACCAGCAACAATTCCGAGCTCTTTCTCCGCGTGAAGAATAAGATTAGGTCTGATTTCAACTTTTATTAGATGCCTGACGTTGTAAAAATCAAGAAGGCAGCTTAGAGCAGCACAAACAATAGCGCTTGAACCGGAAAGCCCAGCCTACAGACCAAAAGAACCACGGTAATATTAAATTTCCAACTTAGCAACATCTGAAGAAAATTTTACTGCTAAGATAAATGTACATAGGTTAGAAAAAATATGAACATTAAATCTCACCAATTTTTTAAAAATAATGAGAAAGAAGATCCTCTAGTCAGCCTAGATAAAGGGCATGCAATAACACAATTGCTGATGGGAGTTAAAGAGGGACACAAAGGCAACTGAGATGTTGATTACCCACCTGCCGAGGTATATTAGTATCATATGATAAGGTGAAATTTTGCTCCTTGAGTGTGATATCATGTTGGATACAGTGGTTATAGAAAACTTTACAGATGGCCATGAGCAGGCGGACACCTCCATAATATCCTTCATTTTGCAAGCGAGTCACCTAGAGAAAAGGGACAAAATTAATACTAGTCTATGGAAGTTGTACATTGATAGGAAAGGAAAAAAAAACGTAAAATCTATGACATCGATGACTTGAAGTTGTTTCAAGTGTTTCTCCATGTACACCACACTTCTCTGAAACAGATAAAATCACACTTGTCTCGATAAATATATCTGTTTTCATTCCATTGTTGTTTGATATAGTACAAAGTACCAAATAAATATAATCAATCAATATGGCAAACATACTACCATATTCATTTCAATCATGTCTTGATAGATAGATAGATAGATCTACTTCAAGCTTGAGAAAGAACTAGTCATATAATTGCATCCACCTGTGTATAAATTCTGCCCAAAGACTTGTTTTCCGCACTATAAATGAACTTATATCTGTTTCCTTTGGCAGGTTAGAGTTGGGTGTTCTGAAGTTACAACTCATATAGAAAACTAGATACATAATGCTTCACCCTGCTCCTGCTCTGTTTTTATAGATGCAGCATAGAAGAGAGATGTACTAGTGAAATGGTTTCTTTTGCTTTACTTTGATAAAGTCCAGAAGGAGTCACAATCAGGGTTTGGAATACCGGTTTCGGAAAAAATACCGGTAACTGGCCGGTTACCGGATTTTACCAGGCAAATATTAAAATTCATTTTTTAATTTAAAAACGGTAACTGGTACACCGGTGGTTACCGGACATAACAAATTAGTTATGATGTATTGATGTTATTATAATTTCATACATTTAAATAAGCAAGTGTATACATGATACATCTATCACAAATTAGAAATGAATATAATACATTAATACATGAACTCTTCACAGATGAAAATCTTACTTAAATATACAATAAATTTACATATATCGCTAAGGTATGTAGCATAAATACATCACATGCATACAGATCTGGTTAAGAGTTAACAACATTAGTAGGAGATGAAGACATAGCGAAAAGTTTATTTCTATCACAAATGTGACAGCATAAAGATGCTACATGAGACTATAATAATTAAAAGAATTGATTCTAAAAACTGAAATTTGAATTTAAAATATTCCAGCCAGTTTATTCCAGTACCAGTTACCACCAGTATTTGAAACCCTCGTCACATAACAGCATGGTCACCTTGCCACTGCCCTTGGAGGAAGAAATTAATAGAAGAGAATATGTATACTTGTATAGCTTACATTTGTCGGAAGGAGGGAAATTCAATAAATTTGGGATTCTTGTGAGGCTTGACAACAGGTCCATGTAATATTCCTTTGCTTCGATGAGGTTGGGTTGGCCAACATGTGCCCTTTGATCAATTTTTGTTATATCTACTCCTCTAAAAATACAAAACTACATCTATTCTGTCTTTCTGTTTATGTAAAGTTTACATTGGGCTTGATGGCTAACATTAAAAAAAGCCAAGATTTGACGTTTGTAAGGAACTGCGTTACGGGTAACACAACAACATATAGGGCTCCTTTCATCCTTTGGAAAACAGGAATTCCACATTAAGTAGTTCATTTCATGCAGGAATCAGAAAAATCCCTGCGTTCCAAAGGAGGACATATATGTTTTGCTTGGGATCTTGTGCATCCCTATTTTGGGAGATGACACATGTGTTGGATTAATATAAGTTAGCACGAATTCCTTTTCTTTACTTTGATGAAGTCCAAAAGGAGTCACAATAACTGCATGATCACATTGGTCCTGCCCTTGGAGGAAGGAATTAATAGAAGAGAATAGGTATACTTGTCAAAAAAGAGAGAAGAGAATAGGTATGGCTTACAGTTGACAGAGGAGGGAGGGTAATTAAATGAATTTGAGGACAGGCTGTGTACCCATATGATGCCTTTGCTTTGATGAGGTTGGGTTGGCCAGCATGTCCCCTTAGGGTCAATTTTTATTATATCCACCCCTTTAAAAACAGAAAACACAAAACAGGATACATCTGTTCACTGTTCTATTTTTGTATAGTTTACACTGTGCTTGATTGCTAATATTAAAAACCCAAGATATGTCATCCGTGCACATTTGTAAGGACTATGGAGTTGGACGTGGTCTAGTCTTACAGGCAATGTGAAACTTATAGGGCTCCTTTGGAACATGGGAATTTTCCACATGAAGTAATTTATTTCATGCAGTAATCAGGGAAAAAAACCGACGTTCCAAAGGAGAGCATACATATTTTGCCTCGGCTCTTGTGCAGTCCTAATTTGGGATATGATATATATTGGATTGGCTAGTAATAATTGTTTGTCGAGTTGGGTAGTGATGACAATGTCACTCCGAGCATGCACGTAGCTAAGCTCGCTAAAGCCACTGTAATGAGTGATAGAGGAAGAGGATTATGTAAATCTCATACGATAAAGGTATTAACAGACATGGAAGAAGAAGAAGAAGAAGAAGATACGGAAATTCTTACGAGCTGTGGGAGGGAAGCAAAATCGACGAGATCGTGGTGCGGGTGTGGCCGGATCACAAGGGGGCCACCATCATTGGATGGAGCTAGGTGGACGGTGGCCCAGAAGTTGCCAATGGTGAAGGAGAGCGTCTTGCCGCCATACATGTCGCTGGGGTTGCCGAGGAGCCCTATGCGCGCATATGCACGGTGCTCCAACTCCGCCATTCCCTCCTGATAAGAAATTTTGCTAGTCCGCGCCGCCTAGGCGCTGAGCGTCACCCCACCGCTCCGCCTTTGCCCTGCGCGATGGGATTAGGCGGGATCCCTCCTAGGCGGTGCTAGGCGTCCTGGGCGGCGCTTAAGCGGAGATGCAGCGGCGCGGGCTAGGCGCGCCGAGGGCGAGCCAGCGCGCGGCGCGGTGGAGAGGGGAAGAGGAGGAAGCGGTCCCTAGCGGCAGCTGTGGGGGAAGAGAAGGTGGCAGCGAGCCAGCGCGCGGCGCGCTGAAGAGGTGAAGAGGAGGAGGAGGCGGCGGCTGTCGGGGGAGAGAAGGTGGCGGCTGGGAGGAAGAGGGAGTGCTGGAGCTACGGTTAGGGATCAATCCTAATGCGCTTTGGGCTTTAAATTGGCTATTGGGCCATAATTATTTAAATGGGATATCAAACTGAATTTTAAATCTACTGTTAAATATACAGTTAGATAAAATTTTAAATATATTATTTTAATTTTAACTATATGTTTTCTAGTTTTTTAAACCCAATTTTTTATCATCGTATTACAAATTTCTTTGTATTCATATATTTTTATAATATTTCCATATTTTTCAAAATTTTCTTAACTTTGCTATATTTTCTGTGACCATTCTATTTTCTGTATTTTTTAAAACCGATGTCATGACACAAACTGTCATTAGGAATCAGCAGCTACCGCTCATTTACCGTTCTAAATTGTGCGGTAATTAAAAAAACGCTCAATAACGGTTCAGTTCTGAATCTTGAATTCAAAATTTAGAATTTCAATTTTAGCCGATTTGCCAAGATAACCACCAGCCAAGAGCGGCAACCGGCACTGGTTCGGGTTGGTGAACCTGATCACGATGCAAAGACCATCGACAGCGACTTCGATTAGCTCGATAGCGTCACCTGGACCTCATGACTCCATAATTTTTTTGATGAGGATTGTGTACAACTTGAAAATGGAGAGCACGTGAAAGAGACCGGTCACCGGCGGCGAGCCCAATTTCCCGTGGCCTGTGCCGTTTCCGATGGGGTGCGCCACCAGAAAGCGCAGCGCTTCCACGGCGTCGTCTCCGCCTCCCTGAACCGCTGCGTCACACTGCTCATTAACGAGCAGCAGCAGCAAGGCGCTTGGCTTCGACTGGACTCTGCAAAGGGGAGATGGCCAAGCCAGCCCTGCAGCTGGAGGCTCATATGCTCGACCTCACTATACATTAAGATCTCATCCCTTCACCTGTGTGTTAGTGGTACATCACATAATCAAGCGATCAATCGATTCATCATCAATCTTCAAATTACTCCTTGCTACGTGCGTGCATGCATTCATCAATCAACTGAGAACAGCAGCAACTGCGGCTGCACCAAAAGAAACCTGCGCTCACCGCAACACCTCAAATGCTGGCTGGATGCAAATGGATCTAAGCGTCAGGTTAAGCGTACCAATTCCCTCAAAACATGCTCAAAATGCACCCATCTCAAGATTAGCAGTATATGCATGTTGTCTGCATCTATCCCTAAAATATAAAGTAGACAACGAAAGACCTACTAATGCAGGCAAGCAACCAGTGAGTCAGAGTCATCTAGCTGA
>KE370852.1:108685-120210 GCA_000418225.1 Zizania latifolia
GCCGTCGCCTGCCGCGGGAGCGCCCGCCGCAGGAGCTCCCACCGCTATTGCCCTCGCCGCAGTTGCCCAAAGCCCAGCTCCCGCCTTGGGTTGAAGGAAAAGTTAGGAAGAAAAGGCTGCTGGTCTAGGATGGAAAAAGTATAGATTAAAGAAGGGATGACTTGAGGTGTGGCTTAACACGTGTCAAGGAGTTTTTCGATGAAGCCACTGCTTCCACTGTGAATGCGCTAAGTAAACCATGAGCCGTGTAGCTGCTGAACCGTGTGCACGGCCGCGTGCGCGTACAGGCCATGAGCTGGCTTGTGCGCAGGGATCAAATGGTCCAGGCCGAATAATTGAACAGGAATTTTTTACTGTTCCTTAGCGTGCGCAGTAACTCACGTAATGAACAATAACGGGTCACGAATAAACAGTACCGTGCATGAACAGTAAAAATCGTGCATGAACACTAACGAGCCCGATGAACACTAGTTTTTTTTTCTTTTCTGTTCTTTTAAGCCCAAAATCAGTATTTTTTTCTCCTGTTTCCAATTTATGATTATTTAATTATTCCAAGATAATGTTTTAAATCATTATTTTCCATTAGCTTTAATTAAGTCAATCTTTATGGCATAATTGCACTGAAATTATATCCACCAGTATGTAATTAAGATACTCTTTGATTAAATGTGACCATCGAGAAGTTTATTTAGAGTACACTTGTAATTAATTCTGACCATCATAGATTTAATTACGAGTTTAATGTAAAGTTTCGTTTGTTTTCTGTCCATCGGTGATGTAAACTGAAACTTTTCTACATGATTATAATCAAACCATCGTAGGGTTATTTTTATGCTTTATGTGCATTCTTAGTTGCGTATCCTTATTGAAACATAAGTTTAAATAATTTTCAGTGTACATTATTACTAACTATCCTACTTAGAGGGAGAGAGACATAAAGGCTAAAAAGATAAAAGACATTGTTTCATTCATCAAGGATTCATTCTTAGTTAATTTTTTCCATAATATATAGTGGATTGACTTAGGTGCCACTGTGTACATCTTCAATTCATTATAGATGTTTAGTTCTATGAGAACCATAAGAGAGGGGGAGCGAAGCCTTAGAATTGCTAATGGCATTGAAGTTGAAGTCCATGGCATAGGGAGTTTTTCATTAGTATTAACCAGTGGCTTTAATCTTCAATTAAATGATGTCTTATATATCTCTAGTTTTAAAAAAAACCTCATTTCAGTTTCTGTATTAGATGACTCGGGTCATATTCTTGAATTTGAAAACAATAAGTGTGTCATTTAGCATAATAACATTAGTGTTGGTTGTGCTACCAACCAAGACAAGTTTTATATGCTCTCTTTATGATTGTCCCATGATGCATGTGAGTGATGTGTCAAATAAGCGTAAGCAAAATAATGAGACTTCTTTGAAATTGTGACATTATCGTTTAGGCCACATTTCAAGGGGGAGAATGAAGCGTCTCATTAGAGAAGAGATACTCTAGCCACTAGATTTCTCAGACTCAAAATAGTGCATCGACTATATTAAGGGGAAATTCGTTAAAAAATTAAGAAAGGAGCTACTAGGAGTACGTGCCTATTAGAAATCATTCACACTGATATATGTGGACCCTTCCTAGTGACTTCAGTAGATGGTTATGATTCTTTCATTACTTTTACTGATGACTTCTCCCATTATGGCTATATTTACCCCATTCGTGGTCGATCCAAAGCATTAGACAAATTTAAAATCTTTAAGGCTAAAGTGAAAAATCAGCACAGTATCACTATCAAGATAGTGAGATCGGATCGAGGTGGTGAATATTATGGTAGACATGCTCCGTATGGTCAAATTCCTAGACCATTCGCTAAGTACCTTGAAGAGAATGGAATTAAAACCCAGTATTCCATGTTGGGTGAGCTTGAGCAGAATCGAGTGGCGGAGCGTCACAATCGTACACTAATGGATATGGTGCGTAGCATGTTTAGTTACTCTAACTTGCCAGTTGAGTTGTGGATGTGTCGGGGATGTGACTCCCGGGTGCCTCATAGTTGGGCTTATCAGACCGGACCAAGGGTAGGCCAAGACCAGCATTGACCGTCCGGTATGGCCCACAAACAGGAGTTTGATTCCAATAAGGAAAGTTGAGTCCTTATCGGGTAGTTAAGCTCTGGATATGATATCTAGAGATTTATTTATACCGAAATACTTGTAATTAGAGATTTAGTACATAAGTTTGGTAGGGATTCGAAGTCTTACTCGGAATAGAGTCCTAGGATTGTTAGGCTTACCTCCTGAGTATATAAAGGGGGCGAGACCCCCTAGAGGCATCTATCATCCAACTCGTCATCAAGCTTTAGCATATTTTTGTTGCTTTCGACGCCCAAGCCTTGATAGCTTGATTGCGTCGTATTGTAAAATCCACTATTATAGTATACACCAAAACACTGGACGTAGGGCTATTATCCTCCGGAAGGCCTGAACCAGTATAAATCTTGGCTCTTGTATTCTAGAGTCAATTATCGGGTTTGAAGGCGTTGCGCTTCCCTTACGCACATCTAATCACGACCTCGGGTACCCTTAGGTGGACTGGTCAGTGATTCACCGACAATTGGTGTGCCAGGTAGGGGATCGCGTTGCTTTCACTAGGATCTGATGGCACTCTTTTCGGATTTCCTCGTCCCCACCGGCTTCGTCTTCGTATTCGGGAGTTTGACGTTCGTTGGAGATCCAAAGGGATGGCTCGTCTTGTCGTGTCCCTCGACGAGGCGAACGGATGGATAGACGGATCGACTTCGGAATTTGGCTGGCCCCAAACACTACATCATCTTCTCCAACAAAAAAGGACGGATGGTTCGGCGCTAGTGGACGGAGACCAGGCGGCTCGATAGGTTCGAGGATAATCGGTGGCTCCTGGCCAATCTTGTTATGATGGCTAAGGGGGCACTATCCATCACTAACAGCAAGAGGCAGCGCCTCGTGAAAGCCGATCGGGTTGAACAAAACAATGAGATCCGTCGAAACCTCGAGGATGAACTCACCATAGAGTTCGACGGAGAGAAAGTCTTCAAGACTCCGGCCGCTAACCTGGTGGCCATCGAGAGGGCTCTCAGTTCCCTTCCCGAAACCCTAGAGTTACGATGAGCCAAAGTGCTTGCTTAGACGATAGAAACTCAGATCAACACCCCGGCTCTGGCTCTAGCTCGACCACCGCCTCCTCCCCCGGAAGACAAGGAGGATGATGGTCAGGAACGATACCAACCGTTGCGCAACCAAAACCCTCCTGTTGATAGCCCGTACGGAGACCACGTACAGCCGCCGCCCATAGGAAGGCGGAGCAGGCTGCATTCTGAGATCCACAGACAGACCAACAATCAAGGCAACATCGAAAATAGCCACAGCAGTATTGGCAGCAACGCTGAACATGATGATTCGGCTGAAGGTCACAACCCCCGCAATCGCAGAAGAAACAGAAGCCAAGATAATCATGGCGGTTTCCCTGCATTCACCTGGCGCTTGAGGCAAGTCAGGTGGCCGAGATCCTTCCATCCAGCATGAATTGAACCATTTGATGGTAAAACGGATTCCTCGCAGTGATTACGACTCTACTACACTGCCGTTTGGGCAGTAGGAGGGGATGATGGGGTCATGGCAAATTATCTTCCGGTCATGCTCTCTTCGTCTGCCTATAATTGGCTCTCGAGCCTACCTAGGAACTCTATCGATTCCTGGGCTCAACTCCATTCGGCCTTCATCGATAACTATCAGGGAATGTGGCAGAAGCCTGAGACCCGATATGACCTCCAATGATTCCAACAGAAGGAGGATGAGGCGTTTCGTAGTTTTATCCAAAGGTTCTTAGAGAAAATGACTATGATCGTAGATATCGATGAGCGAGACATCATCAACTGCTTCATCGATGCCCTGCACCACTTTTCTGAGTGACATGGGGCCCTCGTGAGGAAGAAGCTAAAGACCATAGCCTGGATGATCTCTATTGCAGAAAGTTACGCCAACTACGAAGATGCTCGAAGGGAAAAATTGGAACTGTCACGCCACGAGAGTCAATCTCATCGGAACAAGGACGATCGACTTCAGTCTCCCCGATGAGAAGACGACCGATCAAGATCCTCTCAGGGCAAACAAGAGCGAAAAAGAAAAACAGAGAGAACTGTGGCGACCGCCTATAACTCACGATGCCAGGAGGATGAAGCAATGTCGGAAGAACTCGACAAACCATGTCCGTTTCATCCAAAGGGCAAGCACACCATGCGCAAGTGTTATTCTTTGCAGGACGTACTCATCAAAGAATGGCGCAACAATTCCCGCTAGAGCAAAAGACGCCAGGATGATGACGATGCCCCAAAAAAGGATAGTCAGCCTCGAGATGACAATGACTTTCAAGAGCCTCATAAGACTGTGAACATTATCTTCAGAGGCCCCACGTCAGCCGAGACCAAACGGCAGCAGAAGATTCTGGATCGACGCATCAATGCCACATGATTCGAGGAAATTCAGTAGCTACGGTGGTCGAAAGTCTCGATCATCTTCTCTCGAGATGACAAATGGACAAACATCTCGAAAACCGGGTGTTGGCCACTAGTGGTTGACCTAGTGATACTCAAAGTATGCATGAGGCGAGTAATGATCGACGAAGGGAGTGGGCTGAACATCCTCTTCCACTAGTCCCTCACCGATCTTGGCATCTCGGTCAACAACCTCTAAAAAGAGGACAACTTCCCGTTCTACGGTATCATACCTAGACAGGGCTAGGTACCGCTCGGCTCCATAACTCTACCGGTCACATTCGGTTCTCGAGACAACTATTGAACCGAGCACATCACCTTCTGGGTCATAGAGTATGATATTTCATTCCACGCCATCCTAGAAAGGCCATCCATAGCCATGTTCATAGCCATCGGGTACTACCCATACTTGGTGCTCAAGATGCTAGGTCCCGGTAGAGCTATCACTATTCGGGGAAACATCGGCACCACCCGTGTGTATGAGAAGGATAGTCTCGCCCTAGCAAAGGCTATCGACCTATCAGCTCGGATGGAGAAAACCCTTAGGCAAGTTCGCTCTCACCCTCCCAAGGCCACGGAAATCCTAGTCAAGGCACCAACCATTTCGGGAATCTCCTCCACACCCTCGAGCACCAAGAAGATCGCCCTCTCTGACGTGGATCCAATAAAGACCGCAACTATCAGGGCAGGGCTCAACCCCAAATAGGAAATCGTGCTCGCTAGTTTCTTGCGCTCCAACATAGACATGTTTGCATGGAAGCCCTCTAACATGCCTGGGGTTCCTCAGGAGCTGATCGAGCACGAACTCCACGTATATCTGACCGCCAAGTCAATAAAGCAGAAGTTGTGGAGGTTCACCCAAGATAGGAAAGAGCTGATCAAAGTAGAAATTACTCACCTCCTAGCAGCAGGATTCATCCGTGAAGTCTACCATCCTGAATAGATTGCTAATCTAGTCTTGGTAAGAAAGAAGACGGAACAATGGCGAATGTGCGTCAACTACACCGACCTAAACAAACACTACCCGAAAGATCCCTTTGGGCTACCTCAGATAGACCAAGTAGTCGACTAGATGGTAGGATGTTCCCTCCTGTGCTTCCTTGATTGCTACTCTGGATACCACCAGATCAACCTTAAAGAAGAAGACCAGGAGAAAACATCTTTCATCACACCTTTCAGAGCATACTGCTACACGACAATGTCCTTTGGCCTAAAAAATGCAGAGGCAACTTACCAGCGAGCCATCTAGCGATGCCTTTCAGAGCAGATAGGCCGTAACGTCGAGACATATGTCGACGACGTGGTCATAAAGTCTGGAGAAGGAGACAACCTCATCAGCGACATCGCCGAGACATTCACTAGCCTGTGGAAATTTTGTTGGAAGCTTAACCTCGAGAAGTGCATCTTCGAGGTACCATCCGGACAACTACTCGGGTTCATCGTCAGCAACTGGGGCATCGAGACCAACCTCGATAAAATAACGACAATAATGAAGATGGACAAACCCAACAACACCAAAAAAGTCTAGAAGCTCACCGGTTGCATGACGGCCCTCGGGAGATTTATCTCCCACCTAGGGGAAAGAGGAGCTCCCTTCTTCAAGTTATTAAGAAAGAGGATAATTTCTAATGGACGATCGAGGCTGATGAGGCGTTCACCGCGTTGAAAAATTTCTTGACCACGCCGACGATCCTCACGGCTCCAAATCCAGAAGAGGTCCTCCTCTACATCGCCGCTACGACCAACATCGTCAGCACGGCCATAGTAGTTAAGTGACCCGAAGAAGGACACGTCTTCTTAGTCCAAAGGCTAGTATATTTCATATCAGAAGTTCTCAGTCTATCAAAAGCAAGGTATCCTCAAGTATAAAAGCTCCTTTACACCGTCCTGCTCACCTCCTGAAAGTTGAAGTATTACTTTCAAGCCCATAAGATCATGGTCATGACAGAATACCCACTGGGTGACATAATTCACAATCAAGAAGCAATAGGACGGATTATCAAATGGGCCGTCGAGATGAAAGAACACACAATGGAGTTCTGCTCCCGCACCGCTATAAAGTTTCAAGCCCTAGCTGACTTCATCACCGAGTGAACTAAAATACAGCTACCCTCGAGCCAAGAAGAAAATAATTCTAGACAATATACTTCAATGGCTCCCTCAGCATAGACGGCGCCGGTATAGGAATCCTCCTTATTTCCCCAAAAGGAGAAGAGCCGTGCTATGTACTATAGCTGCAGTTCAAAGCATCAAACAACACAGCGGAATACGAAGCCCTGCTACACAGCCTTCGGATATCTGTATCTCTCGGGTTAAAGTGGCTTATGGTGTACGGAGACTCCAAGCTGGTTTTTTGCTAGGTCAATAAAGACTGGTCTTGTACCAGTGACAAGATGGACGCCTACTGCGCTGAGGTACGAAAGCTCGAAGACAAGTTCCTAGGCCTGGAATTCCATCACATTCCTCGTGATGACAATTCGGCGGTAGACACCCTCGCCCACCTCAGTTCCTCTCAGGCAATGGTCCCTAAGGGCATATTCATCCAAGAGCTCATCAAACCATCAATCAAGAACGATACAAACCAAAGTACTAGCTCATCGGCAATCATCGCCATGCTCGACGACGCCAATGACTGGCGGCAGCCATTCATTGATCACATCCTAAAAGGAACAGTACTAGAAGACAAGACCCTAGCTGAACAGCTAAGAAGACGAAGCAAGCAGTATGTGGTCATCAGGGATAAACTATACAAGCGCGTGGCTTCAACAAGGGTACTTCAAAAGTGCATCTCACTAACCGAGGGTCTCCAAATCCTCAATGAAGTTCACGCAGGGACATGCGGCAATCATGCTGGGGCGAGGACCTTGGTTGGAAAGGCCTTCCGATTAGGTTTCTATTGGTCGACAGCCAACAGCGACGCTAAAGAATTGGTCAAAAAGTGCACAAGCTGCTAATTTTTTGCCAAACAAAGTCACCTCTCGGCTCAAGCTCTTCAAACAATCCCGCCAACTTGGCCCTTCGCTTGCTGGGGGCTTGACATGGTAGGACCTTTTTACAAGGCCCCCCAGGGCATCGACCGGCTCCTGGTAGGTATCAACAAATTTATCAAGTGGATAGAAGTCATGCCCTTGAAGAACTACACGGCCAAGAAAGCAGCACAATTCATCGAAGGAATTATTTACCGATTCGGCATCCCAAACCAAATAATAACCGACCTCAGGACTCAGTTCACAGCAAACAATTTCTAGGATTTCTGTGAGGAACGACTGATCAAGATCAAGTATGCGTCGGTCACCCATCCTCAGGCCAATGGACAGTGCAAGCACGCTAACGGGATGATCCTACAAGGTTTAAAGGCCTGAATCTTCAATGATTTGCAGAAATATGCTGGCAAGTGGCTCCAGGAATTACCAGCAATAATCTGGGGCTCCGCACGCAGCCGAACCAAGGCACAGGGCAAACACCCTTCTTCCTGGTTTACGGCTCTAAAGCAATCCTACCAAGTGATATGCTACACAACTACCCCCGAGGTCAATATTTTGACGAGGGAACCGCATAACAGACAAGGGCTAAAGACATTGACTCCATCGAAGAGGCTTGGATAGCAGCCACGATCTAGTCAGATCGGTACCAACAAATCCTTTGATGATACCATGACTGCAACGTGCAAAACAGAAGCTTCAAAGTAGGTGACTTGGTACTTCGCTGAGTACAATCAACCATCGGGATGCACAAGCTCTCCGCTCCCTGGGAAGGGCCCTTTATCATCTTCGAAGTAACAAGACCAGGGGCGTATAGACTAACACGAGAAGATGGGCAAGCAATACCGAACACCTAGAACATCGAGTACCTTCATCGATTTTATGCTTAACAGTATTTTGTTAATAATCTTCTTCGATGATGCATGTCCAAACACTCATCGATCTAGGGACGTCGCTTTCTTCATTGATACTGCTGACTACTTCTCCCCGGACATGCATCCGGGTCAGGAAGGGGTCAGCCCTTGGGCTGTACACCCACAGTCGAGCATCATTCTCGCCGACCCTACCGACTACTTCCCTCCTAGGCATGCAACTGGGCTAGGAAGGGGTCAGCCTTCGAGTTGTATACCCACAGTCGAGCATTACTCTCACTGATCTATGTCGATTACATCTCCCTCCGTGTTGGGCACCAGATGGCCGCCATGCATGCAATCGGTTTAGGGAGAGGGTCGACTCCTTTGTCATACACCCGCAATTGCGCACCTTGAAGAACTCGCCGACCCATGCTGGTTACATCCTCCTCCCTGTTGGGCACCCGATGACTGCCATGCATGCAACCGGACCTAGGAGAGGGTCGACTCCTTAGTCGTATACCCACAACCGTGCATCTTTGAAGAACTCGCCGAGCATTGAAGACTACATCCCCCTCTGAGTTGGGCAGCATATGGCCACCATACACACAACCAGACCTAGGAGAGGGTCAATTACTTAACCGTACACCCGCAGTCTCGCATCTTCGTCAACTCCGCTAGCACCATGTGGGTGGTAAACAAACACACAATAAAACGGTACACAATAAATAAAGCAAATTCAAAGACTCCTTTATTTTTGTAGGACTAACTCTTTACAGGAGCAATACTACTTCAAAGAAGGGGAAGCAGCAACAAGTACACTACTTCAAAGAAGGGGACACAACCTCCTTTGATCAAAAGAAGAAAAATGCCCTAACGGCCAAAGACAGCATTCTGCGAAGCAAAAGAGATAGCTATAGAACCGAGGTTCTCACATCAACCCTGCCTGCTACAGCATCAATCTATCATGATTGCCATGAGCACCGAGGATCCTAGGGTTGCTACTGTGGCAGTAGTGACTCCGCGCAATCCTCGTCTTCATCGGAGGAGATCGTCACCGACCCTGAGAGACTAGCCCAAAGGGAGAGCAGTATTTGCCCGATCTCGGCGGTGGGGTCGGATATCTTCCCAGGGTACCTACGCCGATGAACGTCTCCAGCTCTTCCCACAGGATCGAGCCTCTACCTTGGTATTCGGACATCAAGACAGACGACGCAAGAATGCCAGATGGTAGCATGTTAGCAAAAAGATCTATGTCACCAAGAAGCCTCGAGAAGGATACAACATCCTGCTGCGACAATAAAATCTAGAGTCACGCATTGCACGAGTGAAGATAAAATAAACTCATACAAGGATTAACATACTAGATGAACCTGGTGATCTGAGATCAGGGTAGCTGGTTCAGCGGTCAAGCCAGCACATCACGGATCCATGGAGTAGCAAGCGTCATCAACAATCTCTCCCTTGCAGGTGTGAAGAAGAAGGGATCTCAAGATAGAAGAGAAGGGGTCAAGAGGACCCATTGCAAGACTCAGATAGGGGAGGGGGGCACCGGATTAAATAGAGGCGTTCCCCCAACCATCAGCACAACGAACGTCGCTTCGATCGCCGTGCGCTTTATGATGGAGAAGGCGAAACGGTTCGCGCTAGATTAACTCCACCAGTGCATGCGGCGCATGACTCTGTCAGAAGCAGGACGTCTTTTTAGCTTTTTCGCCTGCCATGTGATGACCATGGACGGGAGAAAGAATTATAAAACAACTTTTTGGCACACTAGATGAAGTCCATGATAGTTCAGACCCTCCACGCTGATAGGTCCCACACTTGGGGGCTCGCACGCTTGAAGACCTTCATGCTCAGGGGCTCGTGCGCCTGAAAACCTTCATGCTCGGGGGCTCACACGCCCGAAGACCTTCATGCTTGGAGGCTCACGCGCTAGAAGACCTTCATGCGTGGGGGCTTGCGTGCTCAAGGGATCACATGCTTAGGGCTCGTCCGACCCAAAGTATGAGTTCCTGGGACTAAAAATCCTCAAGAGCTTGTAAAGCTCAATAGGTCTCGACCTCGTGGGCATCTGGATGCACGAGAGGCCCGAATAATAGGACATCAATTTATTCAAAGACTCAAGATCAATTTCTTTCTAGTTCATTACAAGTTCAATACTTCAAGCATGACCTTTTTCAGCGAGGTCTCGACAAAGACAAGATTATGAAGCAGAGGATTATTATTTGCAAGATATTCTTGGACTCTCGAGCAAAATATTTCATTTAACTCGAGGCTCGAGAGCTACACCGTCTGGGTGCACCTATGCGGTGCACCTCACACGAAAAAAGGAGATCAGAGGCCTTTTAAAGATGTCAAGGTTTGATCAAGATATTAAAATTTTAGATTAAAGGAGAGCTCCTCCCAGCTTGTTTTTTCCAAAGATTTCTTCAACTAAGCCGAGAAGAGCCCAGAGGCTGCTGTTGGGGATGTAACCCCTAGGTGCCTCATAGTTGGGATTATCAGACCGGACTAAGGGCAGGCCAAGACCAGTATTGACCATCCGGTATGGCCCATAAATAGGAGTTTGATTCCGATAAGGAAAGTTGAGTCCTTATCGGGTAGTTAAGCTTCAAATATGATATCTAGAGGTTTATTTATACCGAAATTCTTGTAATTAGAGATTTAGTACACAAGTTTGGTAGGGAATCCAAGTCCTACTCGGGATAGAGTCCTGAGATTGTTAGGCTTACCTCTTGAGTATATAAAGGAGGCGAGACCCCAGAGGCATCTATCATCCAACTCGTCATCAAGCTTTAGCATATTTTTCTTGCTTTCGACGCCCAAGCCTTGATAGCCTGATTGTGTCATATTGTAAGATCCACCATCATAGTACACACAAAAACACTAGACATAGGGCTATTATCCTTCAGGAGGCCTGAACCAATATAAACATTGGCTCTTGTATTCTAGAGTCGACCATCAGGTTTGAAGGCATTGCGCTTCCCTTACGCACATCTAATCACCACCTCGGGTACTCCCTTGGGTGGACTGATCGGTGATTCACCGATAGGATGGAAGCACTAAAGATAGCTGCACACATTCTAAATCGGGTTCCTAGTAAGTCAGTGCCCAAAACACCTTATGAACTGTGGTTTGGAAGGAAGCCGTCACTTAATTATTTACGTGTGTA
>KE370852.1:120220-163725 GCA_000418225.1 Zizania latifolia
TGCTGAAGCTAAGTTGTTCAACCCATAGCTGAAGAAATTATAATCTAAGACAGTGATCTGCCATCTCATCGGATACCCTGATAAGTCTAAGGGATACTGATTTTATTGTCCTGATCATTTCACTAAGTTTATAGAAACCAGGCATGCTATATTCCTAGAGGATGCAGAAATCAGTGGGAGCTTACTAAAGAAAGATATAAATCTTAAAGAAATTCAAGATGTGCTTCCTATTCCGATGATTCTAGAACCGATGACATATCAATTTGCGCCACCACTAATTATACCTTCTACACATACTTCTAGTGCTACAACTTCTGTTGAAATTTCTCATGAGTTAGCGAGTGAGCCTCAGCATGTAGAAGTAGTGTCTAAACCTATAATTGAAGAGCCTCAAGCTACTCCTCAACTAGTTGTGAATGAGCCAGTAAAAAGATCACAACAGGAGAGGAGACCTGCCATTCCTGATTTCTATCAGACATATTTAAGTGAATATATGTATGATATTAGAAAGGTAGATGATCTCACCTCATTTCTAGAGGCAGTATCAAATAAAGACTCTGCTAAGTAGATTGAGGGTATGGAGGATGAGCTTAAGTCTATGAGCACTAATGATGTATGAGATTTAGTAGAAATTCCTAGTGGAGTCGAACCAGTGGGCTGTAAGTGGGTCTATAAGACAAAACGTGACTCTAAAGGGAATATCGAAAGATTTAAAGCAAGGCTCGTAGCTAAAGGTTTCACATAGAAAGAAGGGATTGACTATAATAAAACCTTTTCTCCTGTGTCTAAAAAAGATTCCTTTAGAATTGTTATGGCCCTAGTGACTCATTATGACTTAGAGCTGCATCAGATGGATGTTAAGACTGTATTCCTAAATGGTGACTTAGATGAGACCATTTTCATGGCACAACCAGAAGGTTTTATTGTGAAAGATAAGGAACATATGGGATGCAAATTAAAGAAGTTCATTTATGGCTTGAAGCAAGCGTCAAGACAATGGAACCTTAAATTCGATCAAATCATTAAGAAATTCGGATTTAAGAAAAATGATGTAGATAATTATATCTATGTTAAGACAAAAGGTGCGAAATTTATCATCCTAGTACTCTATGTTGATGATATTCTATTAGCAAGTAGCGATAAGCATCTGCTATATGAGACAAAGAAATTTCTATCATCAAACTTTGATATGAAAGATCTCGGTGAAGCCTCTTATATTTTAGGCATTGAGATACACCGAGATAGGACCAAAGGAGTATTAGGATTATCTCAAAAGGCATATATTGAGAAAATGCTTAAGAGATTTGAGATGAGTAAGTGTAATGCCACACCAGTTCCAATAGCAGAGGGTGATAAGTTTAATGAAGATCAGTGCCATAAAAACCAATTGGAATTAGATGGGATGAAGGATATACCATATGCTTCAGCTGTTGGGAGCTTAATGTATGCGCAAGTCTGTACACGTCCAAATTTGGTGTTTGCGACCGAAATGTCTGGAAGATATCAGAAAAATCCAGGAAAGGTCCACTAGATAGGTATCAAGAAGGCATTATGCTATTGCCGAGGTACCAAAGACCTCATGCTCACATATAAAAGATCAGATAGTCTTGAGGTTATTAGTTATTCTGATACTGATTTTGTGGGGTATGTGGATATAAGAAAATCTACGTCAGTTTACATATACACTCTAGCAGGAGGAGCAAATTCATGGAAAAGCTCCAAGCAAAGTTTAGTTGCTGCATCTACAATGCAAGCAGAATTTATGGCATGTTATGAGGCAACTGGACAAGCAGTGTGGCTTAAGAATTTTATTCTGGGTCTTAAAGTGATAGATAGTATTTTAGAACCAATTAAGTTATAGTGCGATAATCAAGCTGCAGTGTTCTTTTCTAGTAACAAGTCGAGTGGTGCTTCCAAATACATCGACATTAAGTATTGTGTTGTGAAAGAAAGATGCCAGGATCGAACCATTAAGATTGAGCACATAAGTACTAAATCTATACTCGCAAATCCACTCACTAAAAGCTTACCACCTAATGTATTTAAACAACATGTTCTAGACATGGGTCTAGTGGCTAGTTTTTAACCTGGTGCTGGTTTAAGGGCCACTAAATCCCAAATAAGTAATAAGAGTTCTTACAAGGTTTTTAGTGGCACTGTGGGTAATGGGGTCTCCATAGCGAATTAAATGCTGCTAAAGATGCATTGGTCCGGTGTTTACTATTATACTGAGTATGAGCATAAGTATAAGTCAAACATAAGTTGTTAACTGTTTGATCAAGTAGGAGAATGTTGGAGATAAAAGTTATGATCTACATAGAAAACAACTTGTAATCCATTAGGACTCTGCTAAAAATAAAGAGATAAGGAAGAGTTTGTGTTGCGATCGAGAAGCACATATTCTGTCGTATCCTATACGGATTTGGCCCTATCTCCATAGCATGCCTATATAAATAAGCCCTAGGGAGTCAGCTAACTCATTAGATCTGAGTCATTGAGTCGAGAGCTTTCGTATCGATTAGCCACCTGATTAGTACCGATTGCTAAGAGGCTGCCATGAGATAGAAGATCAAATCCTTACTGCCGATAATCTGATAATTTGATTCAGAAGGAAAAGATGACTGCTACTAACACCGGTATGTGATTTTATCATTTTCTGCTTTACGTTGATTAATCATGTGCTAGACAATTAGATCTTGGGTTTATGTGCTACTTATGTTTAAGTTTTTAGCAAATTCTAACAATCTGGTCATACCTAAAGTGTGATAGACTGTATATAATTGCAAAGTTAGTCTTGCGAGCTGCTGCCACCCATCTAGCTATCGATCGTTGTAAGGACGACGACTCACAGATGGATATGATGCTGCCACGTGCTCTCCACCACCGCCGCCACTGTGGCCACGCTCGTTGGCAAGTGGAATCCAGATGATGACTCCGGCTACTCGCTCTTCTTCCATGCCTCTGACCGAGAGCCCGACCACTTCCTATTAGAATTAATCTTGTTGTTCACGTGCTATTTGTTTAGTGAATGAGTTAGTTTGTTATGTCAATTAGTGAGCATGTGTGCTGCACGTACGTAGTGTCCTGGAGAGGGGAACTAGCTAGCAGCATGCATGTATTAATTAGTGATTAGTAGTGCCTTGCATGCAGGAGGACGTGATGTTGCATGCAGAATTTACTAGTTTGTGCGCGTAGTGGAGCTAGTGTTCAGCACTTCAGCATGCACGTCTGGTTAGTTGAGTAAGTCAGTGAGTGGCATGAGTTTCAGATCGGTGAGCTGTGTGAGCTATGTGATCCGGCTCTATTTAAGTGAGTGGTTGTACTGCTGAGTGCTGAAGTGAAAAGTGAAAAGAAAGCACTGGTGTGCAGTGCCCTCGTGTGCTCCTGATTCTTGAAAAAAACACATTCCGTGTGTGAGTTAGAGTGCGTGAGCTGAGAGCTGTACCTACAATTTGTATCACAGTGACAAGATTCGGGAATCATGGCAACGACGGCACACGGCGACTCCACGGCGAGTGTGGACATGGCGGAGGCGCGCTGTGATTTGTGTGTGCAGCTCAGTGACGAGCTGCTCGGAGGTGAAAACGGCGGCGGTACACTGTGACTTGTGCGTGCGGCTCAGTGACGAGCTGCTCGGAGGTGAAGATGGTGGTGTGAGGCTACGATGAGGTGACGTGCGCACCAGCGAGGTCGACGTGAAGCCGATGGTGAGCACAAGATCAATTGGTATGATACCATTGATGGTGCGTATGTCGTGCAAGCTTCTGTTGCGTGTGGCAACAGGAGGGCATTGTGTGCAGCAAGACGAAGTGGTGATCAATGGCCTGATCTAGAAATCTATTGCATGAGTGTTTTGACCAAGATGTGCAGCCTAACATGGTGTGGCTACAAGCAAGGTGTGGTGTTCGGCAATGGTAAGTTGAAGCATGTCAAGATTAGAGGGGGAAATGTTAGTTATAATCTTGATCATGCATGCATTAGTTTGTTAGTGCTGTAATTAGTGGCTTAGGCTAGTAGTGGGCTTAGTGGTGCATGGAGTGCATGCATGTAGTTAGTGTGTTCATGGTGCTCAACTATAAAAGTGTGGAGCCTTGCATGTAGCAAGTGTCGGTGAATCACCAATCAGTCTACCCAAGGAGATATCCGAGATGGTGATTAGATGTGTGTAAGGGAAGCGCAACGCCTTCGAACCCGATGGTCGACTCTAAAATACAAGAGGTAAGATCTATACTGGTTCAGGCCTCTTGGAGAAAAATAACCCTACGTCCAATGTTTTGGTGTGTACTATGATGGTGGATCTTATAATACGACGCGATCAAGTTATGGAGGCTTGGAGCGTCAAAAGCAAGAAAAATATGCTGAAAAGCTTATCCTCTGAAGGGTCTCGCCCCCTTTATATACTCAGGAGGCGAGCCTAACAACTCAAGACTCTATCCCGAGTAGGACTTATATTGCCTACCAAACTCAGGTATTAAATCCCTAATTACAAGGATTCTGGTACAAATAAATCTCTAGATATCATATCCAGAGCTTAACTTCTCGATAATGACTCTGCTTTCCTTATCAGAATTAAACCCCTATTTATGGGCCATACCGGATGGTTAATGCTGGTCTTGGCCTACCCTTGGTTTGGTCTGATAAGCCTAACAGTAGGGTACCCAGGGGTCATATCCCCGACAGTAGCCCCCGAGCTCTTCTCGACTTGGTTAAAGAAATCTTTGACAAAACAAGCTAGGGGGAGCTCTCCTATAATTTGGAACTTCAACATCTTTGTCGAACCTTGATGTCTCTTAAAAAGCTTTTGATCTCCCTTTGTGTGAGGTGCACCTACACGTGTAGCCCTGAGCCTCGAGTTAAATGGAAATTTTGCTCGAGGGTCCAAGAATATCCTGCAAATAATAATTTTTTGCTTCATAATCCTGTCTTCTGTCGTCGTTGAGACCTCGTTGAAAAAGGTTGTACTTGAATTCTTGAACTTGTGGTGAGCCAGAAGGAAATTGGTCTTCAGTCTTTAAGTAAATTGATGTCCTGTTGTTCGGGCCTCTCATCCATCCAGACGCCCAAGAGGTCGAGGCCTATTGAGCTTGCAAGCTCTTGAGGACCTTTAGTTCTCAAGAACTCATACTTTGGGTCAGGTGAGCCCCTGAGCACGAGAGTCCTCGAGCGCTCGAGCCCCCGAGCATGAAGATCTTCGAGCGTGCACGAGGCCCCAAGTGTGGGACCCACCAGTGTTGAGGGTCTCAACCATCGCGGACTTCGTCTATTGTGCTAGAAAAGACTATTTCATAATTCCTTCTCCCATCCGTGGTTAACGCGTGGCAGATGAAAAGGCTGAAAAGACGTCCTACCTCTGACAGAGCCACGCGCAGCATGCATGGCACTGGTGGAGATAATGCGGTGAGAGCTGCTTTGCCTTCTCTGCCATAAAGCACACAGTAATCGAAGCGGTATTCACTGTGGCCACGAGCGCGGGCGGTTGGGGGAGTGCCTCTATTTAAGCCAGCGTCCCTCCTTCTAAGTCTTGCAACGGGTCCTCCTGGTTCTTTTCTTCTGCTCTATCGATGTCACTTGCTGCTTCATGGATCCGCGATGTGCTTGCTTAACCATGGAACTGGCTACTCTAATCTCAAATCATCGGGTTCGTCTGGTATGTTGATCCTTGTGTGAATTTGTTTCATCTTCACTCATGTAGTGCATGACTCTTGGCTTTGTCATCGCAGCATGATGCTGTATCCTTCTCGAGACCTTTTTGTGACGTAGATCTTTCTACTAACATGCTACCACAGTGGCGGCCCCTGAGATCCTCGGTGCTCATGGTGGCCATGATAGGTTGATGCTGTAGCGTATGGAGTTGCTGTGAGAACCTCGATTCTCATAGCCATCACGTTTGCTTTGTAGAATGCTGTCTCTGGCCACCATGGCATTTTTCTTCTTTTGATCGAAGGAGGTTGTGTCCCCTTCTTTGAAGTAGTGTACTTACTGCTGTGTTCCCTTCTTTGAAATAGTCTTGCTCCTGTAAAAAATTAGTCTTAAAGAAATAAAGGAGTCTTTGAATTTGTTATATTCATCGTGTACCGTTCGTTGTGTGTTTGTTTACCACCCACACGGTGATTCATCAATGGAGTCGATAAAGATGCGAGACTGTGGGTGTACGGCTAAGTAGCTGGCTCTCTCCTAGGTCCAGTTATGTGCATGGTGGCTATATGTCGTCCAACTTGGAAGGGGATGTAGTCTGCAATGGTTGACACGTTCTTCAAAGATACACGATTGCGGGTGTACGACTAAGGAGTCGACTCTCTCTTGGGTCCGGTTGCATGCATGTCGGCCATTGGGCGCCCAACACAGAGGGGGATGTAACCGGTATGGGTCGGCGAGTTCTTCAAGGTGCGTGATTGCAGGTGTACGACTAAGGAGTCGACCCTCTCCTCGAAACGGTTGCATGCACGGCACGGCCATCTAGCACCCAACGTGGAGGGGGATGTAATCGGCATAGGTCAGCGAGAGAAATACTTGATTGTGGGTGTATAGCCTGAGAGCTGACCCCTTCTTGGCCCAGTTGCATGCCTGGGGGGAAAGTAGTCGGCGAGGTCAGTGAAAGTGATTCTTGACTATGGGTTATAACTCGAGGGCTGACCCCTTCTCGACCCAGGTGCATGTCTGGGGGGAAGTAGTCGACAGTATCGATGAAGAAAACGGCGTCTCGCGGTCGACGAGTGCCTGGACATACATCGTTGAAGAAGATTATTAAAAGAATATTGTTAAGCATAAAACCGATGAAGGTGCTCGATATTCCAGGAGTTCAGTACTGCTTGCCCGTCTTCTCGCGTTAGTTTGTATGTCCTTGGTCTTGTTACTTTGGAGATAATAAAAGGCCCTTCCTAGGGGGCAGAGAGTTTGTGCATCCTAACGGTTGATGGTACTCGGTGAAGTACCAAGTCACCTACATTGATGATTTTATTTTGCACGTTGCGGTCATGATATCGCTGAAGGGTTTGTTGGTACCGATCCGACTGAACTGTGGCCGCTATATGAGCTTCTTTGATGAAGTCGATGTCTTTAGCCCTTGTCTGTTCCACAGTTCCTTTGTCATAATATTGAACTCGGGGGGAGTTGTGTAACATATCACTTGGTAGGATTGCTTCAGAGCCATAGACCAGGAAGAAGGGTGTTTGCCTTGTTCCTAAGTTTAGCTACGTGTGGAGCCCCTAGAGTACCGTGGGTAGTTCTTGGAGCCACTTCTCGGCATATTTCTGCAAAGGAGCGAAAATTCGGGCCTTTAAACCTTGTAGGATCATCCCGTTAGCACTCTCGCACTGTCCGTTGGCCCGAGGATGAGCAACCGACACATTCCTCGCAAAAATTCTAGAAATCATTTGTTATGAACTGAGTCCCGAGGTCAGTTATTATTTAGTTTGGGATGCCAAACTGGTAAGTTATTCCTTTGATAAACTATGCTGCTTTCTTGGCCGTGTAGTTCTTCAGGGGCATGACTTCTATCCACTTGGTGAACTTATCGATAGCTACCAAGAGCCGGTTAATGCCTTGGGGAGCCTTTTGAAAATTTCAGGGTTGGTGAATGTCTCGGTGATATCGTTGATGAGGTTGTTTCCTATAGATTTTATGACTACATCGTCGACATATGCCTCGATGTTACGGCCTATCTGCTCCAAGAGGCATCGTTGGATGGCCCGCTGATAGGTCGCCCCTGCATTCTTGAGGCCGAAGGGCACGGTTGTGTAACAGTACGCTCCGAAAGTTGTGATGAAGGATGTTTTCTCCTGGTCTTCTTCTTTATGAGTTGATCTGGTGGTAGCCGGAGTAGCAGTCGAGGAAGCACAGGAGGGAGCATCCCGCCGTTGAATCGACTACTTGGTCTATCTGAGGTAGCCCAAAGGGATCCTTCAGGTAGTGTTTGTTTAGGTCGGTGTAGTCAACGCACATCCGCCATTGTCCTGTTTTCTTTCTTACCAGGACCGGATTAGCGAGTCATTCAGGATGGTAAACTTCACGGATGAATCCTGCTGCTAGGAGGCGGGTGATTTTGACTTTGATCACCTCTTACCTATCTTGGGCGAACCTTTGTAGCTTCTGCTTTATCGGCTTTGCAGTCAGATACGTCTGGAGTTTGTGCTCGATCAACTCCTGAGGAACCTCAGGCATGTCAGAGGGCTTCCATGCAAAGATGTCCATGTTGGAGCATAGGAAGCTGATGAGCACGATTTCCTATTTGGGGTCGAACCCTGCCTCGATAGTCGTGGTCTTTGTCGGGTCTGCGTCAGAGAGGGCGATCTTCTTGGTGTTCGAGGGTGTGGGGGAGATCCCCGGAGTGGTTGGTGTCTTGACTGGAATTTCTGAGGCCTCGGGAGGATACGCGTGGACTTGCCTGAGGGTTTCCTCTATTCGAGTCGATAGGTCGACAGCCTCTGCTAGGGCAAGACTATCCTTCTCACATGTGCGGGAGGTGCCGATGTTCCCTCGAATAGTGATAACTCCATTGGGACCAGACATCTTGAGCACCAAGTATGGGTAGTGTCCAATTGGCATAAACTTGGCTATGGATGGCCTTCCTAGGATGGCGTGGAATGGAATGTTGTATTCTGTGACCCAGAAAGTGATGTGGTTGGTTCGATAGTTGTCTCAAGAACCGAACATGACCGGTAGAGTTATGTGATGGAAATATGCCTAAGAGAATTCTGGGGGAACCAGAAGTTCTGGCTTGAGGCCGAAAGTTTTGGGTTTTGGAGCAACCGAAAGTTTCGGTAGGACCGGAAGTTCTGGGCCAGCCCCAGTTTCGGTTTCTGGAGGAACCAGAAGTTCCAGTTGGACCAGAAGTTTCACGCCTGCTCTAGAGGCGAATTCTGGATGAATCGGAAGTTTCGGTTGGACTAGAACTTCTGGGTCAAAATAAATTCGATGCAGAATGTTATTTTCGAAAGTTCCGGTTGGACCGGAAGTTTCGGTTAGACCGAAAGTTCCAGACAGAAATAAATTTATACAGAAGATTATTTCAGAAGTTCCGGGCCTAGACCAGAACTTCCGGGCTAGACGAACAGATTAGATCCAGGCTTTAATACTGATTAAAGGCCCATGAGAGGGCACTATATAAGGAGAGGAGGGGCTAGGACAAAAAGGCTGTTGCTGCTGTTGCTTTCGCCCCTACCCTAACCCTAGCCGTCCCCTCTCCCCTGGCCTCACCTGCTGTGGCCGCATCTCTCCTAACCTCGTGAGCGGTACTAACATACCGACGTGAGGTGATCCCATCCCTGTACGTGTGGATATCATAGAGGCACCGCTGTAATTGCGGTGCTGATCATCTAGATGTGAGGATCGCAAGGTTACATCATCTTCGCCGCCGACGATTGGACGGAGCTGGGCAGAGTTGATCGAGGACGCGCTTCCCCAACTCTTCTTTCGCTGCCCTAGCGCGTCTCGCAACTAGAGGTAACGATCCATAATCTCATTACTCGCATGGTTCCTAGGTTGAACGGGGTAGAAAAAGTTTTGTTTTATGCTAGCGTAGCTTACCTGTTCTCCAACAGTGGTATCAGAGCCTACGTGCATAGTGTTCGATCTGAATCATACATATATAGGTGATATGTGATGGAAATAGATTAGATCTATTGTTCTTGCGTCGGATTTTTGGAAGTTCTACGCTCTAGCCGAAACTTTCGGGCTGAAATAATCCCGGTACAGAATATCATTTTTAGAAGTTCCGGTTGGACCGAAAGTTCTGAGTTTGGAAGTTCCGGTTGGACCAGAAGTTCCGAGCAGAAATAAATTCCATACAAAAGGTTATTTTCGGAAGTTCTGGGCCTTGAGCCGGAAGTTGCGGGCCAAAATAAATTCGATGCAGAAGGGTGATTTCGGAAGTTCCGGGCTTTAAGCCGGAAGTTCCGGATCTACTTTTCAGTCACACATAGATTCAACGCCTAACTTATTTTTGCAGAGAATGTTGTGACTGGTATGGCCTTGTGATGTATATGATGCATACGTGTAATTTTCATGGCCTGCGTGTCATGGTTAATTACAGCCCAAGGCTGTTCTATTATTATACGACCTGCGTGTCGACATGTGATGCTTCTTCTCTTGTAATTTGTATAGTGCTATTAGATGTAATAGACTCATACAAGATCATGGAGGCTTGAAGTGTGATGACCCGAAGGACAGGAACCGTGAAGATAGAGGTCACCATGTGAGAAGGGCCATACTATGTTACAGTTAATATGATTGCCTGTAATGTTTACTTATGTTTCTGTCATACTATTCTTTCATCTTTTGTGTGCAGTTGGCATCATTACCATGTTAGAATAGTTTCCCTCAGAAAATTAAGAGTCATTGATGCCCTTTCCAATAGTTGCACCTACGAAGGTTTTTTATCATTGCATGGTAGGTCTGCCAAAGCAGGGTGCCATATTTTATCTTAACCAGTTAGGGTAGATGTCGGACATCCACAAACATAGTATTGGTTTGCTTAACAAAGCTATCAAAATGGTTTTGGTCTTTGGGGCATGGAGTTGGGCGTCGAGGCATTGGATGCCACCCCAACGAACAAGAGTCACATAGGGATGTGATTAGCAAAGTGTTGGTTATCTATGTCACTAATTTTCTAGCAGTGATGCCAAAGCTCACTAGAAGTTAGTTGAATATGGATCTTATCCCACTAAATGTCGTAAGGGGAAAAACGATTATATATCATGTAGTGGAGCATCTTTTATTTGATAGAAGATTCATATATCATAGTACCGAAACTTGTATTTTGTTGTAGATCATGACACCTACTGCTAGTAACACTTCTAGTTTTAATTTGCGATCAATTCTTGAAAAATAAAAGCTTTCTGGAACAAACTTCATTGATTGGCATAGAAACTTGAGAATCGTTCTCAAACAAGAGAAAAGGGAATATGTTCTAGAGTTGTACTTGGAAAAACTCAAGAAGAAGAAGGGAAGTGAGACTTCTGCTTTCACTTCAAGTATAAATGTTATTAAAATTAATCTCGCTATTTGTCCCGCTGATTCATGGGTATTTGATAGTGGATCAATGATCCATACTTGTAAATCGTTGTAGGGACTGAATAGGATAAGAAAGTGTGCAAGAGGCGAATTGGATGTGCGCGTCGACAATGGTGCAAGAGTTGTTGCATTGGCCGTCGGCGTTTATTCTTTATCGCTACCCTCATGATTAGTTATAGAATTGAATAATTGTTATTACATTTCTGCCTTGGGTAGAAACATTATCTCTTCTTCATGTTTGGAGGAAGATGGTTATGGATTCATAATAAAGAACAAGTGTTGTTCGATATTTTTGAATGGTATGCTCTATGGTACTTGTCTATTGATGAATGAATTATATATTCTAAATCTTGAGAATACACATGTTTATAACATTAATATGAAGAAGCATCGGCTAAATGATTTGAATCCTACTTTTGTTTGGCATTGTCGTTTAGGTCATATAAATGAGAAGCGTATGTAGAAGCTCCATAAAGATGGGCTCCTGGAGTCATTTGATTTTAAATCATTTGACACATGCGAGCCTTGTTTAGTTGGCAAAATGACTAAGATGTCTTTTGCTGGTCAAAGTGAGAGGGCAAATGAATTATTGGCCATTGTATATACTGATGTATGTGGACCAATGAGTTCTACAGCCAGAGGTGGTTTTCAGTACTTCATTACTTTTATCGACGACTTTAGTAGATTTGGTTACATCTACTTAATGAGGCAAAAGTTGGAATCCTTTGAAAAGTTCAACGAGTTCCGGAATGAGGTACAAAATCATATAGGCAAGATAATTAAATTTCTACGATCGGATCGTGAAGGTGAATATTTGAGCCATAAGTTTATTGATCATCTAAACCAATGTGGAATTGTTCCACAGCTGACTCCACTAGGCACGCCTCAATGGAATGGGGTGTCCGAGCGGGGGAACCAAACTTTGTTAGACATGGTCCGGTCAACGATGAGTCAATATGATCTTCCATTGTCTTTCAGGGGATACGCTCTAGAAACCGCTGCTTTCACCTTAAACAGGGTTCCATCTAAATCTGTAGAGAGGACACCATATGAGATATGGACTGGGAAGCGTCTCGGGTTGTCTTTTCTAAAGATATGGGGTTGTGAGACCTATGTAAAACGTTTGACGTCTAATAAGCTCAGTCCTAAATCTGATAAATGCTTCTTTGTGGGGTATCCTAGGGAAACCAAAGGATATTACTTCTATAACCGGGAAGAAGGCAAATTGTTTATTGTCCGGAATGGTGTCTTTCTTCAGAAAAAGTTTCTCTCGAAAGGAGTTAGTGGGAGCATGGTGCGACTCAAAGAAGTTCGAGAACCACTCGAAAGTGTTTCAGCTCCTATTGAACCACAACTCGATATGCAAGATGTTGCAGAACCTGTTGTCGAGACACCAGCCCCACATCGGTCAGAAATAGTTAGTCGTGCAGTCGAGCGGTTTGTGTTTCTAACCACGGGGCAGCACGACATATTATTATTAGACAATGATGAACCTAAGACCTACTCGGAAGCGGTAATGGAACCAGACTCTAAGAAATGGCTTAGAGCCATAAGATCCGAGTTAGAATCCATGTGAGAAAATCAAGTTTGGAACTTGGTCGATCCACCTGATGGTGTTAAAACTATCGAGTGTAAATGAATTTTTAAGAAAAAGATAGACGTTGATGGAAATGTTCACATCTATAAGGCACGATTGGTGGCGAAAGGTTTCAGGCAAATTCAAGGTGTTGATTATGAAGAAATATTTTTGCCCATCGCAATGTTAAAGTCTATTTAGATCATCCTAGCAATTGCCGCATATTATGACTATGAGATATGACAAATGGATGTCAAAATAGCTTTCCTTAATGGAAACCTAAGTGAGGATGTGTACATGACACAGCCTGAAGGTTTTGTTGATCCGAAAAAAGCTTTGAAAATTTACAAGCTTCAAAAGTCCATTTATGGACTGAAGCAAGCTTCTCGGAGTTCAAATCTTCGTTTTGATGAAGTGATCAAAGGGTTTGGTTTCATTAAAAACAAAGAAGAGCCTTGTATTTACAAAAAGGCTAGTGGGAGCGCACTTGTATTTCTAGTCTTATATGTAGATGACATATTATTGATCGGAAATGATATTCCAATGCTCGATACTGTTAAATCTTCGTTGCGAAAAAGTTTCTCAATGAAAGATCTTAGAGATGCAGCATATATATTGGGCATAAAGATCTATAGAGATAGATCGAGAAGGCTAATTGGATTAAGCCAAAGCACGTACATTGACAAGGTATTAAAACGGTTCAATATGTAGGATTCCAATAAATATTTCTTGCCAATGTCATATGGTATTACTCTCAGCAAGAGTCAGTGTCCATCGACACCTGATGAGCTAGAGAAGATGAGTGTGATCCCATATGCTTCCGTAATCGGATCCATCATGTATGTTATGCTTTGTACACGTCCAGATGTTTCCTATGCTCTAAGTGTTACTAGCAGATACAAATCAAACCTAGGTGAATGTCACTGAGTGATACTAAAGAGTATCCTCAAATATTTGAGAAGAAATAAGGATGTGTTCCTAGTCTACGGAGGTGCGGAGGAGCTCGTTGTAAATGGTGTAGAATATTTTGTATCAAGACAACTTTAGAAAAATTTAGAAGTTTTCCATATATTCATGAGTATAGATATTTAGTTAGAAGTGTGTAGAATATTTTGTATCAAGACAACTTTAGAAAAATTTAGAGATTAGATATTTTCTAAGAAGAGTGTGGATGCTAAATTAAGGGCTAATTTGTTGCCATGTCTCAATCATCCAATAGTCTTGTAAACCTATAAATAGAGGCACCCTTCCCCTCCTTGCCATTGATAAAAGAGCATGGTGAGTAATGGAGTACTAGATAGAGAAGAGTATGAGAGTGAATTTTAAATCTACTGTTAAATATACAGTTAGATAAAATTTTAAATATATTATTTCAATTTTAACTATATATTTTTTAGTTTTGTAAGCCATCCAAATTTACAATATTATTTTTTAGTATTGTATTACTATTTTTATCATGCTATATTGCTATGGGTATGTCAATCTATTGGACAGAAGTTTGTTGCTCTAGACCCAGGACGCTGTTTTCAGTTGTCAATTGGTTGGTAACCAACCAGAGGGCTATATTCTCCTGTTATAGCACAGCTTCTGATGAATCGTAATAGTAGCCCACTTAAGAATTGCCTATCATGTTGATGTAGCCTGAAAAAGGGCTCGCCAACCTTCAAGTGGGCTTAGCCAACCGACAAGATGAAGTCAAAGGGAAACACGCTAATAACTGCATTAGAAATTCATTTTCCTTTCACACGTAGCAAAATGCTTGAATTGCAAGCTCCTACAGTTGTTATGATTTCCTTTTGGACGCAACCTGCATAGATTTCAATTATAAGTAATATCATAACCAGATGACTTAAGCATTGATATATAAGTGTGCTGAGAGATAAACTACGAGAATCACAGAGAGAAGAGGGCACCGGGCTATTTGTCAAAGTGCATGTCCATGAATTAGGTAGCGCAAACAAGTGGGACTATTGGGATAGTGTGTAGTTCTCATTGATTTTGATTTTCTTCTAGTAGGTCAACTATATGAATAGTCACACCACTATAGCATGAGTGGAATGCAATAATTTTTAAGTTGATGTCTACAAAGAATTTACGGAAATGAGCAACAGGCTAGATATGGTTTGATCTAAACTTTCCAAATATCTAAAGGCTTATATCCCAAGCAATTATATCAACTGAGTGAGGATGTGTTCCTCCTGGGCATAGGGCTATAAAAATGTGCTCAATCTTGAAAAGCATTGTGATCTTGGTTCAAGCCTAGCAGAGCTGAGTTTGAGCCTGTACATGGATCCGAGCCCTTAATTAAGCTAATCATGTGCTGTTGGTGAATCACCGATCAGTCCACCTAAGGGGGTCCCCGAGGTGGTGATTAGATGTGTGTAAGGGAAGCACAACGCCTTCGAACCTGATGATCGACTCTAGAACACAAGAGCTAAGGTTTATACTGGTTCAGTTCTCCCTTTAGGATAATAGTCTTACGTCTAGTGTTTTGGTGTATAATATGATGGTGGATCTTATAATATGACACAATTAAGCTATTTAGGCTTAAGGCATTGAAAGCAAGAAAAATATGGTGGAGCTAGATGGCTAGATGATGTGAATCAATGATAGATCGTAGATGCCTCTAGGGGGTTCTCACCTCCTTTATATACTTAGGAGGTGAGCCCAACAACTCAGAACTCTATCCCAAGTCGAACTTTGATTGCCTACCAAAATCGGGTGCTAAATCGCTAATTATAAGGATTCTGGTATAAATAAGTCTCTTGATACCATATCTAGAGTACAATTACCCGATAAGGACTCAACTTTTTTTATCGAAACCAAACCCCTATTCATGGGCCATATCAGATGGTCAATGCTAGTCTTGGCCTACCCTTGGTCAGGTATGATATGCCCAACTATAGGGTACCTAGGGGTCACGTCCCCGACAACAGCCCCCGAGTTCTTCTTAGCTTGGTTGAAGAAATCTTCGATAAAACAAGCTGGGAGGAGCTCTTCTTTAATCTAAAACTTCAACATCTTCATCGAACTTTGATGTCTTTGAAAAAGCTTTTGATCCCCTTCTTTAGTGTGAGGTGCACCGCATAGGTGCACCCACACAGTGTAGCCCCCGAGCCTTGAGATAAATGGAACATTTAGCTCAAGGGTATAAGAATATCTTGCAAGAAAATAATCCTTTGAAAATTTTATTAATCGAGTTCATCTTCTATTGGTGTCATGACCATGCTAGGAAAAAGGTCATGTTTGGAATCTCGAACTCGTGATGAACTTGAAGGTAGTTGGTCTTAAATCCTTGAATAAATCGACATCCGGTCGCTCGGGTTCTTAGTCGCTCAGATGCTTGAGAGGACAAGGTTCATTGGGTTCGTGAACCCTCGAGCACGCCAACCTCTAGGCGCTTATGCCATTGGTCGGGCGAGCCCCCAAGTGCAAGATTCCTTGAATACATGCGAGCCCCCAAGCATGAGGATCTTCGAGTGCACGTGAGCCCCCGAGCGTGGGGATCTTCGAGCGCACGCGAGCCCCCAAGCGTAGGATCCACCAGCATAGGAGATCTCAACCGTCATAGACTCCGCCTGGTGTGCCCAAAAGGGCACTTCACACTCGCAATTAATGTACGTTAGTGTGAAATGACTAAAAGGACGTTCCATCTCTGACCGGACCATACGCAAGGGGCGGTCAGTAGGCAGAGGAGCGAAACTGTCAGTTCACATTGATCACTGTGGACACAACGGCCGAGGCAGCGCCCTAATTACGGTGATCATGCTTTGCCTCCATGTAATAGCCGTGAGGGTACTTAAGCCGATTTCTTCGCCCTTGAAATGCATGCTGCCAATTTGAATCTCGCAACCGCTGATTCTTTGCTTTCCTCTCCTTCTCTGCTCATCTATCTGGCTCCTCACTGTCTGGGTCGCCACTACGGCTACGTGGTTTATTACATGAAAGCTCGTCGGCTATTCCAACTCAAACCAATGGCTTTCGTGAGCTCACCACAATCTCCAGCCTTGCCGCCTCCATCGCTGGGGTGGGAGAAGTCCAAAATGCCCAAGGACAAGTTAAGGGATTTGGAGCCGGCCGGATTCCTGCCGGAGCGGGTGGTATCGAGGTGGCGTTCGACGAAGGGAGAAGATTTCCCAACGCTCGACAACCACAAAATTATTTTGTTCAAGTCCTTCCTTGAGCGTGGGCTTGGCCTGCCCGCGCATCAATTTCTCTGGAGCCTTCTTCACCACTATAGAGTCACCCTTGGCCACCTCATCCCCAACTCGATCCTTCATATCGCCATCTTTGTACACTTGTGCGAGGTGTACCTGGGAGTGGATCCACATTATAACCTCTTCCGGTACTTCTATATTCTCCACCATTCGGTGGGGACCAAGGCGATCGGTGGGGTGACACTCCATCTCCACTCCACGCGATCCGACGAGTATCTAAGGATGCCCATCACCTTTTCAAACAAGGGGTGGAAGGCAGAGTGATTCTATAGAGTGAACCACCCCCAACCATCGAGGCGGAGATCGGCCCAAAGCCGGAGACCTTAACAAGCTAGGGCGACCAGTGCTCCTCGGCCGATGAGGATTAGGTCCGAAAGCTAGTAGACATGGTGAAGGAGCTCCAGGAGAGTAGGCTAACCGGAGTCGGGGTCGTGGCCTACTTCTTGTTGCAGCAGATATTCCCTCTATAGGCCTGGGACAAGCCGGCCTATGAGATGGTTGGGTCTTTTGACCCAAGAGCCCTAGAGCCTGGATGGATGCCCTAGGCTAAAGTTGCAAAATACCTCAACTTCTTTTTTGCCAGGAAGCCTAGCTTCCTGGATGACCTTGGGTTCACGACGTATTGCGTCTCGAAACCGCGACCCCGGGTGAGTCTTTAACATTCTGCTCTTAGTTTTTGCTATTCTCTATTTTCTGTATTTATCTTGTACTGATGCTTGACCACCCACACGGTAACACTGTGTACTTCTCGTAGATGCTACTTCTTGAGCACCCTCGAGGGGTTGACCCACCTCATCGTCTGCTGATGCGAGGAGGTGGCAGTCTGCCTCTTCTGCTCCTGAAGTAGAAGGGGGTTGAACCCGGTGGGATGAGCAAGCGCTTGAAGCCCACCGAAGTCGGGGTGGGAGGAGCCCCGGCGATCGGCAGGTGCAGGTTGATCCTCGACATCGAGGAGTCTGAGGAGGAGGGGGATGCCATGATCTCCGAGGTGGCGCTGGCCTCCCCCCGCCCCATTCCAGTGAAGGTGTCCAAGCGAGCGGCCTTTAGGACCTTTCGTCTGACGTCAAGGTAGGGTCGGAGTTGGTGCATATGTACTGCTTCTTCTTCTCTATTGTTGACTTCCATGTGTTTCGGTTCACAGGGTGGACGGAGTTGACCTCCCACTGGGATCGCCGGTGGCTCAGTCGCTCCCGGGTGCAGCCATGGAAGCTAGAGCAACTGGCGTCAGGGAGGCCACGACCACGGTGCTCGAGGAAGGCGGTGCGGCTTCCGCTGATATGGGCACCATGGGCCTGATCTTAGCCCTAGGTGACGAGGATGCTACCGTGGCACCGAGGGTGGTGGTCGATCCTCCAGCTAATGGGTCGGCCACCGCGGAGGCTACCATGGGCGCGGTGGTCGAGGGTGGCATTGCAGAGCACACGATGCTCGAGGAGGAGGTCATTGGTCTTCCTGAGGGGGATGCGTAGCCCCTGCCCCGATGTCGGTGGATGGCCTTGAGCTAGAGGCTAGATCGGGGGCCCCTGATGTGGAGGTCACGGCCCTGAGCCTATCCCTGGCCTGATGCTAGGGGCAGCCACCCCTCTCCTGTCATAGCTTGCGGACGTAATTCCTATTTCTCCCTTGGTATATATTTTTTCTGAGTCATTGTTTTGACAATTGCCTGTGTTCTGTAGCTGTTCTGAGTGCAATACGCGCTGGAAGTGGGGCGCGTGGTGACCCTCGAGGCTGAGGTTGAGGCACTCTACTGTGAGTGCGATAATCTCCTGGCCCAGAATGCTAAGTTGTTGCTCAAGGCCACTGCGGCTAAGACTTCCACGACTGGTGCAATGGTGACGGCCGAGAATGCTATCCAGATGGTAGAGGAGGCTGATTGCCAAGCGGCAGCCTCGAGGGCCATGGCCAAAGAGGTGAGGGAGGCCCAGAAGGCTACTCGGCGGGCCCTCAATGTGGCGATGGAGTCAGCAGACTCGTCCATCGCTGAATATCGAAGTAAGCTTTTCTCGAACGATTATCCTCTTGATCTTGGTTTTTGTCACTTGTTCTTAGTCTTCATCGATCTTTTGCTTACAGGGAGGCACGACCGGGACCGTGCTCGTATCAGGGAACTCAAGGAGGAGGCGGTCGAGGTTCGCATGGTGATCGAGCGTGCGCACTCGCTCCTGGTCGAGGACGCCGACGCGGAGTTCTAGGAGAAACTTGAGGGGTTCGAGACATAGCTCTATCTCCTCGTTGATGACACGGTAAAAACAGGGGCCGAGCAGGCCTTAGTTTACATCCGGGCCCATTTCCCATCAGTCAATCTTCAACAGCTGGAGCACGGACTGCCCGCCAGAATGACTGACGACCAGGCCACGGGGTTCTAGCAGGAAGTCAAAGGTGTTTCCACTGTGATCATCGAGGATCTTCAGTTTCTGCCTCCTCTGGAGGATCTCGCTACTGAGATGGTGTCCCCTGAATCCTAGGACCCCACTGCGTCATCGCCCGAGGCCCGAGATCCGGCTACGTCGTCCCCCAAAGCCCAAGATCCGGCTGCGTTGTCTCTCAGGGAGTAGTTATATTATAACCTACATCAGTGTTAGGAGTGATCAGTATAAAACTCCCGCCTTAAAAACTTTTGGCTTCTCTTCGTGAAGTAAAGATTAGTCTTCTGTGATTTGCAAGTTTTACATCTTAATTGTGCCTTCACCCAAGGAACTTTAGGCCGTATAGTACTCGGTGCATGGTCGTTAGGCTACACACACACCTACCGACATCTGGTCGAACAAGTCCTCGAGGTTCTCATAGGTTCGTGATTTTTACTAAGTCCTTCGTGAGCTCGAGTTGAGACCTCGAGCCCCCGGTATAGCCATATAGTCTCGGGCACAGGGAACTATTGCTACTTATGCACCGATCCTGACATCAAGCATCATGAGTTTTTGAGGTCACCGAGACTTGAAGTTGTGGCTTAGGACCCGAGCCCCCGAGGGTCTTAGCTAATGGTCAGACGCCGAGAGGGCATAAAGTCTAACTCTTTTTCACTCACGCGGTTGCTAATGCTAAACCTAGAGCAAATCCATAGGGGCACAACAGTTTGAGCTAGGCGCGCTACGCTTCGCATTGACCTGAAAAGGGTTCGAGCCTAGCAATTGTTGTCTATGAAGGAAAATGTCATGGTTCTTCTTAGTGAAAAACTTGAACTTTATTTCATATAAGGTGAAGAATACATAGCTGAAAAAAGAGAGGAAGGAGTTCAATCTTGGCGGCGTTTGTTGTCGGATTGAAGCCTTTCGATGGCGGCTTGTCTCGATGTCGATCCCCATTGGTTCGCCGTCTTCTCAGCCTTGACCTGCTACTCTTCATGCATTATGACATCCTCGCTGGTCCTCTTACGCCACACCTTCTTTTGGGTCTAGCGCCTTCACGGTCGATCCTTTGTGCTGTCTCTCTGGTTCTTGGTGTCATCATGCTAGTCCTTTCTGAGTGCTCGAACCTCCAGCCATCCTTCTGGGGCCTCCAATCGTTCTTCCTAGGTTTTCTACATCGCGGCCTCGTTGACTCGGTGTGGCAAGAGGGACCAGATCTAGGACCCATAGTATAGTCGTCAGTAGATCTAGACCATATCCTGGTAAGCCATCCGGTGAGGCGACGTTCGGCATGCTTGGGAAAATCCTCCTGACGATGGGAGCCTCAGGGAGGTGATTCCCCGAAGCTCTGGCGGAGGCGGCGGATGACTTGTTCGGCCACCTGATCAGAGAGCTAGTCCAGAGCCAGCTCCTGTACGGTGTCAGCTGGCCGCTCAGTGGCCCAATCCTCCTTTCGCAAGAGAAAAGGGTCGAGACTATAGCTTGTCGATCTCTCGAGGGTTGGGACCAAATCGAAAGGAATCAGCTTCTTGAGCGAATTGGCAACGTATGTCGTGTTGCCCAAGGCAAGCATCGTCCTAGGCTTGGCTGATAGTTGACATGGTGATGCCATCAGATCCTAGTGAAAGAGTCGTGATCTTCTACCTGGTGCGCCAACTGTCAGTGAATCACCGATCAGTCCACCTAAGGGGGTACCCGAGGTGGTGATTAGATATGTGTAAGAGAAGCGCAACACCTTCGAACCCGATGGTCGACTCTAAAACATAAGAGTCAAGGTTTATACTGGTTTAGGCCTCCCGGAGGATAATAGTCCTATGTTTAGTGTTTTGGTGTATAATATGATGGTGGATCTTACAATACGACGTAATTAAGCTATTGCGGCTTAAGGCGTCGAAAGCAAGAAAAATATGGAGCTAGATGGCTAGGTGATGTGAATCGATGATAGATCATAGATGTCTCTAGGGGTTCTCGCCTCCTTTATATACTCAGAAGGTGAGCCCAATAACCCAGGACTCTATCTCAAGTCAAACTTGGATTGCTTACCAAACTCGGGTGCTAAATCGCTAATTACAAGGATTCTGGTATAAATAAGTCTCTTGATATCATATCTGGAGTTCAATTACCCGATAAGGACTCAACTTTTCTTATCGGAACCAAACCCCTGTTTATGGGCCATACCGGATGGTCAATGCTGGTCTTGGCCTACCCTTGGTCCAGTCTGATAAACCCAACTATAGGGTATCCGGGCGTCACGTCCCTAACATGTGCTTAGCCCAGTTTGGCTTGAATACATGTATTTATGCCATAACATAGTAACATAAATGATTTTCTAGTCTTGTAATGTACTCGTGCTCATGTATTTAGAGTTAAATGATCCTTACTAAGCAGAAAGCTTAGATATGCTCACAAACAAAAAAAGTTATTGAACTTCATAGACTCAAGTAACCCTTTATTTTTCTTGATTTATCTACTTGTTTATTTTCCTCTTAATTCTGAACTTGTGCCTTTGCCAATGTTGATTCAAAAACCTGGTGTCTAATTTGAAATATTTTCCCTCTGTTGAGAAATATAACTATATAAGGCATATTAGTTTTTGACTTGGTCTCCAACATGGCAACATCGAATTTTGGCCATTAATTTCTTTCATAATATACCATTAACAACTACAGAATTAACATCATACTAAAGTACTTCCAAATAGAGATCCAATGGTACCACTTGTATGACATCAAACATATATATTGTTGACTTTATTGTTAGTCAAAAATTATATACGTTGGCTTTTTCTAAATACATGTGTGTGTTATATTTCTCAATGGAGTACATCAGGATTATCATTTTTGTTAGTATAAGGGTTTTGTTCAAGCATGCTGTCATATGCACTGTTGATGAAACTATATCTGAGTTATTGACACAAATCACTGACATATAAATGTTTTTTATGATTTTATCTGAACTTACCGGTTACCATTTTCACTTTTCTTCTGAGCATGTATTGACAATTTTACATGGACAGTGCAAACAAGGATTTAACATATGTTTTGATGAATGGTCTCCAAGCCCTGGTAAAGGAGGAGGGAGGATCCCTTTCTCCTAAAAAGTTGTACTCAAATAGAGATGAAACCCAAAGGACTCTTGTTGATAGGTCTACCTAAGTAGATTTTGGCCATGCTGGTTGTAAAACAGATCCCACAAGACATGATATCATCATGGTACATGTACATTAGATTTATGACTACATGTGTTTTAGACCATCCTATGTAAAGAGCATCCTGTAATATAGTTCCAGCAGCAAGATCTATATCAATATAATATCAAAGAAGTCAAGCACCAAGACTCATTTCGCATTATTCATCATACATTGACAATGGACTCAGAATTTGTGTTTAGTAGTACCCTCCTAAAACTAAACCTAACATAGGATTCAGCATAAGCACAAGGTTAGCAATATCCAACACAAGTCAACCATAATCTGATAAAAGGAAAAAAGATCAGGCCTCTTACTTTGGATGTTTTTTTTTCTTAAAATGCATAGACTTAAGGAAGCTCAAGAAAGGAAGATAAGCTTGGTGGCGCAACCTTAACTTTTTGGTTTGCTTTTATGCAAAATCAACCAGACTGTAGATTGGTTTGGAAGATGAGGATAACTTGCTGTGGCATCATAATATCCCTGCATAAATTACTATCCAGTTGAACTGCAATACCTGATGGTGCCCCATCATCTATCTCACATGGGGACAACTCCAATGGTTCTGTATTATCTCTGTGAGTGTCAGAATCAACTGAGATGTCATTGTAATAGTCAAGTCCCTTGTCATCAGGCAAAAACATTGGATCCAGAAGGAATGTCATGATTCTGTAGTGCCCAGTCCACCCTCTCACAGGAGATAAACTCACAGTCACATTCTGCACAAGCCTTAGCATAATCTAGGATGCCACTAGACTGGTGAGAATACTTATTCTGGATACTAATGTCAGAAAGCTCCATATTACAAGGAAGAGCAGAGCATGCTAGATTATCATCAGAAGATAAAGTCATGCTGGCATTTGCAATGAGCTTCATTTTACTTGATTTTGTACCATCTAATTCCATAGTGTCCTTAAAAAATTCAACATTCTTGTCAATGCCTTTCTGTTTAATGAAAGGGACAGCAGCAGCCTGAATGTGATGAGTCATAACAATTTCATTGTTTTCAGGTGTATCCAAACTGGTAGCAACATTATGATATCCAAATTCTCGCAATGTAGATAACCCACAATTCATAAGGTTTTCACCTCTATTAACTTGTACAGGCCCTTCTTGAGTTTCAACTGGGAATGAGATTTTGTTGTCAAGGCTTGACTGCTCTGGCTGCCCAACAAATAGGGACTCATCACCATCACAAGGTACATGGTGTGACACATTGATGAGACCATTCATGGGTGAATGCGGCAGTTCCTATTTGTTAGAAGAAGGTTCAATAGTTATATCGAGGGATTGCAGATCTCCTTTGTAATCTGACAATTCACATTTATTGGAAGAATGTTCTAGATCTGTGTCCAAGGATTACAGATCTGCTTTACGAGGCATAAAATCACAACCAATCCAATCACCAAGCTTGAAGCTTGCTGAATTCAGTTGCTCATTCGGTAATAGCCGATCGATTCTAATAGTTTCCTTGTAGAAATGCTTCTTCCGTAGAGCCTTAGAAATCAATGACCTAAAAATGAACAAATGGCTTACAACACATGGCACAACATTATGATTCATGCTAAACTACCTAGCTTCCTAAATAAGATTGACAAAATGGCTGGCTGCAAGTTGCAGGGAGAGAAGTTGTAAATACGAAAGAAATTGGCTATATATGACAAGAATTATGGTAGTAAGAGTAGAGATGGCAGGTGAACAACCTTGGCTTGGGCTATAAGCTGCCTCCTTGAAGTGGGATCGGCGATGAGGGGAGAGCGAGTAGGCGATCCCAAAGTATAGCCCCCTCTGCAGCGCAAGCTTGAGCATGGGGAGCTTGAGGCAGAAGGACATCTTGTGGGAGAAGTCGATGGAGATGATATCGAGGTGGTCGAATGCGGCCTAGCAGAGTAGCCGAGGTTGAGGGCGTGGGCAGCTGCTGCTGCGAGGAGGCACGTGCTTGTGCTGGTGTTGAAGTTGGAAGAGTTGTCGGGGAGGAGGCTGAGGTCGAAGAAGAAGTCGGCAGGCGCCATGGTGGCGACGGTGGCAGTGGCGGCAGCATTAGTATTGTCAACCATAAATTAGAGTGTACTTAGCACACATATTGGTGGTCTCGGTGAGCATTAGTATTGTCGGTGATGTTGACTAGATCACAGTCGCCGGTGACAAAGCCACCGGATCGCTGTCACCGCAATCACTCAAGTGGATGGGCAACAGCTCGGGAGAGAGAAAGAGTAGAAGGGGAATTAGGATTTTCCTATCGCGTGTCCCTTCTCCGGTGCGGTATCAATCTCCGTCAACCGCACCATCTGACGGCCTTTGTGAATCGCATTGTTTTATGTCTTGTAGTGCAAGTCCAGGCCAACGCGCGTGAGGGATGCGGACGGCTGGCACACTCCCATGGGCCATTAGCAGGCTAAGCGCGCGAGCGTATCACACCAGCGCACGCAGGCCGTCACCAGGCAGCGCATTAGCCAGGCCGTGAGCTGGTCCATAAGCAGGCCTGTGTACGTGTGGGCATAAGCAGGCAAAATAAAGTTTGATGGCTGTTTTGTGCGCAGGGAACAAACGGGCCATCATGGGTGGCCAAACCTGCACAGAAACAAGCCAGCACACAATAACGCGTGTAAATAGTGCCCACGCATGAACAGTAATGATGAATAGTAAAAATTAATACTTTTTCTGTTCTGTTCTGATTAATAGTTATGAATTCCTTAACCAAAATTAGTATAATTTTTATTCTGTTTCCAATTTATGATTATTTAATTATTCCAAGATAATGTTTTATGTCATTATGTTTCATTAGCATTAATTAAGTCAATCTTTATGGCATGATTGCACTGAATTTTTTTCCACTGGTACGCAATTAAGATGCTCTCTGATTAGATGGAACCATAAAGAAGTTTAATCAGAGTACACTTGTAATTAATTATGACCATCGTTGATTTAATTTTGAGTTTAATGTAAAGTTTCGTTTATTTTCTGCCCATCGGTGATGCAAATTGAAACTTTCCGCATGATTATAATCAGACCATTGTAGGGTTATTTTCATGCTTTATATGCATCCTTAGTTGCGTATGCTTAGTAAGACATAAGTTTAAGTAATTTTCAGTGAAGACTATCACCAACTATCCTACTTAGAGATAGAGAGGCCAAAAGGCCATAAAGATAAAAAGATAGTGTTTCATGCATTGATGAATCATTCTTAGTAAATTTTTCTCCCTGTCGATCTTGAGGTTGAGCTCCCCATCGAGGAGCATATTCTAAGTCTTGACGTCACGGTGCACGATGTTCCTCGAGTGGAGGCAGCTTAGCCCTCTCGCCATGGCCAACGCGAAGCAAACGACCTCCATGTAGGGAAGCTTGATGTCCGTGTGCTTGATTAGGTGGCTCTTCAGGATTCCCGGCTAGAAACTTGACCATGATGCAACACGCCCTGTCAGGTGGTGGCACGACGCCGTTGATGCGTGCACCGCCGCCGGAGCTGGTGGCGTCATCGTCGTCGGATAGGGGATCATGAGATTGGTGGTCCCCATGGACACGCTGATGAACTTGGTGATGTTCGGGTGGTCGAGCTTCTGTCAGACGGTGACCACCTCCTCCAACAGCTCTTGCAGGTGGGCGATCTACACCGGCTTCGAGTAGCCACCCTACCCCTAGTCAAGCAGCTTCACGGTGATGTCCTGGCCATAGTACTCCGCGTGGAATAGCGTCCTGTGCGTGACGACGTGCTAGATGTGTAGACTCAACAGGTAGATCTCCCACGGTGCCCTTGGACCCTCGGCCTCATCATTGAGCTTGCCCAAGGCCTTGGACGCCAAGTGTTCCTCCACTTGGATGTCCATGCTCGTGAGGTCAAACTTGTCGACGCGGATATATGTAGATACTGTTAAGAAGAGCAAGGCAACTTTTGAGAAGTTTCTCATATATTCATGAGTATAGATATTTAGTTAGAAGTGTGTAGAATATTTTGTATCAAGACAACTTTAGAAAAATTTAAAGATTAGATATTTTCTAAGAAGAATATGGATGCTAAATTAAGGGCTAATTTGTTGCCATGTGTCAATCATCCAATAGTCTTGTAAACCTATAAATAGAGGCACCCTTCCCCTCCTTGCCATTGATAAATGAGCATGGTGAGTAATGAAGAGTACTAGATAAAGAAGAGTATGAGAGTAAATTTTAAATCTACTATTAAATATACAGTTAGATAAAATTTTAAATATATTATTTCAATTTTAACTATATATTTTTTAGTTTTGTAAGCCATCCTTGAAATGGGATCGGCGATGAGGGGAGAGTAGGCGATCTCAAAATATAGCCCCCTCTGCAGTGCAAGCTTGAGCATGGGGAGCTTGAGGTGGAAGGGCAGCTTGTGGGAGAAGTCGATGGAGACGATATTGAGGTGGTCGAATGCGATCTGGTAGAGGTGGTCGAAGGCAGCCTGGGTGAGGGGGCGTGCGACGACGATGTTGTTGGTGCGGGGGAGGCGAGCGGTGGAGGAAGTGAGGGTGCATGCATAGGCGGTGGTGGAGTCGACGGAGATGGTGAGGTGCGTGTACTGTTAGAAGGGATGGGAGTGGCGGTGGTGGTGGAGGGAGGAAGACGGCAGCCGCGGGAGAGAGGATGCTATACATTATGCTGAGTGGGATTCATTGAGGAGGCCGCAGTGAGTGTGGTCGAGGGCGACTGCAGAGTAGTCGAGGTTGAGGGCACGGGCAGCTACTGCTGCGAGGAGGCGAGTGCTTGTACTGGTGTTGGAGTTAGAAGAGTCATCGGGGAGTAGGCTGAGGTCGAAGAAGAAGTCGGCGGGCGCACTGGCGGTGGCGACGGCGGTGGCGGGATCGCTAGCTCTGTTAGTTATTTTGGTGAAAATCAGAACCCTATTAGTTTTGGCTGGTAAGATGCCTTGTTTGTTATGGTGCAAATCGCAGCCAAAAGATTCGTCAGCTCTGGTAGATCGCATTGTATTAAGTCTCTTCAGCGTGATTTTGACCATCAGATTAAATCCAATGGCCAGCACATCATGTCGGTGCATAAGGGGCCTCTGCCAGGCCAGCGCACGCATGAGATATGCCGGAGCAACGCGCGTGAGATGCGGACTGCCTGGTGTGGGCCAACGTGCTTCCGTGGGCTATCAGGTCGTGCGCGCAGGCTGAACATAGCACTAAGTTAGGCTGTCACATATACAGCAAGCCGCATAAGAACTAGGCACGCGCACGCAAATAGAACCTCACGCGTGAACAGTATGGCCAAATAGTAACGGGCTGTACTGCTCATATGAATAGTAAATATTTTTAAATTCTTGTTCCAATTAATTAAATATTATGAGTTCTTTTAAGCCACTGATTAAATTATGTTGATTAAGAGCTGGTAAAGGAGGAGGGAGGGTCTCTTTCTCCTAAAAGGTTGTACTCAAATAGAGATGAAACCCAAAGAACTCTTTTTGATAGGTCTACCAAAGTGGATTTTGGCCATGCTGGTTGTAAAAGATCCCACATGATATGATATCATCATGGTACATGTACATTAGATTTATGACTACATGTGTTTTAGACCATCCTATGTAAAGAGCATCCTGTAATATAGTTCCAGCAGCAAGATCTATATCAATATAATATCAAAGAAGTCAAGCACCAAGAGTCATTTCACATATTCATCATACATTGATAATGGACTCAGAATTTGTGTTTAGTAGTACCCTCCTAAAACTAAACCTAACATAATATTCAGCATAAGCACATGGTTAGCAATGTCCAGCACAAGTCAACCATAATCTGATAAAAAGAAGAAAAAAAGATCAGGCCTCTTACTTTGGATGTTTTCTTCTTAAAATGCACAGACTTAAGAAAGCCCAAGAAAGGAAGATAAGCTCGGTGGTGCGACCTTAACTTTTTGGTTTGCTTTTCTGCAAAATCAACCAGACTTTAGATTGGTTCGGAAGATGAGGATAACTTGTTGTGGCATCATAATATCCCTGTATAAATTACTATCCAGTTGAACTGTAATACCTGAGATATGCTAGGCCAGCGCATGCATGAGATATGCCAGAGCAATGCGCGTGAGATGCGGACTGCATAGCATGGGCCGGTGTGTTTCCGTGGGCTATCAGGTCGTGCGCATAGGCTGAACATAGCACTAAGTTAGACCTGTGCATATACAACAAGCCGCATAAGAACCAGGCACGCACACACAAATAGAAACCTCACATGTAAACAGTACAGCTGAATAGTAATGGGATGTACTGTTCATATAAATAGTAAATATTTTTAAACTACTGTTCTAATTAATTAAATATTATGAGTTCTTTTAAGCCACTGATTAAATTATGTTGATTAAGCTATGTTCTATTCGGATCATCATATTATAAGTTCAAACATTGATCTGTTTATGAACCCTAACTCATCTTAAGTTCCTGTTGTTCATGATTCGTGATTAAATTAGTAAACCAGAGACCAACTTGAACTCTATTAAGCTTCAGTTATATGCTGGTTTACATGAGTATAATTTTGGTTTTGATCTATTAATCTTTATGGAGCTAAATCAAGTTCTATTATGTTTAAGTCGTGCATAATCTAAATTAATAGATCAGAATATGGAATAAAATCGAATCAGAATCAAATTAGGGTTCACTTTTATGTTTTCTCCCCAATTAGTATGAACAGTTCAGATTATGCATAAGGCTAAGCAATCCGTGTTCGATTCGATTAAACACTCATAAGCATGGATTGAAAAGGGGAAATAGATCAAGATTCATCAGACCAAATCAAAATCCCAATTTAGAATTTAAACCTGAGCCCTAATTTCAACCATAAGTTAGAGTCTACTTAGCTCATATATTGGTGGTCTTGGTGGACATTAGTATTGTCGGTGATGTTCTCTAGATCACAGTCACCGGTGACAAAGCCGCCAGATTGCCGTCGCAGCAATCACTCGGGCGGACGGGCAACAGCTCAGGAGAGAGAAAGAGGCGAAGGGGAATTAGGGTTTTCCCGTCGCGTGTCCCTTCTCTGGTGCGGTATCAATCTCCGTCAACCGCACAATCCGATAGCCTCTGTGAATCGCATTGTTTTATGTCTCGCAGTGCAAGTCTAGGCCAATGCACATGATGGATGCGGATGGCTGGCATGCTCCCATGGGCCATTAGCAGGCTAAGCGTGCGAGCGCATCACGCGAGCGCACGCAGGCCATCACCAGGCAGTGCATCAGCCAGGCCATGAGCTGGTCCATAAGCAGGCCTGTGTACGCGTGGGTATAAGCAAGCAAAATAAAGTTTGACGACTGTTCTGTGCACAGGGAACAAACGGGCCATCATGGGTGGCCAAACCTGCACAGAAACAAGCCAGCACACAGTACACGTATAAACAGTGTCCGCGAATGAACAGTGACGATGGATAGTAAAAAATTAATATTTTTTTGTTCTGTTCTGATTAATAATTATGAATTCCTTAACCAAAATTAGTATAATTTTTATTCTGTTTCCAATTTATGATTATTTAATTATTCCAAGATAATGTTTTATGTCATTATGTTTCATTAGCTTTAATTAAGTCAATCTTTATGGCATGATTGGACTGAATTTTTTACACCGGTACACAATTAAGATGCTCTCTGATTAGATGGAACCATCGAAAAGTTTAATCAGAGTTCACTTGTAATTAATTCTGACCATCGTTGATTTAATTACGAGTTTAATGTAAAGTTTTGTTTGTTTTCTGCCCATCGGTGATGCAAATTGAAACGTTTCCGCGTGATTATAATTAGACCATCGTAGGGTTATTTTCATGCTTTATGTGTATCCTTAGTTACATATGCTTAGTAAGACATAAGTTTAAGTAATTTTCTGTGAACACTATGACCAACTATCCTACTTGGAGGTAGAGAGGCCAAAAGGCCATAAAGATAAAAAGAGAGTGTGTCATGCATTGATGAATCATTCTTATTAAATTTTTATCCTAATATCTAGAGGATTGACTCAGGTGTCATTGTGCACATCTCCAATTCATTACAGGCGTTTAGTTCTATGAGAACTATAAGAGAGAGGGAGCGAAGCCTTAGAGTTGCTAATGGCACTGAAGTAGAAGTCCGTGACATAGGGAGTTTCCCATTAGTATTAGTCAGTGATTTCAATCTTCAATCAGATAATGCCTTATATGCCCCTAGTTTAAAAAGAAACCTTGTTTTAGTTTCTTTATGAGATGACTCGGGTCATATTCTTGAATTTGGAAACAATAAGTGTGTCATTAAGTACAATAACATTAGTGTTGGTTGTGCTACCAAGCAAGACAAGCTTTATATGCTCTCTCTTGATGATTGTCATGTGATGCATATAAGTGATGTGTCAAATAAGCGTAAACGAAATAATGAGACTTCTTTAAAATTATGGCATTATCGTTTTGGCCATATTTCGTGGGGAGAATGGAGCATCTCATTAGACAAGAGATACTTTAGCCATTAGATATCTCAAACTCAGAATAGTGCATCGATTGTATTAAGGAAAAATTCACTAAGAAAATTAAGAAAGGAAGTTGTTTCTTAATTATTTACGTGTGTGGGGATATGCTGCTAAAGCTAAGTTGTTCAACCCACAGCTGAAGAAATTAGAATCTAAGACAGTGAGCTGCCATCTCATTGGATACCCTAATAAGTCTAAGGGATATTGATTTTATTGTCCTGATCATTTCACTAAGTTTGTATAAACCAGGCATGCTGTATTCCTAGAGGATGCAGAAATCAGTGGGAGCTTACCAAGGAAGGATATAAATCTTGAAGAAATTCGGGTTGTGCTTCCCATTCCAATGATTTAAGAATCAGTGACACATCAGTTTGTGCCACCACTAATTATATCTTCTTCTCGGACTTCTAATGCTACAACTTCTATTAAGATTCCTCATGAGTTAGCGAGTGAGCGTCGGCATGTAGAAGTAGTACCTAAACCTATAATTGAAGAGCCTCTGTTAGTTAATCTAGTTTTTGTTTTTCGGTTGAATTAGCCAAATAAGTGCTGTTGGCCGAGTGCATGGTTTGTTTAGCCGTGTCCAAGTCTCATGGCTGCATCCACGCTGCGTCGTGGGAGAAGTATGCGTTCATGTCATTCGGTTGTCAACATGCAGATGTGTGTGTATGGTGCGAGACCTCGTCACTTGCATGGCGGAATGGCCGGACCACTTTGCTTGTTGATCCAGTTAAGTAGGAAATGAAAAACAACCAGAAAGTTGCTTCTGTTCGCAGCGCAAAGTCCTGTTCTTGCCCTTTGTCAGACAAACAACAATGAACGTGAGAATCTGTCACTTTGCCGAGTGAATTGATCCACTAAAACACCAACATTTGGTATCAGAGCTTTGGCTTCACAAGGCAGATCGATGTCTCACACACCTCCTCGTCGTGGCAGTGCGCCGGTGACTGGCCAGCGGTGATCACCGTCACCTGCATTCAGGCACAACCGAGGTCGAGGACAGGCACACTAGGACCTGCCGATCGTCGTCCATCGCACAGTCAAGGTGGCGTCGGGTTCCGTTCAATATCCAATGCTCACCAAGATGAATTATCTGGAGTGGGAGCTCATGATGACCATCAACCTCCAGGCGCAAGGCCTGTGGGCAGCGATCGAGACCGGTGATGTGGAGTACAGCGATGATCGGCTGGCACTAGCAGCGATTGCCCGCTCTGTCCTGCCGGAGATGCTGTCCACAATCAGGAGGAAGCCCACAGCGAAGGAGGCATGGGAGGCGGTCAGGATAATGTAGATGGGCATCGATCGAGTCTGAGAAGGCAATGCCGAGAACTCCGGTGAGACTTCAACAACATCGCCTTCAAGGATGGAGAGTCCGTGGATGATTTCTACATGCACATCATGAGCCTCATCAACAACCTGTGGCTCCTCATCGACGAGATCGATGTCGTGCGCAAGATGCTGCAAGTCGTCCCCGAGCGTTACGATCAGGTCATGATTGCCATCAAGACGCTGCTCAACGTCGGGACAATGTCGATTGAAGAAGTGACGGGGCGTTTGCGTGCTGTCGAGCAAAGGCACGAGGCGCACAAGGTGGCTGCTGAGATGGGCTCATGGCTGCTGCTCTCTACGAAGGAGGAGGAGATGATCCGCCGTATGTGACAGCAGGAAAATGAGGGCGTGAACCATGGTGGCAGCAACTCCGGTGGCAGGAGCTCTGGTGGCACGTCAAGCGGTTCGCGTTCAGACTCGTCGCAGCCAAGTAGAACAGGGCGCAAGGCTTCCAAGGAGGATCAGTGTTGCTACTGCAAGAAGTACGGGCACTGGGCACATGATTGCAGGAAGAAAAAATGAATTTGGTTTAGACCAAACAAGATGGCGAGGAGGAGGCTGACTTGAACTTGATGCAGGTGGCGTCCCTCACCCTACTAGCACATGGCGAGCCATCGCTGGTGGACGGTCACGTCTACCTCAATGACGAAAGGGCTACGGTGCAGCTTGGAGAGGCCAGCGAACTTGAACCGGACCGCAGCGTCTGGTACCTCAACACGGGGGCATCAAACCACATGACCGGCAACAGTGTTGCCTTCTCCGAGCTCGACTGTGGCATCATTGGCATGGTGAAATTCAGCGATGGCACTCGTGTGGACATCATCAGGCGTGGCACGATCCTCTTTGAGGCACGTAAAGGACATCATCGCGTGCTGTCGAAGGTGTACTACATCCCCAAGCTGCGCAGCAACAAAATCAGCCTGGGCCAACTTGATGAGTTCAGCTACCAGGTGCTGATTGAACAAGGTGTTCTACATGTTCACAATCTGCAGAACCAGCTGCTCGTCAAGGTGTGTTGCTCACAAAACCACCTCTACACTCTCTCCCTCACAATTGCGCAGCCCGTTTCACTCCTGGCGTGTACCAACAACGTCACATGATGATGGCACGAACGCTTTGGACACCTAGGCTTTGATGCTCTCCGGCAGCTCGGTCGTGGCGAGATGGTCTGTGGACTACCTCAAATCAACCACGTCGATCAGCTGTGTGATGCGTGCTTGGTCGGCAAGCAGCGTCGCACACCGTTCTCCCAAAAGGCCATGTTCCACGTGACGGATCGCCTCGACTTGGTGCATGGTGATCTGTGTGGGCCGGTTACTCCGGTGACACACCGTGGGTGCACGTACTTCCTGTTGTTGGTTGACGACGCTAACCGCTACATGTGGCTGGTACTGCTGTCAAGCAAGGATGAGGCGGCAAGTGCAATCTAGAAATTCTAGGCTGGCATCGAGGTGGAGACTGGGTGGAAATTGCGCACGCTCCGGACAGATTGGGGTGGCAAATTCACCTCGGTCACGTTCAGGGAGTACTATGCTTAGAAGGGAGTTCAACGGAAGATCATGGCACCATATTCTCCTCAGCAAAATGGCATCGTGGAGCAAAGAAACCAGACCGTGATGGCTATGACTCACTGTCTCCTCAAGGCCAAAGCGATGCTGGGCATGTTTTGGGGGGAGGTAGTATGTACCGGTGTGTCTTGAACAGGTCACCGATGAAATCCCTTCACAACATGACATCGTTCGAGGCTTGGCACGGGAGGAAGCTGGTGGTACACTTCATGTGCACGTTCAGCTGCATTGCGCATGTGAAGGTGACACGCCCGCACGCCAAGAAGCTCGATGACAGAAGCATCAAGATGGTGTTTATGGGATACGAGCTCGGTTCAAAGGGTTATCGTGTCTACGATCCAATGAGCGGTCGACTGCACGTGACACAGGATGTTGTCTTCGACGAGGATAAAGGGTGGAATTGGGCTGACTCCAGCGAGAATACCGCTCCTGAGACATTCACTGTCGAATACATGGTGAGTGCTTCTCTGGGTGGAAAACTGCCAGAGGCACCTATATCCCCTGCAGCCTCACATGGCGCAACACCAGACGGGACACTTGAATCTACCTCGATGACTGAAGAGCAAACCGGAGGAGATGGCCGCATCAAGTTCATCACACCGCCATCGAGCATTTCGTTCGGGTTGGATGAGGACGCTGCCGGCGCACCACTTCAGTACTACACGGTGGCCGACTGCAACAACACGTCTGAGCCTCACGAGCTGAACGTGGATGAGCTCCTGCTTGCTGTATCGAAGGAGCCAAACACTTTCGAGGAGGCGAATGGTGACCTGGCATGGTGAGCAGCAATGCTGGAGGAGCTAGGCACCATCGATGACAATGGCACTTGGAGTCTGAAGGACTTCCCTGCAGGACATCGCCCCTATCGGTCTGAAGTGGGTTTTTAAACTCAAGAAAGACGTGACAGGCGCTGTGGTTCGTCACAAAGCTTGGCTCATGGCAAAGGGGTACGTTCAACGTGCTGGCATCCATTTCGAAGAGGTATTTGCACCAGTGGCCAGACTGGATTCGGTACGTGCACTGGTGGCTATTGCGGCACATGAATCATGGACGGTGCATCATCTCAACATCAAGTTGGCCTTCCTGCTTGGGGACCTAGTTGAGGAGGTATAAGTTTCACAACCTCCTGGGTTCATCATGGCAGGACAAGAGGATAAGGTTCTCAAGCTGAAGAAGGCACTTTATGGACTCCGTCAGGCACCCCGGGCATAGAACATGGAGCTTGATCAAACTCTTGTGAAGCTTGGATTCTATAGGTGTGCTGATGAACATGGAGTTTATGTGTGCGGTGAAGGACAGCAGCGTGTACTTCTTGGAGTACACGTTGATGACTTGATTGTCACTGGTGCTGATCAAAGGGAGATTGATGAGTTCAAGGAAGAGATGAAGCAATCCTTCAAGATGAGCGATCTTGGGCATCTAAGTTATTACTTAGGCATTAAGGTCAAGTAGCAGTCCGGGCGGATCACCATCTCTCAGGTGGCATATGCAGCAAAATTACTAGAGAAGGCTGGCATGACCGACTGCAATTCTATCCAAGCACCGATGGAAAACCGCTTGAAACTGAGTAAGTTGAGCTCAAATTCCCATGTTAATGCCTCCTACTATCATAGCATTGTAGGTAGCTTGAGGTACCTGGTTAATACCCGGCCGGACTGATGGAAATATGCCCAAGAGAATTCTGGGGGAACCGGAAGTTCTGGCTTGAGGCCGAAAGTTTCGGGTTCTGGAGCAACCAGAAGTTTCGGTGTGACCAAAAGTTCCGGGCCAGCCTCAGTTTCGGTTTCTGGAGGAACCGGAAGTTCCGATTGGATCGGAAGTTCCGGACCTGTCTGAAAGGTGAATTCTGGACGAACTAGAAGTTCCGGGTGGAACCAGAACTTCTGGTCGAAATAAATTCGATATAGAATGTTATTTTCAGAAGTTCTAGGCTAGACGAATATATTAGATCTGTTAGGCTTTAATACTGATTAAAGGCCCATGAGAGGGCACTATATAAGGAGAGGAGGGGCTAGGACGAAAAGACTGCTGCGGTTGTTGCTGTTGCCCCTACCATAACCCTAGCCGCCACCTCTCCTAGCTACACCGGTTGTGGCAATCTCTCCCCTAATCTCCCGCGTGGTACTAGCATATCGGCGTGAGGTGATTCCATCCCTATACGTGTGGATACCATGGAGGCACCGCTGCTACTGTGGTGCTAATCTTCTCGTGAAGATCGCAAGGATACATCGACTTTGCCACCGACGATTGGACGGAGTCAGGCAGAGTTGATCGAGGACACGCTTCCCAACTCTTCTTTCGCTGCACTAGCATGTCTCGCGTTAGAGGTAATGATCCATGATCCCATTACACGCATGGTTCCTAAGCGAATTGGATAGAAAATTTTGAATTTACTGCTAGCGTAGCCTCCCCATTGCCCAACAGTGGTATCAGAGCCTACGTGCCTAGTGTTCGATCTGGATCAAACACATATAGGTTATATGTGGTGGAAATAGATTAGATCTATTGTTCTTGCGTCGGATTTTTGGAAGTTTCGGGCTCCAGCCGGAACTTTCGTGCTGAAATAATCCCAGTATAGAATGTCATTTTCGGAAGTTCCGGTTGGACCAGAAGTTCCGGGTTCGGAAGTTCCGGTTGGACCGAAAGTTCCGAGCAGAAATAAATTCCGTACAGAAGGTTATTTTCGAAAGTTCTGGGTTTGACCCGAAAGTTCCGGGCCAAAATAAATTCGATACAGAAGGTTGATTTCAGAAGTTCTGGGCCTAGAGCCAGAAGTTCCGAATCCACTTTTCAGTCACACATAGATTCTACGCTTAACTTTTTTGTAGAGAATGATGTGACTGGTATGGCCTTGTGATGTATATGATGCATGTATGTAATTTTTATGGCCTGCGTGTCATGGTTAATTGTAGCCTAAGGCTGTTCTATTGTTGTACGACCTATGTGTCGACATGTGATGCTTCTTCTCATGTAATTTGTATAGTGCTATTAGATGTAATAGACTCATACAAGATCATGCAGGCTTGAAGCGAGATGACCCGTAGGACAGGAACCATGGAGATGGAGATCACCATGTGAGAATGGCCATACTATATCACAGTTAATATAATTGCCTATGATGTTTACTTATGTTCCTATCATACTATTCTTTCATGTTTTGTGTGCGGTAGACATCGTTACCATGTTAGAATAGTTTCCCTCAGAAAATTAAGAGTCATTGATGTCCTTTCTAATATCGGAGGGCTTATGAGAAACACGCCAATGATTTAATTGATGTTAGCTGTCTCATGCTTGCATGTATATCCTCTGAGCTTCAGAAGCAATATAGAACAGGGATGCCTACGATATGATCGTGGGACTCAAAGACATATTTGAGAACCAAGCTCGGGCCGAGAGGTACAACACCTCAAAGTCCTTGTTTACGTGCAGGTTGACAGAAGGCAGTCCAGTCAGTCCTCATGTGATCAAGATGATTGGTTACATTGAGAGCCTAAAAAAACTTGGTTTTTCCCTTGGCCAAGAGTTGGCTACGGATGTGATTCTCTAGTTGCTCCCTGCGAGCTTCGAGCCATTTATTTTGAATTTTCATATAAACAGCATGGTAAAAAGCATGGCTGAATTACATGGGATGCTAAAGACTGCTGAGGAAAGCATTAAGAAAAGCTCTAGTCATGTGATGATGGTTCAGAAGGATAGCAAGAAGAGAAAACGCAAGGGCAAGGCTAAAGCTTCAGATGAGATCTTAAGCTCTAAGCCTAAACCTATTGGAAAGTCCAAGGTTGCTCCTACTACTTCTGACACTTGCCACCACTGCCATAAGATTAATCATTGGCGGAGGAATTGCAAGTTGTACTTGGAAGAACTCAAGAAGAAGAAGAGAAGTAAGACTTGCACTTTAGGTATAAATGTTATTGAAATTAATCTTGCTACTCGTCCAAGTGATTCATAGGTATTTGATACCGGATCAATGATTCATACATGCAAATCGTTGCAGGGACTGAATAGGACATGGAAGTGTGTAAGAGGCGAATTGGATGTCCGCGTCGGCAATGGTACAAGAGTTGCTGCGTTAGCCGTCAGCATTTATTCTTTGTCGCTACCCTCAGGATTAGTTTTAGAATTGAATAATTGTTATTATATTCCTGCCTTAGGCAGAAACATTATCTCTTCTTCATGTTTAGAGGAAGATAGTTATGAATTCATAATAAAGAACAAGTGTTGTTCGATATTTTTGAATGGTATGCTCTATGGTACTTGTCCATTGATGAATGGATTATATATTCTGAATCTTGAGGATATACATGTTTATAACAATAATACGAAGAAGCCTCGGCTTAATGATTTGAATCCCACTTATGTTTGACATTGTCGTCTAGGTCATATAAATGAGAAGCGTATGCAGAAGCTCCATAAAGATGAGATTTTGGAGTCATTTGATTTCGAATCATTTGACACATGCGAGTCTTGTTTACTTGGCAAAATGACTAAGACGCCTTTCACTGGTCAAAGTGAAAGGGCAAATGAATTGTTGGCCCTTGTACATACAGATGTATGTGGACCAATGAGTTCTACGTCCAGAGGTAGTTTTCCGTACTTCATTACTTTTACGTACGACTTTAGTAGATTTGGTTATATCTATTTAATGAGGCATAAGTCGGAATCCTTTGAAAAGTTCAAGGAGTTCCAGAATGAGGTACAAATCATATAGGCAAGATAATTAAATTTCTGCGATCGGATCGTGGAGGTGAATATTTGAGCCATGAGTTTATTGATCATCTAAAGCAATGTGGAATTGTTCCACAGCTGACTCCACCAGGCACGCCTCAATGGAATAGAGTGTCCGAACGAAAGAACCGAACTTTGTTAGACATGGTCCAGTCAATGATGAGTCAATCTGATCTTCCATTGTCCTTCTGGGAATACGCTCTAGAAAGTGCTGCTTTCACCTTAAACAGGGTTCTATCTAAATCTGTAGAGAGGACACCATATGAGATATGAACTAGAAAGCGTCCCGGGTTGTCTGTTCTAAAGATATGGGATTGTGAGGCCTATGTAAAACGTTTGACGTCTGATAAGCTCACTCCCAAATCTGATAAATGCTTCTTTGTGGGGTATCCTAGGGAAACCAAAGGGTATTACTTCTATAACCAGGAAGAATGCAAAGTGTTTGTTGCCCGGAATGGTGTTTTTCTTGAGAAAGAGTTTCTCTCGAAAGGAGTTAGTGGGAGCATGGTGTGACTCGAAGAAATTCGAGAATCACTCGAAAGTGTTTCAGCTCCTATTGAACCACAACTCGATATGCAAGATGTTGTAGAACCTGTTATCGAGACACCAGCCCCACGTCGGTCGGAAAGGGTTAGTCATGCACCCGAGCGGTTTATATTTTTAACCACGGGGCAGCACGACATATTATTGTTGGACAATGATGAACCTAAGACCTACTCAGAAGCGGTGATGGGACCAGACTCTGAGAAATGTCTTAGAGCTATAAGATCCGAGTTAGAATCCATGCGAAAAAATCAAGTTTGGAACTTGGTCGATCCACCTGATGGTGTCAAAACTATCGAGTGTAAATGGATTTTTAAGAAAAAGGTAGACGTTTATGGCAATATTCACATCTATAAAGCACGATTAGTAGCGAAAGGTTTTAGGCAAATTTAAGGTGTTGATTATGATGAAACATTTTCGCCCATCATAATGCTAAAGTCTATCCGGATTATCCTAGCAATAGCCGCATATTATGACTATGAGATATGATAAATGGATGTCAAAATAGTTTTCCTTAATGGAAACATATGCGAGGATGTGTACATGACACAACTTGAAGATTTTGTCGATCCAAAAAATACTTGGAAAATTTGCAAGCTTCAAAAGTCCATTTATGGGCTTAAGCAAGCTTCTCGGAGTTAAAATATTTATTTTGATGAAGTGATCAAAAAGTTTGATTTCATCAAGAATGAAGAAGAGCCTTGTGTTTACAAAAAGGCTAGTGGGAGCGCACTTGTATTTCTGGTCTTATATGTAGATGATATATTGTTGATTGGAAATGATATTTCAATGCTTGATGCTGTTAAATCTTCGTTGCGAAATAGTTTCTCAATGAAAGATCTTAGAGAGGCAGCATATATATTGGGCATAAAGATCTATAGAGATAGATCGAGAAGGCTAATTAGATTAAGCCAAAGCACGTACATTGACAAGGTATTGAAACGGTTCAATATGCAGGATTCCAAAAAAGGTTTCTTGCCAATGTTACATGGTATTACTCTCAGCAAGAATCAGTGTCCTTTGATGCCTGATGAGCTAGAGAAGATGAGTGTGATCTCGTATGCTTCGGCAATCTGTTCCATCATGTATGCCATGCTTTGTACACGCCTAGATGTCTCCTATGCTCTAAGTGTTATGAGCATATACCAATCAAACCCAGGTAAAAGTCACTAGGCGACAGTGAAGGGTATCCTCAAGTACTTGAGAAGAACTAAGAATATGTTCCTAGTCTACGGAGGTATGGAGGAGCTCGTTGTAAATGGTTACACCGACGCTAGCTTCCAAACCGACAAGGACGATTCGAGATCGCAATCTGGATTTGTGTTTTGCCTTAATAGAGGAGTAGTGAGTTAGAAAAGTTCTAAGCAAGAAACGGTTGCAGATTTAACAATGAAAGCCGAGTACATAGCAGCTTCTGAAGCTGCAAAGAAGGCTGTTTAGATAAAAAAGTTTGTTTCTGAGCTGGGTGTTGTCCCTAGTGCGTCCAGTCTAGCGGACCTCTATTGTGATAATAGTGATGCCATTACACAAGCCAAGGATCCTAGGTCACACCAGAAGTCTAAGCACATACTGCGATGCTATCATCTCATCCGAGAGATCATAAATAGAGGTGATGTAAAGATATGTAAGGTACACACGAATTCGAACATTGCCAATCCGTTAACAAAACCTCTCTCATAGCCCAAGCATGAGGCGCACTTGAGCTCTATGGGTATTAGATACTTGTGTGATAGAGTCTAGTGTATGTGAGAGAAGAAGTCTTTCTATGCTAATGTATTTTGGATAATTGGTTATCATGTTCCTTGAATAATTATCTTTTACATTGATCAGCAAGTATATGATTTGTTTGTGAAACTCTTTGTTTTATAATGATGTTATTCTAAATGATCCCTAATCCCATATCATCATGTGGAACAGTGATGATTTATAGATTAGCACATTTGACTGATTGATGATCATGTTTCACGGATCATAGATATGGAGATATCGAATCTATGATGTGGACACATGTTAGAGAACATGGTGTTGGATAGACACACCTTGAGATACTGCCAGGATTGTTATTCTTGATGTGCCATCAGTTATCATCTCAAATGGTGTACCTGCAGAATCCTTTGACCTGAGATCGTCATTGATTCCAGAATGTGTAGTAACACACTTAGGGGCTTCCAAACGTTATTCCGTAACTGGATAGTTATAAAGGTTGCTTTTGGGTATGTTATGAAACATGTCTTGGGATGTGAGCGATCAAGATGGAATTTACCCCTTTTAAATAACAGGAGAGACGTCTCTAGATCCCTCGAGATAGTTGGATTAGGAAAATGCATGGCCATGCCACTATGATTAAAGAGTTAATCATGATTAATCCACTACTTGATCGAGTGAAGTGTCAAGCTATCATAAGGGTGGCACGAATCTCACCTTAAGCTTGACTGATGTCATGTGGTAAAGGGATTGGTGTGTGAGTATATCAAGGTTCAGTTGATATGATCTTTTGTATGCATTCGGAGGTCAGTATGTACTGCTAGGTACCGCTATTGACTAGCGATCCGGAAAAGGTTTTCGGGTAGCGACCGATTACAAATAAACCTATCGGGTCACACGCTTAAGGGGATGGGATTTAAAGCTTGCAAGAATTGACTCTTGTGCAAGTAGGAGATTGATGGAAATATGCCCAAGAGAGTTCTGGGGGAACCGGAAGTTTCGGTTGGACCGGAAGTTTCGGGCCTGCCTGAAAGGTGAATTCTGAACGAACCGAAAGTTCCGGTTCTGGTCGAAATAAATTCAATACAGAATGTTATTTTCGGAAGTTCTGGACCTGGACCAGAACTTCTAGGCCGGATGAATAGATTAGATCTGTTGATTTTTAATACAGATTAAAGGCCCATGAGAGTGAACTATATAAGGAGAAGAGGGGCTAGGACGAAAAGGCTGTTGCGGTTGTTGTTGTTGCCCCTACCATAACCCTAGCCGCCACCTCTCCTGGCTACACCGGTTGTGGCCATCTCTCCCCTAATCTCTCACGTGGTACTAGCATACCGGCGTGAGGTGATCTTGTTCTTGTACGTGTGGATACCGTGGAGGCACTGCTGCTACTGCAGTGCTGATCTTCTCGTGAAGATCGCAATGATACATCGACTTCACCACCGACGATTGGACGGAGCCAGGCAGAGTTGATCGAGGACACGCTTCCCTAACTCTTCTTCCGCTGCACTAGCGCGTCTCATGTTAGAGGTAACGATCCATGATCCCATTACACGCATGGTTTCTGGTCAAATTGAGTAGAAAATTTTGAATTTACTACTAGCGTAGCCTCCCCATTCTCCAACATGGACATCAACTTCACAGTCGGGTATGTGAGCCGGTTCATGGAGAAATCGATGACAGAGCACTTCAGCGCTGTCAAGCATATTCTCTGGTACATTGCAGGCACGCTGCACTTTTGTTTGAGTTATACAAGAGGCCAAGGTGAGATTAAGCTCAATGGGTACAGCGATGCGGATATGGCAGGGGATGTGGATGATTGCAAGAGCACAACAGATGTGCTGTTTTGTTTCAGAAGTGTGCCTGCAACATGGCAATCTCAAAAGCAATCTGTGGTTGCATTGTCATCTTGTGAAGCAGAGTATATTGTAGCTTCAGCAGCAGCTTGTCAGGGCATATGGCTTGGAAATCTGCTCGGAGGTTTCTACGGGAGGGCTGCAAGTATTGCTAGTGTCTTCATCGACAATCAGTCAGCCAATCAGCTGTGCAAGAATCTGGTGTTTTATGGCTAGAGCAAGTACATGAAGATGTGATTTCACTTCATTAGAGAATGTGTCGAAAGAGGTAAAGTCAATGTCTAGAAGATTCACACAGATGATCAGCTCATGGATATTCTAACTAAACCTCTTGGCCGGGTTAGGTTTCAACTTCTGCGTGCAAAGATCGGAGTCATCAACTTCATGACAACTAGATTAAGGGGGAGTAATGTTAGTTAATCTAGTTTTTGTTTTTCAGTTGAATTAGCCAAATAAGTGTTGTTGGCCGAGTTCATGGTTTGTTTAGCCGTGTTTGGGTTTCATGGCTGCCTCCACGCTGCGTCGTGGGAGAAGTATGCGTTCATGCTGTTCGGTTGTGAACGTGCAGAAGTGTGTGTATGGTGCAGGACCTCGTCGCTTGCATGGCAGAATGGCCGGACCACTTTGCTTGTTGATCTAGTTAAGTAGGAAATGAGAAACAACCACAAAGCTGCTTCTGTTCATAGCGCAAAGTCCTGTTCTTGCCCATTGTCAGACGAACAACAGTGAATGTGACAATCTATTGCTTGCTGAGTGAATTGATCCACTAAAACACCAACAGCCTCAAGTTTTTTTTAAATAATACATTTAAAAAAATCAAATTTGGTACGCGGATTTCAAATTTTGCAAAAATGACCTTCTGTCGGCACTTGGTGTGCCGATCTAGACCGATCGGCTAGATCGGCTAGATCGGCCAGTGGCTAGGTCCCTATCGGTATTTGATCTGCCGATCTAGGCCGACTGGCCCTAGATCGACAGACCATCTGCCGATCTAGGCTGATCGGCCTAGAT
>KE370852.1:165062-185457 GCA_000418225.1 Zizania latifolia
ACGACGCTCGTACTCCTCCTTCCTTGCAGCGTACTGTGCGTTTGTTTCACTAGGAGAGAACCAACATCTATCAAACACTGGCTTCTCATTATCCACCCACTTAACGAAGCCGCACCTCCTTTTGTTCGATTTTCTTTCGACGTTCGGGTACCACAACTCCTCAACGTTGGGGCAAAGAAAGTACCTCCTTCCACGAATGTCATGTCTTTTTCCTATCTCTAGCTAGCACCGATCCCCTCAATGGCACAAAGGCCGATCGATCCATGGAGGGATGAGACAAGCGAAAAGATCTCTCCTCCAGTCTGAGTGTTCTGTCCCCCTAAGATTAGTAGAGGAGGAAGCTATCTAGCTACATAGAATAAGACATGATCAGATTTTTAAGTAGAACACATCACATCATAATATAGAAGCAGAAGAAGAAACAATACGTAGAAGCAGAGATAATATCAAGTCCATAATCGCAATAGCAAGTGCATAATGATATAGTATGACATATAGTAATAAATAGTTCGGTACAAATCGTCCGTCCTCACGATAATAATTGCACACCATACTAAGCACCACGCCTATCTAGAGTGCGTCTTGGTCGCTGGTCCGAGAAGGTAAACCTATCCGGTGAACGGCGCACCCTAGGCGGCCTGGCGGGCTAGTCCTCCTGCTACGTCGGTGGTGGGGGTCCCTGAAGCTGTGAAGGCCCCAACACCTCAGCGGTGGCACGCTCCCAGGCGTCGTAACCAGCTGAGTCGTGCTGGCCTCTGGCACCGGAGTCTATCGGTCTAGATGGACTATGATACGTGGGGTCCACACCAGCTCGCCAGTAGTGATACGGATACGGTGTTGTATAAACAACAAGTTATTAGTGACATATGGTAGATTATGATAAAAATCAGTGTAAGACTGTACAATACTCACCAGGTGCCGCATGTGCTCCATATCCTAACGACGGCGGTGCGGCATGTCCTGATGGGCCAACTACCGACGATAGGCCCGCCGCCGAAGATGGGCCTGGACCGTAGAAGTATTGGTGTGGCGGATACTAAACCTGCGGTGGCTACATTGGAGGGGGTGGCTGCATCAGAGGGGGTGCCACCATCGGAGGCACTGGCTATGGACGAGATGGCTGAGGGGCAGTAGCACAAGGAGGTGGTCGTGCAGACGTGAGGCTGATAGAAGTGTCGAGCTCGTCAAGAGCCGCTCACACTGTTGTCCAGTCCAGCGGGTTGTGCACCACGCCAACCTCGCTGACCCACCGTTGAACGATCCCGTCGATATAGTTTCGTGCATTCCACATGTGATCATACTACAAAAGAACAAGTCAAATAAACACGTAGTATTCATCATCGGGGATTAAACAATTCATGTACTTATCAACTCGTGCTGGGCAGCGGCCATCTGAGAAGAATGTCCGTGCGTCACACCAGGAGCGGATGGAGGAGCAGCTCCCCGTCCTCTGATGAGATGAACCCTAGTGCGAATAGAGTACCATCGGAGGTAGTCATGGTACATCGTAGGGTCGTACTCGTCCTCCTCCTCGTCTAGGTCCTCCAGCACACCCTCCCACTGCGCGACCCATGGCTGCATCCTAACCTCCCATGGGATGCCGCCAGGGACACCCTTCCTCGTGTTCCTGCAGCAAACAAGTGTAAATTATGGTTTACAATGCAGCAAACTAGTTTGTATATACGTGTGCAGGAGCTCATCGGTGCATCTAGGCAGGCACCTGGGCATGTATAGGAAATAGGAAGTACTGCGCTCACTCAAACTATCGATAGACGCGGTGGATAGCATATCTCTCGATCATGACATCGAATATGAGGCATCTACGTGTCCTCCAGTATGCCACGTCCCGCGTGCACAAGGCAGAGAGCCCGTGAGGTACGGGCCTGACGACGTCACCTGGCAGGTAAGGTCTCCAATGATAGTCGTGCGCCCGAATGTTGTCGAGCTGCGCCGTGTAGTCCGGATATGAGAGGTGGGTTTGAGAGTGGGACCAAGATGGCTGCAAAAGAGGAAATATCAATACAACATTAATTTTGGTGAATGATTAAGTACAACAAATAATGACCCGTCGTTGACACCAAAGTGTGCCCATTGTCGATCGATCGATGTCCTCGTCTGGCGGCCCCCCTATGTACGGTGCCATGTTAACCTGGGGTCGACCAATCTGCACCCTCTCGTACGACCAAATCTGTATCAACAGTGGACACCCGGTAATTAACGTGTCGTTCATCCGTTGTCGACATCCGTCACAAAGAGCACGGTATGTGGTGCAAATGATGGCAGATCCCCATGAGTACTATGGCACGACGTCATCCGCCGAATCGGCAATGGCCCGAGCAAACTGCACCAGATGCCTGTCGACGCTGCCGCTGTGCATGCTGGTGAACATCACCCAACCAAAAAGCAAAAGGAGGTAAGCCTCCAGGTGGCAGCTAACGGTGTAATTGTCAGCATCAAGGGCTAGGTGCTCCGCCTAACAAAGGGTGACAAACATTAGTATATAGCAAGGATAAGTTAATGTTCAATCTTATTACCGTATTAAAACAACGTACCTGGTACTGATGCAACCAACTCTGCATCGGCCCGTGTGTGGAGTCGAACTCATGGACTGCCGCTAGGCAGGATGGGATGGATGCTCGCGAAGCGCGTGAGTAGGTCAACGCACCACTCTGGCTCAACATCGTCGAGTACAACTACTGCTCCTGCTAGTGGAAGTCCTAGCAGGAAAGACATATCCTCCAACATAATCGTCACCTCTTCTAAAGGTAGGTGGAATGTGTGTGTCTCTGGCCTCTACCTGTCGACCCACGCCATGATGAGAGCTAGGTCGAATGAAAACCTGGTTGCTCCCTCTACCAATCTAGCTAGAGGGAGTAAGCCAGTATCGCACAACCTGCATCGAAGAAAATGTTAGTCATGTGATGAAATGAAAATAAAACATAAATTGATATTATACTTGCTTAACAAACCTGCCAACCCATTAGGGATGGATGCTCCAGAGATGCTACGGTGTCCGGACTCTGAGCGGCACAAGATCTACCTGGTTGTCCTCCTCGGTGGATGTGAGTGCTCGTGCCCAGTGGTGCCCATCGATCATGAGGGAGAGAAGCTCGTAAGGGAAATCATCGTCACCCACCATCTGTAGGTTGTAAAATAAACAAAGCTCGTTAGCAACGAAGATACAACATGTGACATAATAGTAAAGTAACTGATGTATGTACATCTTGGGGACTATGTACAGTGTGTGATGTGCGAAGATTTGTATGTCATGTGGGCCCTCGCTTGCTTGTGCTCGCTCTTGTGCAATTCTTGTACGAGTGTCTGGCCATGTTGCACAAAGAGCATATCTTCTTTCGTCTGCCTGCTTCAGATTCATCCTTGTCATTTCAAATGCGTCATGTCTTTCTTCTTCCCATCTTTTAGTTGACACGTTAGAAATCTGGTACCCAACGACGTGCGCCACCTCGTGGAGATGTGAATGAGCTAACAACCCCATACCCTCAGAGTTCACCGCTCTAAGTCTAAAGGACCTTCTCCTTTGTGAAGTATTCAGACAAGTACACTCTGGCGGTCATATCAAATGTGGTACACGTCGGCTACATGGCTTGTGGTAGAGAGATGGTTTGTTGCAGGTACACCGACAAGTGTCGGTAACGGTGTACTCATAGACAATAACATCCTGATTTGTTCCTCTTCGACCTTTGTCTTGACAAGTCACCTCGAAACGTAGCTCCCGAGAACTTGTCTTGATGACACGATGCTGTGTTGCCTTCTTACTCTTCTCTATGAAATATTCTATAATCTTTGTGCAATACAGAAGGCGCTCGTCCCTGTGCACCACCAAAGCAGCAGTATGGCGGTCCACAAAGTATCAGGTGGTTCCACGGATTATGCCCTCCACAATACCAACAAAAGTCAAGCATCGTATACCTTGCATCACCCAATTGTACACCTCTACAAGGTTGATGGTCATGATGCCATACCTTGCACCATGAGTGTCATATAGTAAAGACCAATGCTCCTTATTCTTGAATTTAATCCAATCCGAGAAGCAGCGAACTTTCGTCCTTTGCCGTTTACGGATCGTATGTTGATCATCAGTGGGCAGAGAACAAAGTGGCTCTGGCTCTGGCTCCAGATCACTTTTAGATTGCTACTTGGCGACCTTCTCTTGCTTGTATTTTGATGTTAGCTCATTAAGTTTCCTCCACAAGGTCTTGAACTTTCTCTCTTGGTTTTGGCTACACAGTCTCTTAAACAAATTAGTCAATTTTTTATTCTTCCCGAAGTGACGGAAGAAATTTGCACCTAAATGGCACATATACCATCGAGACTGAATGTCCTTCTAAGGATATGGCTCCTCTGGATTATACTTTATATGTTGGACTGCCTTGATCAGTCTCGCATATCGGTCATGCAACACACAAACATTTGGCCTGCCCTGAAGAACCCTAATGTTCAGGTGTCGTAAGAATCACAATCAACTTTCATAGTTCTCACTTTCCACGAAGCTAAAGACAATTGGCACAACCTGGTTATTACCATCAACACCAATAGAGGTCAATATCTAACATTTATACTTCCCCGTTAGAAATATACCATCCACACAAAGAATGGGACGGCAATATTGGAAAGCCCGGATGCAAGCACCGAGTGCAAAGAAAACTCGATGTAGAATTTTAGCACTTTCTGGGAATATCGCATCATTCTCTTCGAACGAGAAGTATGTGCAAGGATTGCGCCTCTTCACCATGTCTAGACAGAGAGGCAGGTTATGATATGAGTCCTCGAATGTACCGAACCTCATTTCTAGCACCTTCTGTTTAGCCCTTCATGCCTTAGAATAGTTGATTGTGTACTAAAACCTTCTTTCTATGACAAGTATTAAGGCCCGGGACTCATAACTAAGATTCTCAACTATCTCAGAATACATCACCCCCGTAATGTAGTTGGCACTTAAATTCCTGTGCGTGGTTATAGCTATATCGACCACACAGGTATGCTCGACAACAATTGAGAATACCCAACGAATTCCCCACTTTGATTGATGTGTGCGGACTCTCCATGGGCAATTATTCCTCTCACACACAACGTCATACATTGTGTGGTTTGACTTCTTGACTCAAAATGACCGCCGGAGTGACAATGCCCATGTCTTCATGGCATCTTAAACTGCTTCTTTCGTAGGATACACCGCATCCTTCCGGACCTTGTTCTGTCCATACTGCCAACGAGTGTCACGGCCCTCGTTAATAGCAAGAGCGTCAAAATCTTGTGCTTGCCACTCGTTGGGAATCACAACGTCTTCGTCTTTATTGTCATTGTTGCTATCTCCTGCTTCGTCTTCTTCATCTAAGTTGTCGTTGTCACTCTGCTCGACTGCTTCCTCGAAGTCTTGGTCCTCTCTCTCTCTAGCAAGTTAGGTATGGTCTCTATGTCCTCCCCTTCATCAGCCTGTCCTTTAGCAACCCTAACTATCGTAGACGAGGGAGCATCCCCGAAATGTGGCACTACATCCGTCTCGGGGATCACCTCCTAGACTTGGCTACTCAGGCCGATCTCAAATTGTACTCTAGACTCAGCAACTTAGTCAGGTGCTAGGTCTAGAGTAGGAAAGGCACGAGGAGTAAAATAAATAAGCAAAATGCATTCTCAACCTTACTCTAGCGTCTTTCTGACATACCCTCTCCACATGGCGGTCGAGGTAACAGGAACCATCTCCCAAAAATACCCTTCGGCTGCATGGCTGCATCGGGCATACAAATATAAGTCCCACTGCTCTCTATCCAATCGAAAAATATGATACAGCCACTGCTTAACACTCTCAATGCTACGCTCCACCACCTGACTTAAACTATTTTCGGTACATTAAAAATTACTAAGGTCAGCACCATTATGACCAATAAGTACTTATCTATCTCTATAGTAAATCATAAATGATGTTTTATCCGACATGCCTGTAAACATTAAATTTACACTAACAAAACTAAATTAAGCAGCAAACAATAGCGTGACAGTATCATTCCACTTAGTTAGCAAATAATGGCTAAGTATATTTAACTGTACATACTATATAGAAACAATGCAAAATATAAAATTACATAAATTTACATCATTAAGTTACTATGTAAATTACGTTCAAAGTATCGCTACATTAAGTCTAAACTACGAAAAACATCTAACAGGGTAAGATATGTTGAAATACCTGGAACAGTAGTGGAAGCAGTCACGGTCGAGTCTTACGTTAGCAGCCTAGCACGCGCAAGAAAGCTACACAGAATAAGGTATGTTAAAGTACCCCATAATTATCTTGAAAAACTATGTTTAAAATACCCCTTAATTATCTCTAAACTATGTTTAAAGTACCTCTAAATTATCTCTAAAGTACCCCTAAATTATGGCTAAAGTATAATTAAAGTACCTCTAAATTATTCCTAAAGTACCCCTTAATTATCTCTAAACTATGTTTAAAGTACCTCTAAATTATCTCTAAAGTACCCCTAAATTATCGCTAATGTGTGTTTAAAGTATCTCTAAATTATCCCTAGAGTACCCCTAAATTATCTCTAAAGTATGTTTAATGTACCTCTAAATTATCTCTAAAGTATGTTTAAAGTACCTCTAAATTATCTCTAAAGTATCCCTAAATTATTTCTAAAATATGTTTAAATTACTCTAAAAGTACCACCAAAATACTCCTAAAGTACTATTAAATTACATTTAAAATAATACTAAACTACTCCTAATTTACTCCTAAAATACTACTAAACTACTCATAAATTACTCCTAATCTATTACTAAACTACTATAAACTAACTATCTTAACTACAAGTACCTAAAGAAGAGAAAAGAGGAGAAGGAGAGGCTTACCTAGAGCTCCAAGGCGAGGGGGCAAATGAGGCGTGTGGCTGGAAGGGGGCTTCGGCCCCCCTTATATAACGCCCTGTCGGTGGTTGGTTGGCCGATCTAGGCCGATCGGCCTAGATCAAGTACCGATCTAGGCTGATCGGCCTAGATCGGCGTTTTATCGGTCGACAGTAGCCAAGCCCCGTCGATTTAGCCTAGATCGGTACTTGGTGTGTCGATCTAAGGTGGATCGGTCTAGATCGGTAGACCATCTGTCGATTTAGGCCGATCCGTTCTAGATCGGCACACCAAGTACCAACAGAAGGTTATTTTTGCAAAATTTCAAATCCACATACCAAATTTGAAATTTTTTTAAAAAATATATTATTTAAAAAAAATTCGCTACTCCTCAACCAGCTGTGAGCGCTTGCACATGGGCCATGAGCTAGGCCAGGCCGTACTGTTCTGGGCTGCACAATCACGGGCCAACGCGCATAACAGTACCAGCGCGTGAACAGTAAGTGCGTAATGAACAGTACGACTGTATGTGATGAACAGTAAAAAGATGTTTCATGTTTTAGTTGATTAATATGAATTTTTTTAAGCCAAAAAGAAAATTTAAGAAAGATTTTTTTAGAATTCTCATGACGCTAGTGGCTCATTATGACTTAGAGCTGTATCAAATGAATGTTAAGACTGCATTCCTAAATGGTGACTTGGATGAGACCATTTTCATGACACAACTGAAAGGTTTTTTTGTTAAAAACAAGAAACATATGGGATACAGATTAAATAAGTCCATTTATGACTTAAAGCAAACGTCAAGACAATGGAACCTTAATTCGATCTAAGTCATTAAGAAATTTAGATTTAAGAAGAATGATGTAGATAATTATATATACGTTAAGACAAAAAGGTACGAAATTTGTCATCCTAATATTCTATATTGATGATATTCTATTAGCATGTAGCGATAAGCATTTACTATATGAGACAAAGAAATTCCTATCATTAAACTTTGATATAAAAGATCTTGGTGAAGCCTCTTATATTTTAGGCATTATGATACACCAAGATAGGACCAAAGGAGTATTAGGATTATCTCAAAAGACATATTGAGAAAATGCTTAAGAGATTTGAGATGAGTAAGTGTAATGCTACACCAGTTCCCATAACAAAGGGCGATAAGTTTAATGAAGATCAATGCCTAAAAACCAATTGAAATTAGATAAAATGAAGGATATATCATATGCTTCAGCAGTCGGAAGCTTAATGTATGTACATGTCTATACGCATCCAAACTTGGCATTTGTGATCAGAATATTTGGAAGATATCAGAAAAATCCAGGAAATGTCTACTGGATAGGTATGAAGAAGGCTTTACGTTATTGCCAAGGTACCAAAGATTTCATGCTCACATATAAGAGATCAGATAATCTTAAGGTTTTTTATTATTCTGATGCTGACTTTGCGGAGTGTGTGGATATAAGAAAATCCACATCAGGTTACATATACACTCTAGCAAAATTTGTGGCATGTTATGAGGCAACTGGACAAGCAATATGGCTTAAGAATTTATTCCGGGTCTTAAAGTGATAGACAACATTTTAGAATCAATTAAGTTATACTGTAACAATCAAGCAGCAGTATTCTTTTTTAGTAACAACAAGTCGAGTGGTGCTTCTAAACACATCGACATTAAGTATCGAGTTGTGAAAGAAAGATACCAGGATCGAACCATTAACATTGAGTACATAAGTATTAAGTCTATGCTCACGGATCCACTCACTAAAGGCTTACCACCTAATGTATTTAAGCAACATAGTCTAGACATGAGTTCGGTGGCTAATCTTTAACCTGGTCAGTTTAAGGGTCATTAACTCCCAAATAAGTAATAAGAGTTCTTACAAGGTTTTTAGTGGCACTATGGGTAATGGGGTCTCGGTAGCTAACTAAATACCGCCAAAGACACATTGGTCTGGTGTTTACTATTATACTGAGTATGAGCATAAGTATAAATCAAACATAAGTTGTTAATTATTTGATCAAGTGGGAGAATGTTGGAGATAAAAGTTATGATCTGCACAGAAAATAACTTGTAATCAATTAGGACTCTGTTAGAAATAAAGAGATAAGAAAGAGTTTGTGTTGTAATCGGAAAGCACAGATTATGTAGTATCATATACGGATTTGGCACTATCTCCACAGCCTGCCTATATAAATAAGCCCCATGAGGTCGGCTAACTTATGGTGAGAACTCATTAGATCTAGGTCATTAAGTTGAGAGTTTTCGCATCTATTAGCCACCTCATTAGTATCGATTGCTAAGAGGCTGCCAGGAGGTAGAAAACAAAAATCTTGCTATCGACAATCCGACAATTTGATTCAAAGAGAAAGATGACTACTACTAACACCGGTATGTGATTTTACCATTTTCTGCTTTACGTTAATTAATCATGTGCTAGATAATTAGATCTTAGGTTTATGGGCTGCTTATGTTTAAGTTTTCAGCAAAACTAAGCTATCGATCATTGCAAGGATGACTACTCGCCGATGGATATGATGCCGCTGCGCCATCGCCGTGTGCTCTCCACCGCCGTCGATGCTGCGGCCACGCTCGTTGGCAAGTGGAATCTGGATTACGACTCCGACTACTCACTCTTCTTCCACGCCTCCGACCCGGAGCCCGACCACTTCCTGTTAGAATTAATCTTGTTGTTCATGTGTTATTTGTTTAGTGAGTTAGTTTGTTATGTTAATTAGTGAGCATGTGTGCTGCACGTACGTAGTGTCCTAGAGAGAGGAACTAGCTAGCAGCATGCATGTATTAATTAGTGATTAGTAGTGCCTTGCATGCAGGAGGACGTGATGTTGCATGCAAAATTTACTAGTTTGTGTGCGTAGTGGAGCTAGTGTTCAGCACTTCAGCATGCACGTCTGGTTAGTTGAGTGAGTAGCGTGAGTTTCGGATCAGCGAGCTGTGTGAGCTATGCGATCCGGCTCTATTTAAGTGAGTGGTTGTATTGCTGAGTGCTTAGTGAAAAGTTAAAAGAAAGCACTGGTGTGCAGTGCTCTCGTGTGCTCCTGATTCTTAAAAAACACATTCCGTGTGTGACTTAGAGTGCGTGAGCTGAGAGTTGTGCCTACAATTGGTATCGGAGCGACAAGATTCAGGAATCGTGGCAACGGCGGACACGGTGATTCCACGGTAAGTGTGGACATGGTGGGGGCGTGCTGTGACTTGTGTGTGCGGCTCAGTGATGAGCTGCTCGGAGGTGAAAACGGCAGCAGCGCGCTGTGACTTGTGCGTGCGGCTCAGTGACAAGCTGCTCGAAGGTGAAAACGATGACGGCGCACTGTGACTTGTGCATGCGGCTCAGTGACGAGCTGCTTGGAGGTGAAGACGGCAGCGTGAGGCTACGATGAGGTGACGTGCGCACCAACGAGGTCGACATGAAGCAGACGGTGAGCACAAGATCAATTGGTGTGGTACCGTTGATGGTGTGTATGTCATGCAAGCTTCTGTTGCGTGTGGATATGGGATCATGAGATTGGTGGTCCCCATGGACGCGCTAATGAATTTGGTGATGTTCGGGTGGTCAAGCTTCTGCCATACGGTGACCACCTCCTCCAATGACTCTTGCAGGTAGGCGATCTCCACCGGCGTCGAGTAGCCATCCTCCCCCTAGTCGAGCAGCTTCACGGCGATGTCCTAGCCATAGTACTCCACGTGGAATAGCATCCCATGCACGACGACACGCTGGATGTGTAGACTCAACAGGTCAATCTCCCACGCCGCCTTTGGACCCTCAGCCTCACCGTTGTGCTTGCCCAAGGCCTTGGCCTCCAGGTGTTCCTCCACTTGGATGTCCATGCTTGTGAGGTCGAACTTGTCGACGCGGATATATGTAGGTACAGTTAAGAAGAGAAAGGCAACTTTTTAGAAGTTCTCCATATATTCATAAGTATAGATATTTAGTTAGAAGTGTGTAGAATATTTTGTATCATGACAACTTTAGAAAAATCTAGAGATTAGATATTTTCTAAGAAGAGTGTGGAAACTAAATTAAGAGCTAATTTGTTGCCATGTGTCAATCATCCAATAGTCTTATAAACTTATAAATAGATGTACCCTTCCCCTCCTTGCCATTGATAAAAGAGAATGGTGAGTAATGGAGAGTACTAGATAGAGAAGAGTATGAGAGTGAATTTTAAATCTACTATTAAATTTACAGTTAGATAAAATTTTAAATATATTACTTCAATTTTAACTATATATTTTTTAGTTATGTAAGCCATCAAAATTTACAATATTACTTTTTAGTATTGTATTACTATTTTTATTACGCTATATTGCTATGGGTATGTCAATCTCTCTTATTTCAATACAATTTTGCCATTTGTATCATAGCATTATTATATAAAAAATAAAGATATACATGTATTTTCTGGAAAAAAAATAAATAGAATAATTCATGTTAAACTTAGTTAGCTCAAACATACAAGAAAAATAAATCCTTTAAATTGATCTTCCTCAAAATTTATTGAATCATCTCATTATTAACATGATACTAGCTGCAAGCGTGAAAAAAATTACAGAGAATAAATAGTCTTTTGTCACTATAACAAGCTCAAGAATTTTGAATAGGAAAAAAAATAGTAGCCTGTAAACGTAGATATGGCACAAGTTTAAACAATTTAACAATACCTAATTCATATCTTACCTGATTTAATTAGGGATATCTCCACCTCACCACTAGCACAAGAATAGTTTAGTGGTTGTCCATGTATTTTAGCGATATTTTCATCTAAAGATGATTTGGTTCCATTTGAGTTTTGCTTGATCGACTCATCAATTTTCTAGGTTGTGTCATTGGATCCTTCATCATAAAGAAAATCATTTGAGGTTGTCTCTGGATTATAGAGAGTACATTCCATTGAAATAGTTTTTCTATCAATTGGCGCTACTTTATCCCTCATAACTTGTTGCGGCATCATAATATCCCTGCATAAATTACTATCCAGTTGAGCTGCAATACCTGATGGTGCCTCATCATCTCTCTCACATGGGGGCAACTCCAATGGTTCTGTAGTATCTCTGTGAGTATCAGAATCAACTGAGATGTCATTGTAACAGTCAAGTCCCTTTTCATCAGGGAAAACATTGGATTCAAAAGGAATGTCATGATTCCGCGGTGCCCAGTCCACCCTCTCACAGGAGATGAACGCAGAGTCACATTCTGCACAAGCCTTAGCATAATCTAGGATGCCACTAGACTGGTGAGAATACTTATTCCCGATACTAATGTCAGAAAGCTCCATACTACAAGGAAGAGCAGAGCATGCTAGGTTATCATCAGAAGATAAAGGCATGCTGGCATCTGCAATGAGGTTCATTTTACGTGATTCTGTACCATCTAATCCCATAGTGTCCTTAAAAAATTCAACATGCTTGTCAATGCCTTTCTGTTTAACAGAAGGGACAGCAGCAGCCTACATGTGATGAGCCATAACAATTTCATTGTTTCCAGGTGTATCCAACTGGTAGCAACATTATGATATCCAAATTCTCGCAATATAGATAACCCACAATTCATAAGGTTTTCACCTCTATTAACTTGTGCATGCCCTTCTTGAGTTTGAACTGGGAATGAGATTTTGTTGTCAAGGCTTGACCGCTCTGGCTGCCCAACAAATAGGGACTCATCACCATCACAAGGTACATGGTGTGATACATTGATGAGACCATTCAAGGGTGAATGTGGTAGTTCATATTTGTTGGAAGAAGGTTCTATAATTATATCGAGGGATTGCAGATCTCCTTTGTAATCCGACAATTCACATTTGTTGGAAGAAGGTTCTAGGCCTGTGTCCAAGGATTGCAGATCTGATTTACGAGGCATAAAATCACAACCAATCTAATCACCAAGCTTGAAGCTTGCTGAATTCAGTTGCTCATTCGGTAATAGCCGATCGATTCTAATAGTTTCCTTGTAGAAATGCTTCTTCCTCATAACCTTAGAAATCAATGACCTGAAAATGGATAAATGGCTTACAACACATGGCACAGCATCATGATTCATGCTAAACTACCTAGCTTCCTAAATAAGATTGACAAAATGGCTGGCTGCAAGTTGTAGGGAGAGAAGTGAGACTAAATAAAATGAACCTGCAGTTGACGGAGATAGCCACTTTGGCTCGGTGGGTAGAAAGGCCAAGCAAATAAGCACATAAATTTGCAACATCATAGGGGCCTCTAATTTTAGCAGCAGTGTGAGCAGCACTTAAAATAATGAGATTATTTCCTTTAGTCTAGTCCACCAGGAGCTAGATGACAAAGTTGTAAATACGTAAGAAATTGGCTATATATGACAAGAATTATGGCAGTAAGAGCAGAGATGGCAGGTGAGCAACCTTGGCTTGGGCTATGAGCTGCCTCCTTGAAGTGGGATCGGCGATGAGGGGAGAGTAGGCGATCTCGAAGTATAGCCCCCTCTGCAGCACAAGCTTGAGCATGGGGAGCTTGAGGTGGAAGGGCAGCTTGTGGGAGAAGTCGATGGAGATGATTTTGAGGTGGTCAAATGTGGCCTGGCAGAGGTGGTCGAAGGCAGCCTGGGTGAGGGGGGCGCGGTGACGATGTCATAGGTGCAGAGGAGGCGGGCGGTGAAGGGAGCTAGGGCAGATGCACAGGCGGTGGCGGAGTCGAGGGAGAGGGTGAGGTGTGTGTACTGTTGAAAGGGATGGGAGCGGCAGTGGCGGAGTCGAGGGAGAGGGTGAGGTGTGTGTACTGTTGGAAGGGATGGGAGCGGCGGTGGCGGTGGAGGGAGGAAGAGGGCGGCCGCGGGAGAGAGGAGGCGATGCCTGAGGCTGAGTGGGAGTCATTGAGGAGGCCACGGTGAGAGTGGTCGAGGGCGACTGCGGAGTAGCTGAGGCTGAGGGCACGGACAGCTGCTGCTGCAAGCAGGCACGTGCTTGTGCTGGTGTTGGAGTTGGAAGAGTCGTCGGGAAGAAGGCTGAGGTCAAAGAAGAAATTGATGGGCGCCATGGCGACGGTGGGGGCGGGAGGGATCGCTAGCTCTGTGATGGCTGCAGGCGGAGGCTAAAGAAGCTCATGGGCCCATCCAATCCAATCACAACTCCTCTAACTATAGAACCCTACTTCTATTCAAATTTTCATCAGCCTCCTTTTTATTGGATTATGGTTAATTATTAATTTGACCGCATCAAACAATGATAATACAATAATTTAATCCAAGGAAAAAATTAGAAATTATTGATAAAAGTAAAATATATGTTGCTTATTACTAAGAAATTGCTTTTCTTCATCTTTAATTTTAAAGACTTTATTTTCTAGCACTTTAATTTTATCCCAAAAGTCTTTATTTTCTATTTTCTTATATACACTACATCCATTTTATTTTATTATAAAATTCAATATCCAATACGATGTCTTCGTATCAAAGATACCTGGTCATACTAAAGTGTGATAAGACTCTATATAATTGCAAAATTCTTGCGAGGTGCTGCCACCCATCTAGCTATCGATCGTTGCAACGACGATGACTCGCCAATGGATATGGTGCCGCCGCGCCACCGCCGCGCGCTCTCCACCACCGTCGCCGCTGCGGCCACTCTCATTGGCAAGTGGAATCCGGATGACGACTCCGACTACTCGCTCTTCTTCCACGCCTCCGACCCGGAGCCCGAGCCGACCACTTCCCGCGCACCGCCACCGACCTCCACTGCGCCATGCTCTTATTCGCCTCTGACGCCACCAATGGCCACAACGGCCACGTCCTCGTCCAGGCCTAGGAGCTCCTCAACACAGCCATCCAGAGGCTGCAGCTCGCCAGCTCGAGCTCTGACTCCTCTCAGCACTAGGCCAGGACCATGACGCGGCCCGCCTTATCCGTGTGGTGGCCGAGGCCATGATGGCCACCGGCTATGGTAAGGAATGCATCTCCACCTTCAAGGAGCGCCGCTGTGCGGCGCTGGCCGCCATGCTACGGCGCCTACATACAGTCGTGTAGTTCACTAGTTCTGTTAGGTATCTCACTCGCCGGTGCACTCTCTGTTGGTTTGAACGGGAGTGAGAGCAAGACAGGAACGTGCGAGAGAGAGCAGAACACTCAGTGTTTGTGCTGCTGTGAAGCTGCAGCTTTTCTGGATCTTCTCATGGCTCTAATTATGCATGTAGTTTGCACGTAGCGACTCAATCGCATGCAGCGATCCGGTCCGCACGGCATGATCTAACAAACAAAAGACACACGACGTCCACTAATCGGAGCTCGTGCACATGCAGCTAACAGAAAGCTAAATGCTAGGATCTAACAAACTGCACGTAGGCAGCGCCAGCTTATTACATGCATGCAAGGTTTAAGTGCTAACAATCTCCCCCCTAAACCTTGCTTGTGACTGGAATGTTGACGAGGCCGATTCTGGAACATAAGCTGATGAAGCGTTCCCGCCCAAGTGGCTTTGTCAAGATGTCCGCCAGTTGTTCATCTGTCCCGATGAACTCAATGTTTACCTTGTCTTCCTCAATGCATTCCCTGATATAGTGATACCTCGTCTATATATGTTTAGAGCGATCGTGGAAGACAGGGTTTCGGCTGAGTTGAATAGCTGATTGATTATCGATCTTCAGTGTGACTGTCCGCCTTTTCTCCCTGGCAGGCAGCTGTTGTCGCAGCGATGTACTCGGCTTTGCAAGACGATAATGCGACGATCTTCTGCTTTTGAGACTGCCAAGTGATCAAATTGTCGCTGAGGAAGAACAGAACTCCAGAAGTGCTTTTCCGGGTGTCTATGTCTCCGGCGTGATCATTGTCACTATAGCCTGTGAGTTTTGCAGCTTGTTTCTTCCTCCGGTAACAGTAGCCAAAGTTGATGGTGCCTGCAACATAGCGTAGCACACGCTTCACAGCCCCCAAATGCTCTGTTGTAGGTTTCTCCATGAACCTACTGACGTACCCCACCGAAAATGCTAGGTCCGGTCTTGAGTTCACTAAATACCGCAGCGAACCAACGATTCTCCTGTATGCTGTTGCATCAACGCAGGGAGAAGAGCTTGATTTGCTTAGCTCGAGGCGTGACTCCATGGGAGTTTGGCTCGGCTTGCATCCTGACAGCTCCACCATGTCCAGAGAAGCATAAGCTCCCTGACTTAGTGTTATGCCGGACCTGGTTTGATTCACTTCCAGACCAAGGTATTAGCGAAGTAACCCCAAATCACTCATCTGGAAGGTATTCTGCATTTCCGTCTTGAACTGCTTGAGTTCAGCTTCATTGCCACCGGTGATAATCAGATCGTCGACGTACATGCCGACCACCAATCTGAAATCCTTCACCCCGCGCATGTATGTTGCATACTCTGAATCACTGCGATGAAAGCCAAGCGACAAGAGTGATGCATCAAGCTTTGCATACCACACGCAAGGGGCTTGTTGCAGTCCATAGAGTGCGAGGCGAAACACCTTGCGTTCCTTGCCGCACGTAGACCTCCTCCTTCAACTCGCCGTTGAGGAATGCAGATTTCACGTCCATGTGGTGGACGGGCCAGCCTTCACCAGCAGCATGTGCCAGCAAAAGTCGGACTGATTCCAGCCTTGCCACCGGCGCATACACTTCGTCGAAGTCGATCCTCTCCAGCTGCACGTAGCCTTTCACGACCAGCCTGGCTTTGTGCTTGGTGACGTTGCCGGCAGCGTCTTGAAGACCCATTTTAAACCAATGGGCCGATGGCTTGCAGGGGGATCAGTGAGCATCCAAGTTCCATTGTCCTGAATTGATTTCAGCTCGTCCTGCACCGCCTGGCGCCAGCAAGCGTGTTGTCGTGCATCAGCAAATGACACTGGTTCTTCCATGCTCGCAATCAGGAGTTCTTCGTCGAAGCTCCGGTCAGCAAATCCTGGAGGTGATGCCTGTCCCAGAATGTTGTCGATGTTGCGGAACCGGAGAGACGCGTCGTCGTGGTTGGCGTCGAGGTTGCTGTCTGCAGCTTGAGGTGGGGAGACGAACTCAACCTGCGACGTCCCAGCCGGCCAAGACGAAGAAGACGGTCCTGGTGTAGACGTCGTCGAAGCTTGCTGTTGCAGTGGCGTGTTCACCGGCGCCGATACCGACGAGACTGCGGGCTGATCCACAGTCATGTACTCGATGATGAAGTCGGATTCGGCCGGCATCTCACCGCTCCATCGCCACTGTGCTTCTTCATCAAAGATGACGTCCTGGAGATGCAAACACGACGCGAAACAGGATCATACACACGGTAGGCCTTCGATCCTGGTTCGTAGCCCACAAAGATCTTGGGCTTGCTGCGATCGTCGAGTTTCTTGACATTTGGTGCAGTGGTCTTCACGTGCGCAAGGCAGCCGAACGTCCGGAGGTGATAAACCGATGGCGGTGAACCAGTCCAGCGCTGATATGGTGTTTGGCCGCCATTGCTCTTTGAGGACGATCTGTTCAGCAAGTATACAGCTGTGTTAATGGACTCCCCACAAAACATAGCTGGCAGCCCCTTTGTCTTCAACATGCTGCGCGCTGTGCTGACCACCGTTTGATTGCGGCGCTCGACGACGCCATTCTGCCGAGGCTTGAATCCGTTTGATTGCAGCCAGAGCACCGTCCTTCGAAGGAAGCAGACAAACCCACATATAGCGGCTATAGTCATCAACAAGAAGCAGGAAGTACCGATTTCCGCTGGGAGTTGGTGGAGTGATTGGGCCACAGAGGTCGCCATGAAGAAGCTGCAGTGGCTGTTCCGCTCGGCTCAGCGCATGCTGCGGGAACGGCGTTCGGCACTGCTTGCCTGTGAGGCAAGCCTCACAGAGCTGGTTCACCTGCACCAAGATTGGGAGCCCTCGAACCAACTGCTCCTTGCCCATCTTGCGAAGTGCAGCAAAGTTGATGTGGCCGAAGTGCGTGTGCCATCTCCAGGCTCCATCTTCAATTCGCGCCGTCAAGCAAACAGGCCGCGTGAGCTCGATGTCGAGGATGAAAAGACGGCCAGGACTGCGATGAATTCAGGCGAGCTGACGCCGCTGCTCATCCCAAATCCTCATAACACCGGCCTCTACCTCCACCTTGAAGCCGCTTTCATCGAGCTGACCAACACTGATAATGTTGGCAGCGAGGCGTGGGATGAGGTAGGTGTTCGCGAGTGTCCGGTGTTCCCTGTTCTTGCACGCGAATAGGATCGTGCCACGCCCTTCGATCTGAACCATGGATCCGTCTCCCAGCCGCACATCGCCCCGGACAGCCGTGTCAAGGCCAGAGAAGGCAGTCCGGCAGCTGGTCATGTGGTTGGAGGCACCGGAGTCGACGATCTAACGCCTTGAATCATGCCCAGTGGTGTTGTCGAGGGCCATGAGGATGTCATCCCCATCTGGACTGGAAGCCACGCTTGACGCAGCTTGATTGCAGGGTCATGGAGCCATTGCCGACGCGGGTTGTGCAGTCACAAGCTTGTCATCATGCCCACCCGAGAGGAGCATCAGGGTGTCTTCATCCTTCTGCGCGACGTTGGCTTGCTCCTCCCTCTTGGGTTTACTCCTGCAATCCTTCGCCCAGTGGCCGAATTTGCCGCAGTTTCGGCATTTATCCTCCTTGCGTGCCTGCCCGGTGTTGGCGCTATCTGCGCTGGAGCCACTCCCGGTGTTCGCTTTTCCTCCTCGACGCTTGCTGCGGTCGTTGGAGCCACCAGAAGACTTCTTTTTCTCGTGCTCCTTCTTGTGGCGCTCAAGCCACTCTTCTTCAGTAAGATACAGCTTGCCGGAATGTGCCGAGGCCTGCTGTGAGGACTGGGACGTGTCCTCCGCTGCCTTCAGCCTGCCGGTTACCTCCTCCAGGGACAAGGTTGATATATCAAGAAGAGTCTCAATTGAAAGCATAAGTTGTGTGAACCCGAGACGAGCCACTCGCAAGTATTTCTCGACGACTTAGTTAGCTAGTTCCGGATCACCGAGGAGCGCCAGCTGGTTGACGATGGCAGTGAGCCTCATTGCGAAGTCCTCGACGGACTCCCCTTTGCCAACACGATTGTCTTGTATTCGGTGCGCACCTTCTGCGTGCTGGCCTTGTGAATGCGAGCGTCGCCGACTCACATTGTCCTTATGCATTCCCACGCCTCTCTTGCCGACTCCTTGGTCGCTAGGGTGGAAATCATCTCTGGGGGAACGGCGCTACAGATGGCGTCGAGAGCCATCCGATCCTCATGGAATTCGACAATGCTCGGATCGATGGCGCTCTACAAGCACCGAGCCTGCAGCTTAATCTTCATGAGCAGGGACCAATCATTGTAATTGGTTTTCGTCAGAAGCGGGTAGCTCGTCGTGCCTCCAGCTTCCTTGACCACGCGGTGAATGACCAGCCCGTGGTCGTTCCCGCCGCTGCCCGAGTGTGTGCGACCCCTTGGCATGACGATGCTCTGAAGGTGTTTGAACACGCGGAGCTGCTCGATCTCTCGCCTCGTTCTAATACCAACTGTTAGGTATCTCACTCGCCGGTGCACTCTCTGTTGGTTTGAACGGGAGTGAGAGCAAGACAGGAACGTGCGAGAGAGAGCAGAACACTCAGTGTTTGTGCTGCTATGAAGCTGCAGCTTTTCTGGATCTTCTCATTGCTCTTATTATGCATGTAGTTTGCACGTAGCGACTCAATCGCATGCAGCGATTGTTAGACTAGATAAAACTCACGAGATTGCAGTGGACATATCTTCACTTACACGTGAAACACCAAGAAGAAGAACACACGCAGAGGCTTGCGGCACAACGCACAACGTGCCTTTTCTCTTGTTTTCCTTCTTCTTAACTCAAACTGCTGATTACAACTTTATGTAGACCCGTGGTGAACGTTGCTGAAGGAAACGTTGGCCGCATGAACGTTGGCCACATAAACGTTGCTGCATGCAACCACACACATGCAAAGCAAACTAATTCTGCATTAATTCCGCATGCACACTGTTTGGACCATTTCTTGCTCCCAACGTGCACATGCCCAACTAATCACCTACATGCATGATTAACCAAATTCCACTCACATACATGCGTACACTTGACTGTTGGCTGCCGATCTGCCCGCTCAGCACCGCCTGTGCTTCTGTCGATCTGCTCGCGCCAGGATGTCGTGCATGCAGTTAACTGGAGACTAAAAATGCCATGCAAAAAAACCAACTAACATGATCTAACGCCTAAAATACAAGATTAATTCCTAACAGCGATCCGGTCCGCACGGCATGATCTAACAAACAAAAGGCACACGACGTCCACTAATCGGAGCTCGTGCACATGCAGCTAACAGAAAGCTAAATGCTAGGATCTAACAAACTGCACGTAGGCAGCTCGACTGCACGTAGAGCTTATTACATGCATGCAAGGTTTAAGTGCTAACAAGTTCTACAAGCTTAACTGGGACCAGGTCGACGACAACATACAGTCCTGGCTCACCGCGGCACACGTCGCCTTCTCGTCCTTGTTCCCCGCGGAGAAGGAGCTCTACGGCAGCGTCTTCGCCGGCAACGAGTCCGTCGGTGACGCGGTGCTAGCGGCCA
>KE370852.1:193488-204755 GCA_000418225.1 Zizania latifolia
GTTTGTCCAGCTCCGTTCAAATGCTGTGCCAAAATCAGAGGACACATTATTTGCTCCCTTTCAACTGAGAAGAGATGGGGTTATCTGGTCTGGTCATCCTCAACCAGGTCTGCTGAGTATTATTTGCAGCCTAAAACGGAAACCACATGCCAACGAGATGGTATTGGAGTCCAGAACCAACAGAAAGCAGGTGGAGGCGGCAGTATTACACATGGGTTAGGGAAGAACGAGGAAGCCATGTAAGTAATAAGTGTGCTGGGGAGATCGAGACTAAGAATGGTGGCACATCAGGAGGTGGTCAGGAGCGCGTGGCAGCCATCAAGGAGATGTTGAAGCAGTGGCATGGTTGTTAATGATGAAGAATCTTCAATGGCCATGGATGAGACGATGAGGAAAGAAGAGGAAGTGCAGATAGGAAGAGGATGAACATAATGGCATATCTCAGAGAGGTGGCAAACTAGAGTGGCATGTATTAAACACCAATCTTTGCAGTGGCATATTTAAAACTGAGCATTCTGCAGTGACATATATCTAAATAATCCAATTAGAAAACACCGTATAAATAACAAACAAATTTTAAATAGTGATTGATAATACTAACGTTCAGTTTCACCTCACATTTGATAGACACTCTAATAGCACTGGGGCATACTATGTTCATATAACATTAAGGCAAGAAACAAGTTTCTAGGTGATTCTTAATCAATAGGAAGCATATATGTATCAGGGTTATGATTGGTCTTTAAACTTTTCAAGGCAAATACGGTGGGCTCTAATCAGGGTTCACAATTTTGCTGAGATTTCGGTAAACAATGGTAATCTTGGAGACTACCTAATAAAAACCCTGCCTTTTTTTCAAAATATGTAAGTATAATTCAAATAGTTTAACTAACAATCATATCACAAGATCCAATGCAGGTTGGTATGTGCCTATCATGCTGAGTGAGATGTCACAGGTTTTGTTTATAATTTTCTATTTTTCCATCAGATTTTGGGCAAAAATTCCAATTTTGTTTCGAAAGTTACATCAATATTTTCCTAGAAGAACCGATTTCCATTCTTTTTAGATCCCAATGAAAAAAAGAGTCCCAGCAAATCACGAGAACAAGAACCCTGACTCTAACTGTACAAACTCAAACCTTACTGCAGAACCTCTGACTGGCAGCCAGTCAGCTGCTATTTATTTGGGCAGATGCTAATCAAGGTAAATGTTAAGAACTAGAGACTATGCCCAGAAAGCAGGTTTAGCTTAGCAGTTATTTTTGAGAGACAATGTTTTACAGGTGATATTTCATATTTCCAGGAGAAAAAATAAACAGCGCTGTCTATGGCTACTGACCTTTTGGGAGAAAAGTTGAAGTATCCAGCTGGTGCAGCAAAACCAAAAATAGCAGGTGGTGGTGCCTCAATATTTGTTCCAATGACCTCAATTTTCATAGGTTTGCCATCAAGCTGCACATTGTTGTACCTCTTAACTGCAGCTAGGGCATCAGATCTTCTGGAAAATACCACCTCTGCAGTTCCCTGGTAAAACATGGTCTCCAAACAGTGAGGATTTCAACCAACATAAGCAAAGGGGAGGCATATAGTAAAATAAAAAGGCAGGGTTTGTAACCTTCGATCTTCCACTTCTGTCATAGTTAATAGAGTAATGCTTGAGATTGCCAACCTCAGAAAAGAGTTCCTGAGCAAAGTAAAGCAGCAAGTTGAATAACAATTTTAATTTTTAGGAGAATGGGACAATAAACCCTAAATAGAGGTTAATGATTGCTTTATACGCATCGAATGAGGCTTGTAGGTGGGTAAAGCTGCATGGTAATATGGTATAGAGTAAAACAAGAAAAAGTATGATAATTTCCTTTCCACAAGGGGGGAGAAGATTTCGGTTGTGAGTTTAGGGGTGAAGAATAGTAAGAGGAATTACTTAGACTGTGGATTAATTAGTCTCTAAGTTAGGTAAATCCAGGTATTTTGAGTTGGTCAGGGGATGCAAAAGATTATCCAATTGAAATAAATAGTACCTTGATGTCCTCGTTGGAGACGGCATAGTCGAGGTTGGAGACGTAGAGCTTGGTGCCCGTCTCGACGCCAGCGGACGGCGCTGCCATGGGCGTCGGCTGTGCCCCGTATCCGTAGGCCGGTGGTGGCGCCTGCGCAGAAAGGGATAGGGAAGAAACGAAACCCTAGTGAGTCGTAGCTGGAGAGCTAGATCGTCTGGGGGAGGAGACTAGCAGAGTAAGAACAGATAGGCATGCAGACGGGGCACCTGGAAGTTGATGGCGTGGTAGGGGGCGGCGGCGGCGCGGGTGGCGGCGCGGGAGTGGGAGCGGCGTGCGGAGGACGCGGGGACAGGGCGAGGGCGGGGCCGGCGCTTGTTCTTGGTGATGAGGTCGTCGAGGGACATGTCCAGGGAGTCCGCCATCAAAATTTGCTTGCCTTGTGGTGTGTTGCGCGGCGGCGGCGTCGCTGGCGGAGGCGGAGACGGAGGCGGTGGCGGAGTTTGCTTTGGTGGGTGGAGGCTACGGCACGAGACGACACTAGAGCTCTGGGCTGAGTGTTGGCTTGTGGGCTTGTGCTCGGCTTTCGTTACTTTCAACAGCGATTTTGTAATTTTGCTACTTTCAATATTAGTAAAGTTATCATTAGTAAGTTTCTTTCATTATTTTTATGTCATTTCTCCTATTTATTTTATTTTGTTTTTTCTCTATTTTTAGGCACCAATAAATATTGTTTTTACTCTAAAAAATAATACAGATTAATACTGCTGACATCCATCACTACTTAAAAACCGACATGGTGGCGCGCAAAGAGGTAAAAATGGTATTGCCAATGCCTAAAAATAGATAAAAAGAAATTAAAAGAAATTAAGAAAAGAAATAGCAACCGTATTTGATGACAATTTTGTAAACCCAGCATTAAAAATAACAAAACTGAAGCCGACTCTTGGCTTGGCTTGTAGTAGCAAATAACAAATTTTCTCCGACTCTTGTCCTCATCTTCTTCAACAATCCAATTCCAAGTGTACAACCAACCTCGCTTCTCTTCGTCTCGGAGGAAGAGGGAAGGAGAAGGCCTAGCCGCCTAACTATTGATCCGCGTCAAGGAGATAGTTAGAGATGAAGCCCTTCAAGGAGGAGTTCACCTTGGGTTCCTCCTCATGCTCCTTCCCTTCCAGATTTGTTTTATTTACGGCTTCATCCATCCCTAGTTACCGATCGATCGACCGATCGACTGACTGATTGATTCCTTACGCCGGTGCAGAGGAGAGGGCCAAGGAATCTGCTGCCATGATCGCCTCCTACCCTGACAGGGTCCCCGTATGTTCTTTCCTCCCCTACCTACCTCTTGTCATGTTGCTACTCCTACCAATTTTCGCTGCAAATTCCTCATTTTTCTTTGCACTTCTACTCCTATATAGAAAAAACGCAACAACCGCTTGTTCGATTCACCCCTGTGTCGTCGTCCGAAACATGCGTGCTTCATCTGCATCAAACTTTGAAACTCACCACATTTAGTGTTTTTTCGTCTCACGCACTTCGATAAACATATAATCATGCGAAATTCGTTCAAGTTTCTCTTGAGCTGTGGAAGAAACTCTAGGAGCTGTGCCAGTAGTGATGATAGCTTGAAAAATAGATGCTGCATAAACTTTCTATTCCGGTGATTCTCCACTGTGTTTGGTTAGTTCATTCCAACTGAAGTGTCTGTATGTGACTATGCGTGTGGCAATTCATGTCTATGGGCTGGGTCAATATTTCCAAGTTCTTAATAAGGGATGGATGTGCTACCTGAATTCCAATTTTGTTTATCAAGTAAGTAGGGTGTGATGACACATTTTCCATTCTGACAACCATTTATAAAATGAAAAAGGGTATAGGTGGTTTCTGTTCTTCACAAGTTGTTGGTAACTGTATTTCTTATCCAGTTTTGTGTTGCAGATTGAACGAGGATTCAGGGTCAAAGTCATACGTTGCATTCTTGGGTGCACTTGTCATAGTTCCAGATAGAAATAGTTTAGGTGGCACTGCCTGCTTTTTTCTTTCAGCACACGGTAGCTTCAGTCAACCCTGTAGTGAGTAATTTTGTAAGTACTAGGTGAACCTTATGGAGATGAATCCTGAAAACTAAACCAAAACCTGAACTTGGAACCTAAGCCATCTGGATCATTGGATTCTTCAGAAACGCACTGAAAGTGATGACATGTGAGGCTAAATCATCAACCACTTTTCATTTTGCATTTTGTTCTGCCCTTAATCGAAGGTCACATTTAGTCTGTACATAACAATATGCTAACATGCTAGTATCCCTGTTTGCAGATCATTGTTGAGAGGTTTTCAGGGAGTAATCTTCCAGAAATGGAGAAGCGCAAGTGAGTAGCTAGTGCCATGTTTTTAGAACCTCGCTGAACTTGGAAGCCTGAAAAGCATTGGTGATTGCAGGTACCTGGTTCCATGTGACATGCCAGTCGGGCAGTTTATTTTCATACTTCGTTCCAGGTTACATCTTTCTCCAGGAACAGCGTTGTTTGTGTTTGTCAACAATACGTTGCCCCAGACTGGTAAGCTTTGCATATTGGGTGGTCTTTTTTTGTTCATGCTGGATCCCCTGCTGAAGCTTCAGGCATGCAAATTTGTTGTGGCTGCAGCTCAGCTGTTGGACAGCGTGTATGAGTCATACAAAGACGAGGGCGATGGCTTCCTCTACATGTGCTACAGCAGCGAGAAGACATTCGGCTGACCTACTTCATGGAGATCTGCTTTCTTTCATGTGTATGTGTTGCTCGATCGTCAAGATGCATGCATATTTATGTATATATATAAAATGATTAGAAAATGCAGTGAATTGTTCTACTGCACATTTATTGATGTAAATAAATAGCTCATAACGAACTTTTTCCTTCAGTTTCCAACAACAGTATGCTGTGCATGATGGCTCCTCATAAACAGATAAACACATCTATCCTCTTTTCCTCAGATTGTTTCTAGTAAGGACAAGCCATACAAAACCCTTGATCTTGAATGGAATTTTCACCTTCCATGCATGTAAATTTGTGAGGCAAAAGAACCATAAACCCTTATTTTCAAAGCAAGATACACAAGCCTAATTGTTTTTTATAGTATAACTTCCAAAGAGCTTTGTCAGTGCACTGTGTCAAGTGCACCTCAGAGGTGAGCTTTGCCAATCTCTTAGTTCTAGTTAGGGAGCTCAAGATTCTAAAAAACATTTAGTATCTGTTTGGTGAGAATCTAGATTAAGTGGGTTCTCTAGCTTAGTTTATTTATATATTTTGTAGTTATTAAGTTTTACAATCTAAAATAAGAATCTAAACTGTTTATAGGAGTTATATATTCCATCAAAGAGGGCTTCGGTCTCTTTCCCACAAAGTTCTAAAATGAAAGCCCAACTTCTGAGGTAAGTTAAACTTTAAAACATACTAATGTAAGTTGTTTGACTATTTTAAAGTTGTTATATATTCCATCAAAGAGGGCTTCGGTCTCTTTCCCACAAAGTTCTAAAATGAAAGCCCAACTTCTGAGGTAAGTTAAACTTTAAAACATACTAATGTAAGTTGTTTGACCGATTTTATAAAAAGATATACTAACAATTATAACACCAAACTAATTTCATTAAATCAACCATTAAATATGTTTTAATATTGTATTTATTTAATGTTAGCAATATTAATATATTTTTACTTAAATTTGGTTAAAGCTGAAAAAGTTAGACTTTGAAAAAAATCAAACTCCTTTATATTATGAAACAAATGTAGTACTAGAGAATTTTAAAACCAAGTGACCCACAAATCCAATCATCTTCCCAAAACAGAACTGCTTTTTGGCAGAACTCTTGTGGAAGGCCTTTTCAGCTTGCATCAATCCCTGCCAAAACTAGCGGATCCCAGGTTTGACCGACGTACCTCTGGACACGGGAAAATTGATTTTATACCCTTCTATTAGTTAGAAATCTAGGGTATACTATTCTCTAGATGTAAATTGAGGATATACCCTCCTCTAGTTTTTATACTCTATTAAATACCCTTTTATATCCTTTAAATTATATTCTTATATATTTCACTGTATTTATCACCTGAAATGGCCAAAATACCACTAAGCATGCTTCAGTCCACTGCACAGCAGCCTTCAGGACTTGGGTACGCACTGTGCGGCAGCATGTGTACGCTAATTGGCCAAATGCATCTTCAGTTCCAAATCCACACAGGAGGAAATTGATCAAATCGCCTGCACCGGTTGGTAATTACAATAAGCAGCAGCAAAAAAATCAAATATATTCGTGTCGCTAGATTTAATCTACTTCCAAATACCAATTTATCACAAATAATCACCCTGCAAAATATATGCCACAACCATACAACCACAAAACCACAAAACATGCTCTGTAATACAAGTCCATAACAAAGCAAAATAGCTTGAGCCAATAGTTTGCTCCCTGTACAAAGTATCTTCAACACAATACCATACAAAAGCAAAATAGACAAAAGTGCATTGAGCTAATAGTTTACTCAAAGATCTACACATCGAAAAGAAACTACATGACATTAACTAGTATTTTTCAACTAATGTTAGTTTCTTCTTTTTAGAGGTCATCTTCTTCACAGGAGGTTTCGAATGTACTGTTGCTGTAGCTGCCATCATGCTTGTTGATGTCTCTTGTGAGAGGTGCCTTCTTCGATTATTGCTAAAGCTAGCTGTATGTTAGAATGACAAGAAAAAATATGATTTAGCAACAAGCCAACAAGAAAAGTCATATTCACAGGACATTGCCTTACCTTCAATGTGAAAAATTGAATTACCTTCTAGTAACAGGACACGTACTGTTTTGTAGGGAAGATGGCAAAGTGATAGAATCCCTAAGTGGGGGTGCTAACAGTGCCACTAGCTTCCCCTTGCTGCTTGCTACCCATTTTCCTACAAAACATAGAACTCAAAGTTAAAACGATTATGGCATAAAAATGATAAAAATATGGCAATTACCTTTTCTTAGAAGAATTCAAAGGACAACCATCAGATCGATGTTCAATTTTTCCACATTTTCTACATTTCACTTGTCTTTTGGATGTTCCTGACTTTCTTTTCTCTAGGGCCCCTTGAATCCTATTTTTTTTGGGCCTTCCAGATGCTCTTTTATTTAATGGTGGAATCAATTTAAAGTCTAGAACTACTTTAGGCCAATGATTCATACTTGTTATGAGTTGCACCACTCCTTCATATGCTGATCTAAATTTTGCAACGGAATAAAAGTTGTGCACAAAGGACTCTATATTTGGTCTCCTTTCTATTGTGATGAATGCTAAAGCATGTGAACAAGGCTTTTCAGTTAACTGTCATTCACCACAAGTGCATTCATGTCTGTTGAGGTCCACAACTAGGGATAAAAACAGATCGGATTCGGACGGATAATGTTTATACCATATCCTATACCATTTTTTTAAAACGGATTCGGAGCGGGTGCGGATAGCATGCAGATACAGATATGGAGCGGATTATTTCAGATATCGGATTTGGTGTGGATTTGGGTCGGAAACGGATTGAAATTATCGGATTACAAGTTTAAAAACAGAGACATTGCCATTCTATCAATGTTTTTATAGAATATAAGAACATCTTATCAATGATTATCATAAAAACCCACATGTAATTCAGTAATTGCTGCTACCAACCAATGTACAGTCCATTCACAATCCTCACTAACTCACTGTCATCAGCAACAAGCAGCCAAACACATAGCAGCATAGCAGTAAATGGCAGCAGCATGTAGCAGCAAACAACAGCAATATAATCAGCAGCAAACAGCAACCATATAATCAGTAGCAAACAGCAGCAACACATATCAGCAAACAGCTACATCAAACAATTGCACACACATTAACTAAAGAAGTAACATACTAAAATATAAAGATTTGTGAGAAAAATAACAGGAGAGAGGAGGATGTAAGCACAGAGCCGGAGTTAGCGATGAGCCGATGACAGGCAACTGACGCCAGGTGCCCGGCGGTGGCCGTCGGCAGCGACACTGCAGCAGGCTTTCGCAGTTTCGCTGTTTCAATGGTTCAGCCTTTAGCTGGCGGCGGCAGGAAAGATTGGGAAAATAGAACTAGGGCATGACGCATGGTGCTGTTCAGCTATTCTGTACTAGTGCATGGACGCACGGTGGGCCTAGCTCTTGTGTAGCATGCGTGGGCTTAGGCAGTTGGGTTGTTTCAGCCGGTTAAATGTTGTTTTGGCAAAAAAAATCGGATTATCCGGTTAGGTCTCGACCGGATAATTCGAATAATATTTCGGATAATCCATATCCGCCGGATTTTTACAATACCATATCTGAATCTGAATCCACACCACATTATCTGGATCCGGATCCGAATCCACCAGATTTTTAAAAAACTATACCATATCCTCACTTTACTCGGATTCGGGTTGGATCGGATCGGATAATATCCGATCGTTTTCAATCCTATCCACAATATGTCTGTCAACCTCATGGTTATCATTTACTTCAGTTACCTCAGCAGTGTCTTGTGAAGATGCTCCAACTTTAAGATGGTCCAAATTTCTAGTTTTCACATTTAGCTTTTGTACAACGGCAGGGAGAATTTGACCTTGTAACCGCTCCCCTATCTTCCTCCTTCTGAAGAATAACTCCCTGATCTTGACTCTCAATCTGTCTACAAGTTCAACAATAGGTAAGTCCTTTAACCCCTTAATCCAACTGTTGAAACACTCAGCTAGATTGCTGTTGATATAGTCACACTTGATGTCATTAGAAAATCTGCACCTCATCCAAAGAAATTGGTGGTGTCTTTGCAAATAATCGCCAACTTCAGGGCATGATTCAAGTATTTTTCCATGTGGTGGTTAAACTTGTCTTCTCTATATGCTCTTGCAGCTGGCCACATGTGACCAAATACAGGACCATGGAACTTCTTTACAAAATTCTGCATAAGATGTCGATGACACTCCCTTTGCTCACACGAAGGGAAGATATTTTGCACTGCATTCTCAAGGCCTTTACATGCATCAGAACAAATAGCAAGTGTCGGGGATTGCCAATTGCTTTCTTTAATTGATGCATAACCATGTTCAATTGTTAGTTGTCTCGGATTCTATGAACCCTCAGTATCATTGTCATCAATCTCTATGGACACATCATTTATCTCCTTCTCAAGTTTAGGAGGTAAAATATTGTCAATTGATTCCTTAGACCTTGCCTCCCTCCTCTCATCTTCAGTCCTCAAACCAATAAATTCATACATGGCATCTTCTTCCAAAACAACATCTCTATCATCACCATCATCAATATTAACATCAATCACAAGTTTAGACCAATCAATTATGCCCTGTGATTCGCAAGCAGTCATAGGACTATCAAGGCTACCTTCATCTGTTGTTGCAGTAGGTCCTTGATTACAAGAGCTTGCCATAGCATTTGGTATATTTTTCTCAATGCAAGTCATATTAGATCCATTAACATGATCATTGCTTTGTCGATGAACTTGATCTGCAACTCTAACATGACTCCTATTCATAGTTTCCGAATCAATCATAACAGAATTAGTAACACAAATTTTTAGCGTTGAATTCATACCATATATCTAGTGAATGTACTTGTATACATAGAACAAGAAGCTTACGTAGGATCCATCTATCCACCCAGTCTACAGAGAGAATCGAGAAACAAATCAAATGATGACATATAAAGGGAAATTGGCATAGCTGCTCAAATCACATAATAATCACAGAAGCTAATGATACTTCTTGTTTTATTTTTTTATCAATCTGTCCATATAGTTTTATTTAAAAATTTATGGAACACGAGATACTTCTTGTTCTGTCTTGACGTACAGATTGTGACTTATGCTAGTGATATGATGAAAAAATAGCATCAAAACATGGCATGCATGTAGCTGATTTGGCTTGCACGTGGAGCTACAAGCAGAGGAACTTGAGGAAAAATAGCAGCCCCCCGATCCAGCCCGTGCGGCCGTAGATGAGGAACTTGAGCGCCGGGAGAGGAGGACGGGAGAGGAGGAGGCCGCCGCTCACCTGAACCTAGGAGAGGAGGAGGCCGCTCCGCTGGAGAAGAACCGCTGCGCGCCTGAGGAGTCTGTTCGGCTAACGAGATGCAAATAATTCCTGGATACTCTTCTAACCCTACCAGGAATAAAATGGGTAGTTTAGGTCTAAAATACGGTAGAATACATACATATGCGTTATATCTATACAGATTAGTATGAAAAGGGTATTTGGTAGAGTATAGAAACTAGAGAAGGGTATATCCTCAATTTGCATCTAGAGGAGGATATATCCTAGATTTCTAACTAATAGGAGGGTATAAGATCAATTTCCTCTCTGGACATGGGGGGAATAAGCATATCTAATCTGTTGAAATACCAATAGTCGTCCAATGATCTCATCAATTTTCATCAGGTCAATACGACTAGGCATGTCTAGTTGTTCAATTGCAACTATCTATGATTAAAGATATGTAGATACATACGGCGTAATATAAATTAAGTAAGGCATGTGGATGCATGCATGATTGGAGATGGATCTAGAGTTGTGGACTGTCGTGAAATATATAATACGTAGAAATCATCCATCGTCCATGTGAGTGTGGCGTCACTGCTTACCTAGCTCAGCTCTGCTCGGATTATAAGATGGCAATTGGCTGGCAATGGCATGGTTAATTCAGTTCATGACGACATAGCTTGGTTGACCTGCGGGCTGTTGCATATAGTTTTCAATTCGAGTGGTTAATTTGTCAGTACGTACGTACAATATGCATTGTGTTAATTGCATGCGGTTTTGTGAAGAAATTTAAGGGAAAAGTTGCGGTGGATGAGCCGATGAGCAAGCAAAGAAGAGCAGCTGGGAAGAAATTAGATGGGCATGCAAGTCAAGGTCCATCTGATCGAAAGCAGCAAGAACGAGGAGCAAAAAGCAAGAGGCAATTGGAGATGGATGACGAGCAGCAGCAGCAAGGTCAAGGGGCGGCGGCGCTAGAGGAGAAGGCGGCGATAGTGCGTGCGCTGTCGTCGTCGTTGCGGGCTGCGGCGACGGAGAGCGTGTTGTCGTCCTTGTCGTCGTCATTGCGGTGGGATCGTGTGGACGCTGCTGCGGCCGAGGAGGAGGCTGAGCTGACATGGGCGGCCATCGAGAGGCTGCCCACCTTCGACAGGCTGCGCACGTCGGTGCTGTCGTCGGACGCGGTGGACGTGCGGCGGCTGGGGGCGGCGGAGCGGCGGGTGGTGG
>KE370852.1:204800-230297 GCA_000418225.1 Zizania latifolia
CGTGCGGCCGCCGACGGTGGAGGTGCGGTGGCGCGACGTGCGCGTGGAGGCGGACTGCCACGTCGTCTCCGGCAAGCCGCTCCCCACCCTCCTCAACGCCGCGCTCTCCGTCCGTGAGGTGATCACCACCGCGCTGGGGCTCAGCCGCCGCCAGGCAAGGATCCCCATTCTCAACGACGTCACCGGAATCCTCAAGCCTTCCAGGTCCACCCACCCCCACCCACATTCTCAACGACGTCGCTGGAATCCTCGATTCCTCTCTCTGATCGATCGATCTGTGCAGTGCAGGCTCACCCTCCTCCTTGGACCCCCCGGCTGCGGCAAAACCACCCTCCTCATGGCACTTGCAGGAAAGCTCAACAAAAATCTCAAGGCAATCAATTAATTTCATGCCCCAATACAGTTAATTACCCAAGAATGCAACCTGGCTATATTGATCATGCATCAATCAGAAATGTAATAAAGTTATTGAGTACAATCTACAATGTAATTGACCTGCAGGTATCCGGCGAAGTTGAGTACAATGGTGTGAATCTCACCACTTTTGTTCCGGAGAAGACATCAGCTTACATTTCTCAGTACGATCTTCATGTCCCTGAGATGACCGTCAGAGAGACACTCGACTTCTCAGCAAGGTTTCAGGGCGTCGGCACCAGAGCAGGTGTGTACTAACTAGATGCATTGATTCGTTTCAGGCTAGTTAAGCTTAGTTACTCATCGACTCTTCCCTCTACTTAACTTCCTGTGCAAATTAGAAATCATGAAGGAAGTCATTAGGAGGGAGAAGGAGGCTGGGATTACCCCTGACCCTGACATTGATATGTACATGAAGGTAAACACTAACCCCCCTTTTTATGTATTTTTCCCTGCCACATATGTGGATTATAGAAGCATTTTCTATACATTTTTGTGGTCATATCTAAACAAGAGTGAACACTTTCCCCCTTTTTCCTAAAACAATTTATTATTGGGGATCTTTCATATCGATTCTAGAAAAAACAGTTCAGTTCGTTTTCTGCATTTTTAACGAATGGCATAAGTTCTATCTATATAATTGTTACAATTCAGTTAAGTATTTATGTAGGCAATATCTGTGGAAGGCTTAGAAAGGAGCATGCAGACAGATTACATTATGAAGGTAATTGGTCCAATGAAGAGTATTCAGGATCTAGCGCATACTTTTTAACCTTGTGCATAATCTATTTCTTACCTAATAGATTATAGGGCTTGACATTTGTGCTGATATAGTAGTGGGAGATGTCATGAGAAGAGGTATTTCAGGTGGTGAGAAGAAGAGATTAACCACAGGCGAGCATTCTGTCATATCATCTCAGCTGTAATCTAGTAGTGATTAAATTCAAACATTACGATTCAACAACTAAAATTCCACAACTATGTATGGGAGAGGCTCTACACTCTGTACTTGTTACTTTCAGCGCTGTTTGTTTTTTGTTTGATATGTTCACTAGATCTGTCAAAAACATACTACTATACAACTATCTAAATAAAGGTGGTATAGCTGAAATGATATACACTTTTATGCCGTCCCAAGCTCAATTTGTTTTTTATGGGACGACCAAAGTAAGTTAATTCAATGGAATATGCTTATTTTCGTTTTTTTATACTGAAAGTTTCATGTTGCGATCAGGGGAGATGATAGTTGGACCTTCAAGAGCGCTTTTCATGGATGAAATATCAACTGGGTTGGACAGCTCTACCACCTTCCAAATTGTTTCTTGCCTCCAACAGCTGGCCCATATCTCAGAGTATACCATACTGGTCTCACTCCTTCAACCAGCACCAGAAACTTTTGACCTTTTTGATGATGTTATCTTGATGGCTGAAGGAAAAATCGTATACCATGGGTCTAAGAGTTGCATTATAAGTTTCTTTGAATCATGTGGATTCAAGTGTCCGGAAAGAAAAGGAGCTGCTGACTTTCTTCAGGAGGTATATGAGAAAAAAATCCTAATTCAAATAATCTGACTAATTAGTGAAGTGATTGTTTAAAAATAAGCACTACCAGCATGAAGGATTTATTGGAAATTAATCTTGATTTGGAGTTTGAGTTAATTGTTTGGATTTGAATTGGCATGTGCATATCCTGAGGTTGAAACCAACAGGATTTAATGGTACTTATTTTGTAAGATTTTGGAGAAAGAAAAGGAAGAATACAGTACACTTGGGTCCTGCATTTTATCTAAATAACTTTTCAGGCTTGATAAGAAGTGCATATTTGAGCCTCCATAGTTCTAATAGAATCTTCCATGTCAAATTGTCTACTTAATCAAGGATATCATCTGATGCAGTGTGGATAAACTAGGTTGGACATTTTAGGTTCTATAGTATTCCAAACAGTCATTTCTTTTTATAGAGACATGTTTCGAGTTCCATCATTTTATACTTGTTTCGCTTTCTGATTAGTATTTATCTTCCAAATTTATGTATAGGTTTTGTCTAAGAAAGACCAACAACAATATTGGAGTCATAGTGAGGAAACATATGGCTTTGTTACAGTTGACCACTTCTGTGAGAAATTTAAAGCATCTCAAGTTGGTCAAAATCTTGCCGAAGAAATTTCAAAGCCTTGTGACAAATCAGAAGGACACAACAGTGCTTTGTCCTTCAATATCTACTCACTATCCAAATGGGATCTCCTCAAAGCGTGTTTTGCACGAGAAATCCTTCTCATGAGAAGGAATGCTTTCATCTACATAACAAAAGCTGTTCAGGTAAGTATATATGTATATCTTTTGGAGAAAAATGCAGTTAAAAAAATTCATACTTCTGAGTATCGATGAATTCATTCTGTGAAACTAAATCATGCAGTTTTTGACCCTTAAATTTACAATGCTACACCTAATGCCACCTACCTAAGTTTTTTCACATGTATTGTACACAACATAGGCTAAAAATAGTAATATATCAACACCAAAAAGCATGCATTGTGATATTTTTATTTTCTTAAGATAACAAGACACTAAGAAAGTTTGTACCACTATGGAGGTTGTAATCAAGCATTTCCATTTAAAACTGGTAATTTTAAACTTCTTACTATATTCAAATCCGCACATATGGAATCATAGGGACTAGGGAGTATATGAATCCCAAGATTACACTGAACTTTATCATTAATATAGTTTCAGGTAAGGGAAATATAGACATGGCAGCTTTAGGAGTGCTCAAATGCAAGACATTTCTAGAGATTTAGGTATTGGCTGTGTTTAAATCTCAGCACATGGGCTTGATAGCCATTTGTGGCACATCGTTCATCATGTTAAGAGCAATGAACACTTGGACCATATCTGACTGACTGACTTGCCAGTCGCCACTGAGTTCCTACTTCCTGGGACAGAAAAGCTAGCAGAGTGAGAGATTTCATAACAGATACCTTAATCTATGTTCAGTTCCTACACAATGTGCAATCTTAAATTAAATCGAATGCTCATGTTGGCCTAGATGATGAATTGTAGCGGCCCAGAGACTGCATTTGTAGTAACAGATTATGTCCTAAAGAATTCATAATAATAATTGGTTTTGGAAATCAGATGAGCCAGAAGTTTAGTTTTTTGCATGTTCTCCACAAATTAACATACCAGTTCATATATTTTTTTTACTGCAGCTTGGACTACTTGCCGTTATTACTGGGACAGTATTTCTGCGCACGCGGATGGGGGTGGACAGAGCTCATGCCGACTATTACCTGGGTTCCCTCTTCTATGCACTCCTCCTCCTCCTGGTGAATGGTTTCCCTGAGTTGGCCATGGCAGTCACCAGGCTCCCTGTGTTTTACAAACAAAGAGACTACTACTTCTACCCTGCTTGGGCTTATGCCCTACCAGCTTTCATACTGAAGATTCCAGTTTCTCTAGTTGAGTCAATAACGTGGACATCAATATCTTACTACCTTATTGGATACACTCCAGAAGCATCCAGGTAAATTAATTTCCACTCTGTTGTTACCAGTAACTGAGCTAGTTGTTTAAGATGCAATGGCCAATGGCAATCTTGTGTTCAGATTTTTCCGGCAGCTCCTCATCCTGTTCCTCGTCCATAGTGGAGCATTATCATTGTTTCGATGTGTGGCCTCATACTGCCAAACGATGGTGGCTGGTACAGTGGGTGGCACAATGTCATTCCTTGTCATCCTTCTGTTTGGGGGCTTCATCATTCCTCGGCGTAAGGAGAAAGAAGACTTGCAACTTCTGTTGATTAATCCCAGATACTGAACAGCTTAGCATCGCTAACACTTTCTGTGTGCCATGTTTTTATATATAGCGTCTTTACCTAGCTGGCTAAAATGGGGGTTTTGGATCTCTCCACTGTCGTATGCTGAGATTGGATTAACTGGAAACGAGTTCTTGGCGCCAAGATGGCTAAAGGTATCCGTTGTCATATCTGTATCCATATCTGTGGCTGATCTTTTGGAATGAGGTGAGTGATGGCCTTCTACTTAGATTCCAACATGAAAAGACTAATGTTTATTCCTATATGTATTTTTGTAGATAACAGTGTCTAATGTAACACTTGGAAGGAGGATACTAATGGATCGAGGGCTGGACTTCTCTAGCTACTTCTACTGGATCTCAGTTGGAGCACTGATTGGGTTTATTTTCTTATTTAATGTAGGTTTTGCAGTCGGCTTGACCATTAAGAAACGTAAGTATGATTATATATTGACACTGAATTGGGCCACCATGATGCCTAGGCACCAAGATTTCAAAATGCCAAATTCAACTCAAACTTTTTTTTTGATTTTTTTCAGTTTCTGAGTACATACCTATGGCAATTCAAATGATACCCATAACTTTTAATAAAATACTCAAATTCGAAGGAATTTGATTAGTTTGATACCCATATCATCAAAGAAAAAACTCAAACATGCCACATACATACAATAAAAAAATCAGTAAATAAGGTATTTAAAGTTTCAAATCCAGTTCAAACTTGTTTGAACTAGTTAGCATGATAAACTTTATTTCATAAAAAAATTGTTCATGTTAAAATGGTGTATAAACCTAATTAAAATATTGGTACCCAGATACTTTTACTAATGTGATATACATACACACATACATATACATATATATACATTCTACGACAAATATGGTGAGTAAAAGACGATTACATTTTTTACTCACCACAGTGTTGATTTGGTATAAAAGTCAATATAATTTGAACAGTTCTCGTGTATACACCCATGTAAGTAAAAAACAAACCTATATGAGTAAAAAATTTACATTGCAATATACGATACCTCGCGTGTGCTGACATGAAATGCTCAGATTGATAGGGGAAAGAAGAAATTGAAGCTTAAAAAAATTATTGAACTATATTAAGACAAAAAATTCGTCAACTAGTTGACAATTTGACACAGCGCATCACATTCTTAGGGGCACGGTCTGGTTCAGAAACAACACGTGGGGAAAAGACTTTATATTTATTTGTGCGATATAAGGTATTTGTGCGATATAAGGGTAAATATGTAAGAAAACAAGAATTAAGAAATCGACTAAATGACTTTATTCTTCTCATTTATTCTCCGTTGGAAAATATGTGTCATTTATTTTTGAGACTTTACATTTATTTGATAAGGGTAAACATGTAAAAAAGATAAAAAATTGCTTAGAAATTGTAAAATGACTTATATTTAGAAAAATGGTTTGCGGGTGCAACTAGCGCACAAACCTAAAACACTAATGGAGTATCCATTACAAATAATAACCAATTGATACGAATAAAGAATTACAGATCAAAATCCCTGCAAAATAGGCGTCGGCATGCAGTTCAACCATTATTCAATTATTTTTTAAATGGGATATTATGACTAGTGGGTTAAGAAATACTCACCTTCCGTTACATGTTATAAGGCGTTCGATTTTTTAACTAAACTTATCAAACTTTGATCAATTTTATAAAAATTTACCAATAATTATAACATCAAATTAATTTTAACCATATTTTAATAATGTATTTATTTAATATTGTAAATATTAATGTATGCTTATTTAAATTTGGTTAAAATTAATGAAGTTTAACTTTGAAAAGAGGTAGTAGTCGTTTATTAACGGTTCAGTCCATCACAAAAATCCGATAATAGGATGGGAGTAACTACTCCTGTCTGTAGCTTATAATTTGCCTACACACACATGTATATATATTTGAAACTTGTGAAATATTCTTACAAATAGTTACATTCTCTCAAGAATTATGGATTTCTCAGCCACAGGAACTTCTCGAGCAATTATATCACGTGACAAGCTTGCCACATTTCATGGAAGAGGCAAAGATTTGCCCAAGGGCATGGACAGCAGGACGCCCAAGATACAAGCTGCAAATGCTTTGGCAGCTAACAAGACTGGTTGGTTGAATGCATAGCATACATTTCACAAGCAAATGCAGCTCTTACTGATTAAACACATCAACAATGTGATCTTGTGCAGGGAAGATGGTGCTGCCTTTCACGCCACTGACAATATCTTTCCAGGACGTGAACTACTATGTAGACACCCCCACGGTAATTCTTGATTAACCCCCACAGTAGCCGAGACAATTACTAGTAGAAGAAAGCTAATTCTCAGTTGAGCAACACATGCTTACAATTTGTTCCATTTCAGCACATGCTTCATTCATGTTATTCCACTACTGTAAAAATCACTATTAGTGGTATTGCAAAATCATCATCGGTGATAGGTTTTGAACCACCACCGATAATTAGTCGGAACTGATAGTCCACTTTCAGTGCAGGTTCGTAATACCAACCGGCGCCGCTGATAGTGTTTACGAATAGACAGTAATAGTAAAATTTAAAAACTTAATGTCCTTGTGTTTACGAATCGACAATGATACATCTTTACTGTCGGCTCAGACACAACCAACGTTGAAGGACCGCTACTTATAGTAGGTTTTATGGTAGTGTTCCTCATTCCCACATGCTTAGGAGCATAACAAGTTCAAACCAATGATGAGTGTAATGTAATCTCAATGCAGGAAATGAGGGAGCAAGGCTACATGGAGCGAAAGCTGCAGTTGCTCCACAGCATAACAGGAGCCTTCCAGCCAGGGGTTCTCTCAGCACTCATGGGAGTAACTGGAGCAGGAAAAACAACCCTCCTTGATGTTCTTGCAGGGAGGAAAACTGGTGGCCTCATTGAAGGAGACATCCGAGTGGGAGGCTATCCCAAAATCCAACAAACTTTTGCTAGGATATCAGGCTACTGTGAGCAAACTGATGTCCACTCCCCACAAATAACAGTGGGGGAGTCTGTTGCATATTCAGCTTGGCTGCGCCTTCCAGCTGAAATCGATTCAAAAACAAGAAATGTGAGTCAAAATCAATATGTGTGTGAATCAATGTAAAAAGATTAGTTGAGATGAAACTGTGACCTGACACATCCTTTTTTCTGCACCATATATAGGAATTTGTCAATGAAGTTCTGCAAACAATTGAGCTGGACGGAATCAGAGATGCTTTGGTAGGGCTACCAGGGGTAAGTGGACTGTCTACGGAGCAAAGGAAAAGGCTCACCATTGCAGTCGAGCTTGTGTCCAACCCTTCAGTCATATTCATGGATGAGCCAACGTCAGGCTTGGATGCACGGGCAGCTGCCATTGTCATGCGTGCCGTGAAGAACGTCGCGGACACAGGTCGAACAGTTGTGTGCACCATTCACCAGCCAAGCATTGAAATATTTGAGGCCTTCGATGAGGTACTTACAAGTTATTGTACTCATGTGTAGTTTCATAGCATTCTCTATGATACTAAGTACGAAGGAGGTACAAAGGATAGCTCTCCAGGCATAAAAATTGTGGTATAAACTGATCATACATTATATTAATTCTTCATGAGGAATCTTAGGGAATTGAGGGTGTATTCAGCTGTACAGGCATGCCCTCTCTTACTGTAGCAAATATGAAGAAAAAACAATGATACATAGTTGTGCATAGGCAATACATGTAAGGTTATTATGTGGAGGTATTTCAGAAATCCTATTGCAACTTCAACCTAGAACTACTATAGGAGACATGGAGTATTATTTGTTGGTTTTCCTAGAATAACATGAGGTTTACATGTGTTGATTCTCAAAAGTAGAATAAATTGTATGCTAGCTCAGATAGCTGTGGCTTAATTTTCTAGAATAGCATGGTGTTGAAAAAGTTAAGTGCATAATTTCTATTTTTTTCAAGAACAATAGAAGTTATTCCATGTATTTTTAATGTGCATTAGTAGTATTATAAAACTATTAACCATGGATGCTAATGAAGTACCACATGACTAATTAGCTTATTATACATATGTAGCTGATGCTAATGAAAAGGGGTGGAGAGTTGATCTATGCCGGGCCACTTGGACATCATTCATGTAATGTTATCCAATATTTCCAGGTAATTAACAACCTGAGCTTGTTCATTTATATGAGGCCAATCGACTGCTATTATACTCATATGCAAAGATACAATATATTTCTATAAAAAATTTACAAATAAAGCACATATGCCTACATACTTGCAGCAACAAAATATCTAGAGTAGGGGTTGGGTGTAGAATATACCATCACTCCCAACTCCCTCTTATATAGTGTGTAAAATAGTTGGATACTTATGTGTTGCTATGGATTAAAAGAATAAATCATAATATTAACAAAAAAAGGAACACAAATCCAATTGTGAAAGAATAGGGAGCAAGATAGCCCTCCAAATTAACCTAGCAAAATAGAGCACCAGTCTACATTGCTACCTATAGATAGGGCACCTCAAAGCATGTGTAAGGACCGATTTATAGGGGGTGACTATATATGAGGGGTTAGGGTTCATGATATTATTCTTATTGAAAAAACCGTAGGGGTAGTTATTCCCCTACCAGCCAAAAAAGTCTACATTGCGATCTCAAAATAGACAGCCACTATTCCATTCACTAACAACCACAAATAGTTCAATAACATTAATCTCCGAAGATAAAAAGGTGCGAGAATAGTTTAAAATTCTAGTATGATCACCCCCAAAGAAAACGAATATATACGGTAAATTAATTTTACAACAACAACATTTATAATCAATGGATCATTTATACCACATCGAAGAGTTGTATCTAACTTGTTTAATTTTCAGGCAATATCTGGTATACCCAAGATCAAGGATAACTACAACCCATCAACATGGATGCTAGAAGTTACTTGTGCATCTATGGCAGCTCAACTGGGAGTAGATTTTGCAAAAATCTACAGGGAATCATCCATGTGCAAGTAAGTTTTGAGCATCACATATGTACGTAATTAACATTTGTCTCTCATATGTACGTAAGATAAGGAAACAAAACTTTGCATGGTGTTTATAATAATGTATAACAAATAAGTGTAATTAATTGGTGGTTGAAGGGACAAGGACACTTTAGTGAAGCGCTTGAGCCAACCAGCCTTGGGCGTCAGCGACCTCCATTTCCCAACACGGTTTCCACAGAAGTTTGGAGAGCAGCTGAAAGCATGCCTCTGGAAGCAGTGCTTGTCACACTGGAGAAGCCCCTCCTACAACCTGGTGCGAATTATATTCACGACAGTCTCTTGCTTCGTCTTCGGTGCATTGTTCTGGCAACAAGGAGACATCAACCACATGTATGTATAATGTGTTACGTTACATATAAGCCATCGTTGTGTCACCCGTCCTCGCATACATAAACAGACATGCATGCATGCTGACCTGATTTGTACGTGTTCATCGTGTTTTTGCTTCGTTCGTGCATGGGGCTGGGGCAGAAATGACCAGCAAGGCCTCTTCACCATACTAGGGTGCATGTATGGCACCACTCTCTTTGCTGGCATCAATAACTGCCAATTGGTGATGCCCTTCGTCTCCATCGAGCGCTCTGTCATGTACAGGGAGAGGTTTGCAGGGATGTACTCTCCTTGGGCCTACTCCATGGCACAGGTAGGTATCTCAACTCTCAAGTCCTCGACCATAAACACGCCAAGGACTTGGTTGTAGCAAACATTGTGTTGTCTAGGCTTAATATGACTTAATTTGTGTTGCATTTGTTGTTTGTTTTTGCATCTTGGGGCTGCTTAACTGGAGTAGGTTGCTATGGAAATCCCCTACGTGCTGGTGCAGATAGTGCTGTTCATGGTGATAGCTTACCCGATGATAGGGTATGCATGGACAGCTGCAAAGTTTTTCTGGTTCGTGTACACCATGGTGTGCACACTACTCTACTTCCTCTACCTGGGAATGATGATAGTGTCACTCACCCCCAGCATCCAAGTGGCATCCATAATGGCATCTATGTTCTACACCCTCCAAAACCTCATGTCTGGCTTCATCGTGCCTGCACCAGTAAGCTAACAAGCAATCCCTTAATTACCAGTATTTCTTCTTCGTGATGCAAGTAATTATGTATATATATCTACTATATCACGCATAAACATCTATGGTTGGTTGATATGGCAGCAAATACCGAGGTGGTGGATATGGTTGTACTACGCTTCCCCACTGTCGTGGACGCTCAACGTGTTCTTCACCACGCAGTTTGGGGACGAGCACAGCAGGGAGATCGTCGTGTTTGGAGAGAACAAATCTGTGGCCGCCTTCGTCAGGGACTACTTCGGTTTCCGCCGTGATCTGCTGCCTCTGGCAGCCATCGTTCTAGCCATGTTCCCCGTCCTCTTTGCTACACTCTTCGGCCTGAGCATCTCCAAGCTCAACTTCCAGAGGCGATAGAGACAAGCATATGTACGCCACATACTCAAGTACATATCCTTCGATCATTTTTGTTAGGGAAAATTGTTGTTATGCCATAAAGTTGAGTGACATGTCTCTAAATCTCATAAAGTTTATTATACTGGCTAGTTTGCCATAAAATTGATATGTTTATTTATTATTTTTCTATTTTGTATTTAGACTTTTTTATAATTCCTATTTTGCCTCTACCTGCACACTATCCTGATGTCACTCGTTGCTCGCCATGACGCTTAGCGTTGGGATCAGACAGAGGGCTGCAGATGGAGAAGCCGCATGCTGCTAGCCTTGGGCGTGGCTGGGTTGGCTGCCAGTGGCGAACGACGTCAAGATAGTGTGCAAGCGGGGTAAAGGAGGAATTTAAAAAAGTTTAATTACGAAAGGGCAAACATAGTAAATAAAGCTAACAACTTTATTTGTAGCAAACTAGTAAGTGAAATAAACTTTGTGGTATTTGGAGACATGTGAATCAACTTCGTGGCAAAGCAGCAATTTTCCCTTTTTGTTATTAAGACTGCTCTTATACAAACAAATACAGATAGGCACACCAAAATCTGAATGTTCCTTCATGAGCCTTTGATCTAATTATTCAGAAAAAAGATGTAGAGATCGAGTGGTAGAGAAGAGGGTGAATGTTGCAAACTTGCAAAGCATCCTGAGGAGGCACTAACTGGAATACTGGATAGCAGTGCTCAGATGCAAGTACTAAATCCTGATGCATTTGTGTCTACTTACTGTATACTTCTTCCTGCATTTGACAGTGATGCTCCTGTGCACTTTGACAATCGAGAAAAGCGAGTTGGTTTGGCGAACATCAAAGAAATAACTTGCTCTTCTTCAGTAAACTGCAGAATTTAAAAACTATAACTTTTGTCATTGAACATTTTTTTAAGAAAAAAATAGTAGAGAAGACTTAAGAACGGCACACATAAGAAACTTGTTAATACACTATGGGCTGAGTTTCTCTTATTATAGTCAATGTTGTTTGATTATTTTTAACATCTCTAATTCAAAACCGAACATTAAATTTTGATTTTATTTGGCTCCTTTATTTGTTTTGATGATTTTCAAAACCATTGTCATCGTGGCATGAATGATAATATGTTTATGGTTTTTTGGGGTGGAGGGGGTTGAAGTTCTCCACTGAAAGATGGAAGGGTATCTTTTTTATCATTTTATTCTTAAGGTTTGAAAGCTAAAGAAGGCACTAGTGTAGTAAAGTAGATTTATTTATGTAATAAACTCCTCAACTTTTGAAAATCACTCCTATTTTTTCATGTGTTAGTTATATGGATGCCACTTGCTAGCCTTGCCTTCTTTTTATCTGCTTGCTAGAGCTTACCACCATGTGCCATCATCCTATAACCAGCCATTGTCTTTTATAGAGATATTAATGGCTCCGAATGCCTCTGATCTATTCTCCGACGAGAAATTCTCATTTTTGGTGACGGAGATATGTCCATTTTTTTCCCTGTCAGGGATAATGGAAGAAAATGCCCTTGTCGGATATGATAAGGGTGGAAACAGTTTCACATTCCTTATATCCGTTTCTCAATGGGGTCCTGTTCAGCCACAACCCACAAATGACCAAGCGTCCAAAGCGTTCAAAACTTGAGCTATGTATTTTAATTAAATTGAAGTTGGTGTGTGGAAGAGTTAAGAGACAAAATTGGACCTTTTAAATATATAATACTTTCTCTGCAGAAAAATATAAGACTTAGAGAAAAATTGAAGGCTTCTTAAGATTCCGAAGAAAATTGCAAGGCACACACGATTTTTAAAGCACCTTTTATGAGTTGTTTACCTCTAATGCTCCTATTTTTTGTTTATAAACGCATGAAGATGGGGCAATACAACTATTTTTTGTTTATAAATGTATGTATATGGAGCAATACAACTATTTTTTTTATAAATGCATGTAGATATAGCAATACAACATTAATTATAGGTATTTTGATAATAAAATAGTGTTCCGGATATACGAATCTATAAACTATGTCTTATATTGGTCTACGTAGGAGAGTATTTAAAAAAATAAGTGAGAAATTTCCTAAATATTTATATGTATTTTACTTGACACTTTTGATTAGTGGCAATACACATTAAAAAGACTTTACATCACAAAACAGGATCAATATGGCTCTCAGTAATAGTATCTCATATACGCAAAAGAAAACAATGGTGGACAACATGGAAAAATACAAGTGCTTTTTAGCGCAGGAATTTGTGTCAAATTTTGCATGAATTAAACCAGCTTATATAAAAATCCATTAGGATCAAGAAAAACAGCTTAGGCCCCTGTAGCTTAAAATAATTGGAATTATAACATAATCATAATTATTGAATAAACATAAAAATAATTGACTATGATTATATATGGCTGATTAAGTTATAATCCTGATTATTTGATAAACAGGATTATGGTTGATTCTGATTATTAGTTATATTATGAATTATAATTAATACTTAATCTATCTATATAATCCGCTTCTACTTTAATTATAAGCTGTCAGTAAGTTGTTTAATGGGGCTATGATTAAAATCAAAGTTAACAATGATTTTTTTTCTGTTTAATACATAATTTATTTATACTTTTAAGCTTTCGTTGGTCTCCCCCTCTGCTTTCCGTGCTTTCTGCTCCACTCCCCACTCCACTCCACTCCAGCCAAAAGAGCAAGCAGCACTGCAGCAGCACGCCCTCGTCCCTACTCCACTTCTCCAGCCCCCAAATCCATTTCTCGAGCTTCCCAGCAGCACAGGGATGGCGAGGAGAAGGGCTCCCTTCTTCCTCCTGCTGCTCCTCTCCTCCTGCATCCTCTCCCGCGCGCCTCTCTGCTGCTCAGGTTTGTGCTGCTCCTCTGCTCCTCCAGCCGCTCAGTGTGCATTGCAATGCGTCGCATAGCTGTGCTGCCCTCCACAAGGCCAGATCTTTGGTCCCAGCATCTTTCTGTCCGTATGCCCTTCTCTTTGCCTTTCCACCAGTTAATGCAGTGGGTTTGCTCTCCATTTGGCATCTGAGCATGAGCTCTCCTTCACCTAATCACGGATTTAGGTCTAGGTTGGAAGGTATTTCACATTGCTGTTTTGTTCGGAGAGCTTAGCTACCGATGGACTGGAGCTGGAGCTGACCAATTTAATTTGTACTTGTTTGGAATGGGGGAACAACACAACTCTACTTCATTTCTTTTTCTTACCACAAGATTACAAGAGCATGGAAAGGACATTTAGTTTATTTATGTTCAAGCCCATTTAACGGTTCATTAATTCTTGTAAGTTGCCGATATCGCTATTGTATCCCATAATATTAAAATCTAGAACCGGATTTAACATTTTATAGTACAACAAGAATATGAACAGTATCACTATCTAGATTCGTTGTATTATGAAATATCAAATCTAGTCTTAGATTACAATATTAAGGGATGAAAAGAGTACAAATTAAGTCCTGACTAAAAAAGGTACTAGTCTTTATTTAATAGGCTCTCTTGAATGATCTGTGCATACTATTTGCTGAATTGGTCACACAGCACATGAATTATATCCAAGGTGACCTAGCTTTATCAGGACATAGATGTTTAACCTTGCCTTAGTTTGCTGATGATGACTGATAAGAATGAATGACTAAATAATTATTTGTTAAAATTGTAGGCAAACAAACTGCCCATGATGACTTGAATCCAGCTCAGGCTACTGATCCAATGATGCCAATCACAGTCCCATCTACAAACCCAACACCAACAATCATCACTGTTCCTTCCACAAACCCAACCATCACAATTCCTTCCTTGAACCCTCTGCCCACACCCATCACTGCCCCCTCAATGGTGAATCCTTCTACCTCGCCTGCACCTGAGACATACCCGCTGCCAACTCCGTCAACCTCCGCGCCGATGGCACCAGTCACCAATCCTGTCACCAGCCCTTTAACATTTCCTCCTTCTGCGCCATTGACCAACCCAACAACAAACCCGGTGGCACCTCCTGCTCCGACCACAACTCCGGCTGTTTCAGGGCAGCAAGTATGGTGTGTGGCCAAGGCTGGCATAATGGAAACCGCACTTCAGAATGCACTGGACTATGCGTGTGGCATTGGAGGAGCAGATTGCTCAGCAATACAACCATCAGGCAATTGTTATTTTCCAAATACCTTGGATGCACATGCATCCTATGCTTTCAACAGCTATTACCAAAGGAGCCCTGCACCCTCCAGCTGTGACTTTGGGGGGGTGGCTGTTCTTGTCAGTGTTAATCCTAGTAAGAATTAGTCTCTTCTCTCATTATGTACCAGCTCAAGGATTTTCAGGCCAGTGTTCCATTTACGCGTGTATCTTTCCTTTGCAGGCTCAGGAAGCTGTGTTTTGGCATCGTCAATGTCGTCACCATCAAGGTAAAAATCATTTCAACTCTGAAAACATGCACTCTAGTGCTTGGTTGTGCCCTTTTAGTATACTGACATGGGAAGCGCTTAAGCCTAAAAACAATGAAATATTGTGTTTACTGTTTTATCTTTGCTTGTGATTGAAAGGCTTTATTGTTGTTGTTGTTCCGTTTCATCTTTGCAGCTCCGTGGCTGGGTACAATCCTGCGTTGGCAACTCCTACCACACCATCCACTAGTCCTATTACTACACTGTCTGGCTCAGGTTCATCTGTGCTGAACCCTGGTGGCTCAGGCTCTGCTGGTGCTGAGTTTGGGTCAGACATTCCAGACATGAGCAACTCTTGGCGCTCAATCGCCCCATGTCGCTGGTCCCTGGCTGCTTTGTTCTCAATGCTCGCATCGGTATGCATCAAAGGAATGATGTGATCATTTAAGCAGCTCCAGACAGTGCTACATAATCATGGGAATGGGGTGATTGCAACTGATGTAAAGGGCAAGGTAGTTAGTTGCTTGCATGCTGCAGGCTGCAGCCTGCAGCTGCTGTGGACTTATTGTGTGGTAGCCTGGTAGGTGTTAGACTGGTCAGTAGATCTGTAGATGTTGTAGCGCGAAGGGTACCTGCTTGGATGACTGAAAAACAGTTTTTGAGTGTACTTGGAAAAAACGAAGCCTTGGTCGATCATTTGCACTCCTCCTGTTGCCGGTTATATTGCTCGATGTAATTAAGCGTTCTGGTTGTCCAGGAGCAATACATGCAAAATCCTGCAAGCGTAGGAAACATCTAACCAGTTCATGACAAAGTTCAATGGCATGGAAGGCAACCACCAAAGCTCACAACAGCAGTACAGCATAAAAGCAAAGAAACTGCTAGCCTGTAGACAGCATTGTTGAGCCTGGTACTTGCATAAATTACCAAGCAGGCAGCAGCATTGAACACCTGTGCCTCTGAAACATCATTACTCTATCAAATTGAGAAATATAGGGTTTATATTTGGCGATTTAGAAGAAAAAATTTAATAATTTATCACCATTAATAAGTGGCTTTGCTTTTTTATTATCATAACTTACATGGTCTTACATATCATTATTTGAATGATATCATAATTAAAGAGTTCATGTCAGAAGTGACAAATTATCAATTTTTTAAGAGGAGACGCCCACTGCGATTAACTCAACGGTGGATGTAGATCAAACACTGGCTCTACTACGCTTGGCTGGGCGACGGAAAGAAAGGGGAAATTTGTATCTATGCCATTAATTTTTGATGGGTACCAAATAATACCACCAAAATTTTGCACCTTCGTAAAATACCACTGAATGGGTTGAGAACTTAGAAAAATACCACTCCCATCAGATCTAGCCGTTTTTACTTTAACTTTTCTTACCATATTGTATTGCCATACTAGATGACTGAAATACCCTTGTCTTTCTTCTTGTTCATGCTCTTGTTCTTCTCCCTGCTTATGTTGCCTGCGCTCTAAGTCTGTTTATATCCTTTCCCTCTCAATTTCACTGAATATTCTTGGATCTTTGCCGGTGTGGAACTCTTGGGCGAGGAGCTACAGAGGTGGACATCAATTCAATCGTAAAGAAGGAGCTGCCACTGGAGTTCATCACGTTTGTCGAGAGGCTCGTGGCCAGCGTCCTCATGTGGCCTTAATTTGTACTTATCTTGCCTCCCAATCCTTGGTCATCTAGCCATGGCGTCATCTTAGCATCCTTACACCCCTCAGCACTATGGTTGATTGGTGTGCTTTGATGATCATGGTTATATTGATTTTAGATGGTTCTCTGGGAACCTTCTAAGGTTAGGGGTTGTCTAATACAGAAGTCAGCATGCCTGCAACAGTACACAACTGTAGATGATCATCCAATTAAAATTCATTGTGTTATGTCATGAGACAAGGTTAACCATACAAGGTAAAATACAAAGAAAGAAAGTAAAAGGCCTTCAGTAATAGCTGTAGAAAAGGGAAGTATCAGGATAACATGATCAAGAGATATCCTAGGTGTGCTATAAAGATCTTTGTCTGCCAACATGTATTTCTGAATAATATTTGGATTAAAAATGGACGGAGTGCCAATGAGTTACAATAAGTTGTTACCTGTTCTACAGATCTCCTCTTGGCAATCCTGATATCCAAACAGAATGTATGCAAGTCAGTTCTAGACAGAGCAATCTTATTAGGCTCCTCTTCTCTCAAATACGTTGCTAACTGGGTACAGAAAAATGGACAGGAAAACATACAAATATCCAAACAAGATAACTTACTACGGGTCCATCACCTCTACCATTGACCTCTATCTGCTGTGTAGTCTGCCAGTTGACAACCCAAATATGAATACCTGAAGAAAAAAACAAGAACTATGAACGTGAATAGTTCAGATCTAGGATGATTGAACATTTGAACTACTATTCAGTATGGAAGACCATTTGCCACAGCATGTAAGGCATAGATGCAGAAAGATGTGCATCCACTAAATCAGCCATAACAAAAGCAAAACAGAAAGGACCAACGTAACACTGGCTGTGCACAAAATATAAGCTGAAAACAACGAGGCATTTTTTTGATGCAGCAACAAGCACAACCGTCCCTCTAGCTTGGGCAAATGGGCAATCAGCCAGTCATACCACATAAAGCTTGACAAATAAAAATGTCACACAAAAACATAAGCTCAAGCCATCCTAACAGCTAAACTGATTAGACAAGAGGTTATGATGCCCTTCAACTAGGTTCAAGGCAGAAAACACTGTAAAAAATTCAACAAGTTACAGAAAAACTACTGATAACAAAGGGACATATTTAGGGCATGTTTGTTTCAGCTTGAGATTATAGTAATCCAGTTTATAGAAAAAAACTGAATCTAACCAACTTATTAGATTGTTATAATCTACATTCTGGATTATAATAAGCTAGCATAATAAGCTAGCCTATTTATTTTAGCTTATAAAAATAAGCTGGATTACTATAATCCCAAGCTGAAACAAACCAGCCCTTAACTATGTTTGTTTCAAGACAATGAATAACATGACTTGTAAGAACAACCCAGTGCAGTGAATTTGAGGGAAATGGATACACAAAGTAGTTCAATATTCTCTAATATGTTACAAAATTAATAAAAAGGCACAATAACCATAGTTTATACTGAGAAAATGAATTTGTAAGTGCAATCCGGTAAATCTTAATAGTTTATGAGTCAGAAAATGATTGTGAATGGTCATCCTTAACAAACCTAATTAATAGGTCAATGAAACAGCAGAAAGAAATCAACAGAGTTACCCTGAAGGTCATATTCATTTTTCTAAAACATTTCCCTATTAAGCCCTTCATAGCAGAAAGCTCTTCTGGAAATACTGTGCAGTGTATGACCTGGACATAAGATTGAATCACAAACAAGAAAGTACGCAAATTGCAGAAGAGTCATGATCTGGTCAAACTCGTGTAACGAAGTGGTGGGTATGTCCTGTTAGTTAATTAATCATGCCATAATATATCAGCTGGGTCATGAGATGCACAACCATCTCTATTTACCTTTTCACAGATAACAAATGGATTAATCATGAGAAAACAAACTGAGTACTCACTAAAAAATAAATACTATCATTGTGGCACACACGGTCTGTTACACATGGACAAAGTCAGTCAGAACCAAAGTTGGGTTCTCCTGTTGCAGACTATAGATCTTGTCAGTCATTCCTTCCTTCTGATAAGCTTCCAGCAAGATGGAGTATGTTGTAGCATCTGGGACACATTGTATATTCTTCATGTGCCTGAAGACCCTCTCCATCTCCATCAGATCCTCTGCTTTAACGCATGCCGCAAGAACAGCATTGTGGAAAGATGTATTCATTGGTACATCAAGCCTCTCAGCCAGCTTAACCATGCCAACCACCTTATGGAAAAGGCCCGCATTACTAAACCCATTTATGAGACAACAGAAAGTCTTTGTATCTGGCTTCATCCCCTCTGCACGCATCTGATTAAATGTGTGCTCTATGTTTTTGGCATCGCCTGCCTCAGCGAATGCCTCAATCACATTGTTGAATGTCGCGGTGGTCCATGGAAACGCTAACTTGCGCATGTACTCCATCACCGTAGACATCTTGTCATACATCCTCTTCTTCCCGTATGCGCCAATGAGAATGTTCAGTGTCCGAGTCTCTGGTTCGATCCCATAGCCTCGGAATTTCTCATACCACTTCTCCATCAACTCAACCTGACCCCTGTTACCAAACAGGCTTAAGATAATGTTCATGGTCCAGACATCTGGTTTGCTACTTGTACTGTCGAGCATTGCAGACAGTACTTTCTCCATGTCATCCAACCTTCCCGCCCTGCCATAGCCACTGAGAACAATGTTTTGCGTGACAGTGTTGGGCGCAATGGAGCGGTCAGCCATATCTTTGTACATAGAATCAACCATGTCAAATCTTGAAGTGTCGACGCAAGCCTTGATGAGGGTGCTGTAGGTATAGACGTCAGGCTGGCAAAGGGGAGAGGCCTTCATGTCGTCGAGAAGGCGGAGTGCATCGTCGAGGAGGCCATTCCTGCAGTAGGCAGCAATCAAGGCCGTGTAGAGCTCAGGAGTGGGCTGGCATCCTTGGCTCAGCATCTCATCGAAGAGGTGGCGCGCACGGGAAGGCTGGCCTGACCTACCCAAGAGGAGCAGGAGCTTCATGAAGGTGCCCTCTTTAGGATGGTAGAAAGGCTGCTCCTTGAGCATGTCGAAAACCTAGCATAGTATCTCGTCAGCGCGAACCGGGGAATTGCAAGTTCCGGAGATGTCACGGGGAGGTGCTAGGCACCACCTACCTGGAGTGCCTCTTGCCAGTTCTTGGCGTCGATGCGGTCGGAGAGGGCCTCGGTGACCGTGCAGGCCCATGCCTTGGCCTCCGCGCGAGCGTCCAGCCGCTTCTTCACGTTCTTGATGGGGCTCCTCCGCCGCCGCCCGGAGTCCTCCGGCGTGTCCGGGAACTCGCCCTCCTTCCAGTGCCTCCTCCCTCTATCCTCCTCTTCACCCGCCGCCACGGGCTTACGGGGCGGACGCTCGCTGGTGCGGGCGCTTCGGCGGGGTGCGTCGGAGGTGGTGGGGAAGGGGAACTCTCCGGCCTTCCAGTGGCGGCGGCGAGTCTCGGTGCTGTCGGGCGATGAGGAGGCGGCGACGACGAGGCGAGGGCGGAACGAGGAGGCGGCGGCGGCGGCGACGGCGAGCGCCATGGATGGGGTTTAGGGGATGCGATTGCGCGGCGGAGAAATGAAGATGGAGAGAAGCGGAGATATGTCACGTATAGCTTGGGCCTGCCTTCCGGGTTGGGCCTAGTGGGCTGCGTGCAAAGGGCAGGCCCAAACACCAGTACAGTTTGGACATTTCATATGGACGAGTAAGGCCTAGTACAACTATACTGCGAGATTTATGTTCAACCTGTGGTTTGTATAATATAATAAAATAGTTTGAATTTTTATTATTAATTTAAAATAAAAATTAGATTATTTAACTAAATACTCTTAATCCACCCAGCTCTAGATATATAATTTTTTAAAGCTAGGTTAGACCTGCTCTAAATTTTTTTGGATCTAGAGCTATGTCAAACGGGACCTAAGATCATTTCCAAGAGAGTTATTATTTTTAGTTCCCTAAAATCTCATATAGGGAGTCCTCTTAATAAAATTTAATCTCTAAATCTTCTTACTCTCCAGCAGACTCCCGATATCATATTCTTTATATTTTACTCCTGTATCATCGACAGGTGGACCCTACTTATTAAACTTCTCCACTTTTCTTTTATTTATATATTTTATATCACTGACAGGTGAGGCTAAAGTGAATAGAGAATGAGAGTCGCTCTCTATAAGTAGAGAGGATGAAGAAAGATTTTAGAAACCTCTAAAAATAGGGAACCAAATAGAATAGCTATTGGAGATACATTATAGACTAAAATCCCTAATAATAGAGGTAGAGAGTTATATTAGGCATCTCTTGGAGATGCTATAAGCCTATAATATTTCACGTGAAGGAGGAATCACTAAGGTCTAGTTTGACAGACCGAGATCCTAGCCCATCCATGTGAAATGGGTTGGGATCCTAGCTTGTCAAATAAACCCTACGCTATATAGAAAAATATGCTTGAATCAAGTTTGGAATTATATTAATCTAGCTTATTCACATAAGCTAAAAATAATAATAATTTATTATGTTAGCTTATTATAATCCATGTTTCAGATTAATCTAGTAAGCTGGTCTAACTCAGTTTTTTTTATCTTATTATTATTGAAAAGACTCAAATACCCATTGTTTTTTAATAAAAACTACCCACCACTACTATTCCTTAGATTCGAGCGTCTATCTCGTTGACCGTGGTCATGTTAAGGGCATTACAATATTTTAATGTCTAATAAGTTATCAATAATCTAGTCTACCAAACACCTTCCAACTTATTATAAACTAGATTAGTATAATCTGGTTTATTATAATATCTATGGTCTTAGTAGAAACAAAATGTAGATGTAGTAGATTCTGGCGCCATATTTGACGTGTTATCGTGTACAGAATCCAGAAATCAAGCACATGCTGTTCAACCATTTCACTGGGAATTGCAGTGCAGGCGTGCAGCTTATCTCCACTCCCGGCCGTGTTTGAGGCCAAAGCACCGATCAAGCCGCCGCCGTTCCGAAGGCACCGCCGTAGCTCCTGACCATGTTCTTCGCCGACGGCATACCGGCGACAACGTCTTCTTCGATGCCACATTCGTTTTTCCCCCTGGAGATCTTGAAGTACCCGTCCTACATACAGAGCATCACCGCCCAAAGTTTATCAAAATCTGAAGATACACGAGCTACATTTCACTACCTAGTATTCTAGTAACTTACATCGCCCCATCCTGTGTTCCACTGGTTTGCAAGCAGCTGAAGAGCACACAAAAGATGGAAGAACACAAATTAGGGCTCAAATATCGGTTCAGTAGATGGCGTAATATGGACATGTTTAGCACAAGATACCCAGTAATCCTCGCCGGCATCGGTGGTTCCCCATCCAATCAGCTTGACGGCATGGCCACCCATCATGCCACCGGTGATGTGCTTGTACACTCCTGATTTGTAGTGCGCGAAATCCTTGAAAAAAATTCAGCTCCAAGTCAGCGCTACGAAACGCATCCAGTTCAGAGATAAAACTGTGAAACGTTGACTCGATGGTACCTCGTAAACCGTGAAAGCAACCTCTACAGGGCCGTTCTTGTAGATCTCTGCCATGATGTCGTGTGGGTCAGAGCTGACTCGGTACGCGTTGACGCTGAAGTGCTTCTTTTCCCGCCAAGCCTGGTTCTTCACCTTGCATTTCTTCTCGCACACCGGCGTAGGATAAGCAGGCTCGCATCCTGGATGCTGGCAACCCGTCTGATCAAAGTATGGATCACACTGCAAAACCATGGAGAAATTCAGCATCCTGTGGGCGTATCAAGCTGAACTATTGCGATCTGAGCCTAGTGAAAATCTTCACAACAGAGAGATTTTATGGGCAGTGCATATTAACCGTTATCTTTTTTAATGGTTCAAATTAATTTCTACCACTACTTTGACGAGAGATATTAGAACGGTTCAGATTAATTTCTACTATTACTTTAATGAGGGGCATTAGAATATATAGAGGATAAAATCATTAAAAAAATTGATGTAAGAGACAAAATGGTAATTTTGTCTTACTTTATCGTTAAATCACCTAAAATCAAATCATATCGCTGACTCATTTTATACAATTTTTCATTATTACATTTCCGAAGCGCTCAGTAGAAAAGAAACACATAAGTTTAAAAGTAAATATTTTCAAGCAGCAACAATCTTTCTTTCAAAATATCAAAAAGAATTCAACCAATTTCAGAAAATATTATATAAAAAATCACTAATGATGTTTATACTTAAATTATAATTGATTAAAAGTATCAATTATTTAAAATTGACGACTATGACAGATCTACTAGTGCACCGTAACAGTACTCTCACTGTAACAGGATTGCTGCTAGATTTATGCAGAAACATCGATGCAAACAAGGGCTGCTACCTCATTGGTGACCACACCATTTCGAACAAAGTAGCGCCACGCCATGATAGGATAGCCTCCATCGCAACCATCGCCGCACATGAACCCGCAGCACGACAGCAGGTCGTTGACCGAAAGCGAGATGTTCTGCGAGGAACAGAGGCACTTAATTAGCTTGCATTGGCTGTTTATCAAGAAAAAAACTCGTCGTTTGTATTCGCTAACCCTGTCGAAATGAATGCAGAAACGGTCCTGGAGACTCTCCACGGCGGCAAACGCCCAGCACGAGCCACAGTGACCCTGCCATGGTCAACCAAGATACAACACCTTGATGAGCATCCTGTCTTGTCTTTGCAAACGCTCATGGAGTCAACGATTTAAGGCTGTGTGTGGCAACAGCTTACCTGATCTGCTCATGAAAATCAGCGTAGTCCATGGTTTGGTGAGAAGTTGTCGAGGAAATGAAGCACGGTCAGTATGCTCATATTAAGTATGTAGAACCAATTTACATGTCAATCATTGAGGTGCCGACTAAACATACCAAGTATGGTCCCAATTGTGCTACAATGTGGCCATGCAGACCTGGCATCAAACTCCTTTGGAAGCTCCAGTGATCTGGAATAAGTTTTGGCGGGAATATCGGATAGTACACTCCAAGGAGTTGACTTCACTCCAAGAATATGCTTGAATTGTGTAATCTGCACAGGAGGATTGTTTTGAGGTCGCCAAACAAACAGAAGAAAAATGTTTTGATGTATGAAATGCTAACAACAACAACAACAGGGGGAAGAGGAGGGTGTTGTGATTTACAGTATAGTTTGCAAAGTATGGATTCTGTGCAGCCGTCCAGCCAGCATTGGGATGCTTGTTGATTGTCCTTATGATGTCGTTCTGTGAAAACACGATGCCATTCCATGAAAAACCATGAGTAATTAAGAAAAATAAGACAACTTGAGAAGGATGATATACCTGGATGATTCTTGAATGGTCGCCACCCTCAACCGTGAGATCGGGATTTGGGATTGGCTTTGCAGCTCCGGCTGCCTGCATAGATCATATATAAAAACGTGATTTAGCTCGCAACAATATATATCATATATTCTCGTGTGCGTTCCTATTTGGTAAGATACTGAGTAAAGCAAGACATATTCTCATGCTTCAGTGAACTAGAGCACAAGTACGGTGTGGTTTTTCAGCCATGAATTATTGGTTACTTCTGTACAGTAATTAGGTGAATTGCAGATCGAAATGGGTGGATGGATGGATGGATGGAGACGATTAGAGCAGAAAGAAAGAAGTGAATATGATAGGGACCTGGGGAGCAGCAGCACAGGAGATGATGAGGGCTAGCAGCAGCAGACGCCGCTGCACGCAGTTGCTGCCCATTGCTGAATCTGAAGTCCCTCTTCCCAGCCCTGCAGCTTGCAAAAACCAACAAGCTAAGCTAGGAGAAGCAGAGAAAAATATCTTGGAGCCTGCAGCTTGCTTGCTTCTCTTCTCTTCTTCTACCTCTGGTCCTCTGCTCCCCAGCCTGCCTTTGTTTATTTATATATAGGATATAGGAAATGTGTGTCTTGCTTCTAATTCACCCTCTCTTGCTGCTGTCGAGATCGGAAATCAAAGGCCATACGGGCCGGCCGGGCGTGCAGTAGCAGCGACTGATGAGCGATGAGGTGAGCAGACGGAACGGCCAACTGCAATCCTTGCGTGGCGTGCTCGCCGCTCGTTGTTGCCGGAGCCACGCCATCTTCTTCCTCTGACCGTGACGAACAACCTCAGCCGTACCGCACGATGACCGCCCATTGGCTATGGTAATAAGCAACGAAACTCTAGTACACCCACATCACGATTGCAAAAACCAGAAAAATCTACCGCACCATGGTATATTTATTGGTTACGGTTTGACTGTTTGAAAGCCCAACTTGTTTAAACTAAAGCTAAGATATAGCATCTTTTATCGTCTATCACCATCACCACCAATAAAAAAAATATGATTTTTTATTATCATGGCCATTGCCACCACTAAAAAGATATGATCTTTTATCGTCGCTATCACTAACACTAAAAATATAGGATCTTTATTGGTGTATCGTCATTACCATAACTAAAGACAATATAGATATATTAAAAAATATTAAGAAGTAATTAATCAATCATTAAGTATTTCCTAATATATCTAGCTATACTAGGAAATATTAGATTGTCAAAACAAGATGATAATAAGCTTACTTTTCATATCTTAAACTATAGAACTGCGCCTAGCTAGCGCAGATGCAGCCGGCGAGCTGCTTGTCCGTTTCTTGCTCGACGAGCTCACTGTTTCTTCCCTGTTTAAAATGCCAAGAACAGTGGCGGATC
>KE370852.1:262142-275526 GCA_000418225.1 Zizania latifolia
CCGATGGAGCCGCAGCAGCAGCGGATGAGCTTACCGCCTTCGGTGCAGTAGGCGCCGACGGGGTCAGTGTACCCCCATTGCCTGCACTGACCGTCGCACCAGTGGGTCTCGCAGCTCGCCACCGTTTTGCAGTCCGGCGCCTTCCTCTTCTCCAGCTCCTCCGCTGACGCCGCCGCCGACAGGAGGGCCATCAGCAGCAATGCCATGACGACGCCGAGGAGAGCGCCCTTCCTGTTGCCGGAGCACGATGCAGGCCGCGCCATGACGCTAGACGCCTGTTAGGTTTTTTTTCAGCTAAAAGGAATTCAGAGTTTCAGACGATGCTGGCGCTTCTCTCTTATAGACCTTGGAGGATCATCATTCATCAATTCCTGCCATTCTTATGCTCACCTACGTTAGATATATACACTGGGAAGTACTTTAATGCATTAACGAATGGATTAATCTTCTTATCTAAACCTTTATCCGTTTTTATCTTCGATTGACAGGGAGTGAAAAAAACCTGATTAGTCGTACAGATTTCAGAATCTACTGCTGTTCTGCCGGCCTCGTTCTGTATGGGCTGGATGTGTGTGTTCATTCAGATGCAAGGCCTAGCAAATAAGTTGCTCAGGCCGGAGAGCAACGGCCTCAGCTTCGCCTACCCTGACCGTAGCTACTCGATCGAATTAAGCCCAAGTAATACTGAAGTAGCTTTCCATCTTGCACATCAAGAACATGGCCTATGGAACTTGATTGCATTTTTTGTTTTTTGACGCTGAATTTTTCTTCCGCCACACCAAAAGTAGTCCTTTTTCATAGCTTCATATACTAATTAGTAATAAGTAAGTATTTAGTTGATAATAATTTGAAGTAGCTATAGTCACTCAATTAGTGAGTTTTATGAAGTAGAATATGAAGTTGACCGTATGATAGCTAAAGATTCTATAGTAGCCAACTAATTGTAGCTACGACTACTAAATAAGATCTGTAATTAATTTTACTGGAACTTTGTTACTAATATATAGATTTGATAGTGTTAGGATCTATATGTCAGTGATAAAGCTATTGACTGTCGTGCTACCGTCTTTCTGAGCTAACCGTTGTGATATGCAGTAACTAGTTCAGTAGAACGGATGGGTTTGCATCGGATATCATCTTTACGCGCCGGCGACACGTGGGGCCTACCCACCCCTTGGCCGGCAAGCGGACGGGGACGCGGCGCCCCGTCGTCGTAATCTCGGTCGATCCCCACCACGCAAAGCAGGCGGACAGGCTCGATCGCCGCATAATCTTCAGATGGGCCCCACTTCTTCACCCTGCCCGGTGCGTCAATAAATATTTACTCTTATATATATACATATACAAATGTGTTGCCACCGTGACAGCATTAGTACCTCCATTATAAAAGGACGGTATTTTACGTATCACGATGTCAAATATATAATTCATCAGTTCTATTAAGAAAATACGCAAAAATACCATAATATTCTTTTCAAGATAGATTAGCGTGACCAAAAGTGTTTAGTAAAATAATGAGTAATAAAGTTAAAAAATAGTATGAATACATAATACTTTATAGGTAAATTAAAGTAAATTTTAAACTCTAAAATGCTATATTTTAAGAAAAGGGAGTAGATTTCTATACTTATGTATTTATAAAAATATTTAAAATATAATTAAATAAAAGTATTTCATCTGTCAAAAAAATCTTTACATTTTAAAGAGAGTTAATAAATTAGTAATAGTGTACAAAACTAATTTTCTTATTAATAAGCATAGTTAGATAAAGGTATTCTGTAAATCAAGAGCAGGCAGGAAAATTAAAATATTTTTTTGACCAAGTAAAAAGTAATAAATAAAATATTTTTGGTCATTTTATGATAGATATACTAATATCATGTTTATATATCAAACCATAATATTTTTTAAACTACTAATAATTTAAAATTTTAATATTTCACTGTACGTATTTCATAGACGTTATCTAGCTATTTCGTAAGAGAGGTAGGAGCAGACGAGCAGCACTCCAACTTTAGGTTGCATTGGCCACCAAGAGATTCTTTTAATTGAGTATGTTTAATTTAATTAATTACACGGATTCCACCATGGCTAGTGCACTCCGATTCATGGTCGAGTCTCGAGTCACAGCCCAGCTGACGACGGATCAAGACATATATACATTGTTAATCTCTCCTAATTAACATATACAATTTCACTAACTTTATGCCAACTTGAGAGAGGGCTAGCTTGGCCCACATTCAGCCACGCACGCATGCCCTTTTTAATTGAAAAGTTAGAAATATGTTATTATAATTTTTACGGTTTAAAAATATATTATTAGTATATTAATGAGAGATAAAGGTCATCACTAACTGATAGTGATATTTTTTAAATTCCTAAAAATAATAATAACATATGAGAAATTATCTCTTAATTCAAGGGTGGAAACTAAAACCGGGGTGGTTCTTGGCATGGCTACTATCGAGCACGCATAATTTTCTTTAGGAAAAATGAACAATTTCCCAATAATTAAATAAACTTTGATCACTCAAAGAGAGTGAAATGTATTGCATGCATGATTCATATTGAAATTACCCTTCCGCTTTATAAGTCGTTTAGCTTTTTTATAATTCGAATATCTCTAGCTTCGATAAATTTTCTAGAAAAACAGACAAACAATTATAACATCACATTTGTATTATTAAATTCACCATCATACATATATTAATAATTTTTGATATTATAGATTTTAATATATTTATCTTTTAATTAACTTATTTAAAATTAAGTAAGTTCAACGACATGTAATATAAAGCGGATAGAGTATAACTCTAAAATGTTGCCACATGACTTGCCAATAATTTACCCTACACAGGGGAGACAATTCTGCAAGTTGCAACATTTGTTTAAAATCCCTCACAAAAACAAAACATTGTTAAAAAGTGATGAACTGAAAAGGCCAGGGGCAGGCAGCCAGCCAGGCGAGGACAACGGATTCCACCATAGCAATTAAGTGGAATGTGATTCATGATCAAACCAAAATCAAAGTCCACTGGGGTTTCTTTACATCCACTTGCACACAGATGCAAAACTGCTCAAGGCTGGGACCCAACCATCAGGGTGACAACAGCATCAGTTTGAGATCCTGATCAGCTCTAACTATTAATTAATGCATTGATTAATTGTTGGCCCTTGGTTATTAGGTTCTCCTGCTGGCTCCATGTATCTCCTCAATAATCAAAATCATCATGCATGCTGCTATCATATCTTTGATTCTAGATTCATCTAGCAAAAAAAGATTATTAAGTACAGGCGGACCAGATTAGTAATTCTGGAGCATTCACGCATTGCCGCGTATTTCAGACAAACGTATAGTACATTGCAGAAAGTCAAATGTGCTGACCTGCTGGGAGTAGCTGACCTTTGATTAGCTAGCTAGCTTAGATCTTAACTGAAACTAATACGGATCAGGAGTCGTACCAGTGTGTTTTCGGAGGTGGATCGAGATTGGATAATATGATAATTAGTTGGTGTCTTTTTATTAAACAAAAGACCATTAATCGATCGGTGTAGTAGTTTTAATACGGTTTGTTTGGATCGATATGGTAGCGATTATAATTATAATATTGCAAGTGGAGTAGTGATTCCAAGTTCTAACTCTGTTTTTGTCCCTACTTGGACGCATCTGGCCCGATCATTGTAGAGCTATATCTGAACATGATCATCTATGATTCAATTAAGGCGTGTGAAAAGTATTTCAACAAGTAGTCCTCTTAATCGATCACATATGAAAATAGTTTTTTACAAATGACTCCTTACAAAACCTGTCTTTCAAAATAGATTTTACATTCGGTTTCTTACTAAAACCACCTACCAAAATAAATTTGGGTCCGGTCTATCCAATAACGACCAGTAATCATTATCATAAAACCCGCTATAAGTAGTCTTTAGTATCGGTTATGTCTGAGACAACATCGATATATGACAACGAAGATGTTTCATATCACTATCGGTTCATAAATATGATAACATTAAGTTTTTAAATTTCGCTATCACTATCGACTTATAAACACTATCAATAACAGTTAGTATTATTACGAACCATCGCTGATAATATTACCGTGAAACTACTGGTATTCAACTGAGCCATGTTGTTTGGTTTCATGCATGGTGTCAGCATGCACTGCATACGTAACAAATTGTGGCCGGCCGGCATGCATGCATGCAAGTTGGGACGATGCGTTGCACCTAGCACACCCGTGAACACGCACACATGCATTTCATTTCATTTCCTTGGGCAATCTGGCTCATAGATGCAGTCAATTGTCGGCCGGCCGGCCGGCCTAGCTAGCTTACGTATACGCACAACTAATTAAAACTCCCAAACAAACAAACGACGACTAAATTACATCAATTCATTAATCCAATGGCCACACTAATTAAATATATATCCCTGTCCTGTTATTAATAATTTAATCATTTGGTGTTCATCTGGGCGGGGCCCTCCGGAAATGACGACATGGACAAGTTGACCCGGAGATGCATCTAGCTAATTAAGCTATTTAATTAGCCTGTTAATTAATATAGTTAAAGGGGAACCCTGATGCTCACGGGCAGGGGCAGAGCCAAGCTTAGAACAACTAGGGGTAGGCCATAGGTTTTGCTCCTTTAATCATTATGAAAATTTTTGAGATTAAAGTCAAGCTTAAATAGTTCAGCCCTATGTTTGAATGATTTCTGGCTGAGCTCTGCTGGTGCTAGTTGATTTGATCGCAACAGCAAACAAGCGACATCGGAAAGCCACATCCATTAATTTAGTAGAAAGTACTATCAATAATTCACCTCGCCCTTTGATTGTTTTATGTGGTGTAGTGCACTTTCTACTTGATCAATTAGTAATAGACGATTGCTGGCTCGATTATCATTGAGCATCTGGTTTAATTAGGGGAGGAGGAAATGATATGACGTGTCTACTGTAGGAGCGATGTACATGTGTGTCCATGTATAAATATATCCATCCCTATTTGAAGTTAATTATTCCTTCTGTCAAAAAGATTTTGAGGAACTTTGTCTAAATAGACTTTATTTCTACTATACCTACTTAATTATCTATCTTCCGTTAACACATTAATAAGTTTTATTTGTTTAATACCTTTTACCTATCATTTTATAATACTAATTTTTTTATTAATAATACATTTTTGGTATTTTTGTACTCTCGCTATTAATTTATTAATTTTATCTCATAAGTAATTATATTCTTTGTGCTATAGAGAGTTATTTATATATACACCCACACAAGTCAATAGAGGGTCCCATAAATACTATTGTAATTTTCTAAAAAAAAGTCTAAGACAAGAGTAATTTTACAGTCCTTGAGAAGGTACAAAATGTACCATATTTTTTAGTGTTAATTTTTGTATATACATGAGATACTAAAATTAACACTGAAAATTATGATATCTCATATACCTCCTCAAGTACTGTAAAATTTCTCAAACAACAAATTTAACAAAGTCATGCATGCATGTACTGTTAAAAATTTATATGTGAAACTCGATCCAGTGAATGAGAAAAAAATATATACAGTGGTGATGCACTTTTGAGATTTATCTTTCTTTATCACCATGTGGATCGGATTAAGGTCAGAAATGATTCTTTTTTTCTAAGTGATAAATGGTATTAGAGACTCTATATATGTTTTGTAACATTTTCTCACGTTTTTAGCTTATTATGTTGCATTTGAAGAGCGAAAGCGTGTAGAAATTAAGGACGCCCTAATGAGCTAGAGGGGTTAGAATCCGTTTATTTTATGGAGCTTTGGATACACCAAGGGACTTGTGCAATTATGATTCTGATCGATCATCACAATGCAAGAACATGCACCCCTGATCATGCATATATTTCAGGGCAATCAACATCCCAATTGGTCAGTTTTTTTCTTAATGGCGTTTGTTGATAATTATAGGCCAACATGCATGGCCCATGTTAAGCTGGCATCCTTTGTTGTACATGTTGGAATAATATATAGATATACATGTAGATCTAGCTTATAAAAGAACCCAACTATACTGTACAGCTAGTTTTGCTAAAGAAGAGAATCTGCAGCTTATTAATTATTATTATTACACGAACCCTGCTGATGCTGATTCACAACCGCGGCGCCACACACAAATTTAGTTGTAGGTTAGCTTGAGCTTTCTCGAGCATCGTCCTTGTTTTGTTTGCTGTCAAGCCCCAACTAATCCATCAATCATTTACTAATAAACTTAGCTTGTTAACTTAATGTCAAAACTGCATCATTAGCCTTGTGCATGATGTGCTTCCTTCCATGGAAAGTGGGCCCGGGTTACCAGACATGTCAGTCTTTCAAATGGGCAGGTTCGCCCCCAGCACGTGAGCAGGTGGCTCAAATTGGGTCTTTGATTATATGTAACGCAACTTGCAACTCGATCCCTTAATTAATTTTAGTTACTATATTCAATTCTTTACATGAGGGTTTGTTTGACATGCTTTAGATTATCATTCGGCATATTTAAATTTCTAATTCTTTGTAGAAGTGACTCTGAGGTAAATCGGATTTAGTTATAAAATCATTTAACTGGATGACTAGATTCTAATTCTTATAAGAGATGATAGTGATCTGAAATGATTACTATATCCTAGACTTTAGGTTGTATTATATATGTGATGACTTTGTTATATAATCTAAAATTATATATATGAATAAAAATAAACAAATAATATAAACTATTAATCGTATTACTTATAGTATATAGTGTACTAGTATATTTTAGTCATGTATAAATATTATTTTAAACTTTTAAGGGTATTTTCAATCTTTTAGACTGATCCTCATAAAAAGCAAGGTTTCATTTGATTCCCCTATAGTACAAAAGGAGAATAATTCTCCTTAATTCGACCATGAATCACTTTCATTTTTACTTCTTTAGTAGGAATTCTGGAGAATATCTTTAGAATCAACACCAATAATCCCTAACAAACGGAGCCTATGTCGTTTTAGACTTTGCAACTCTTTCCATATATAATGTGTTTTAGAACTTCTAGGCATTTTTCATCTTTTATTTTATATTTTCCTGTTTGTCAAATAAATGACACCATTTTATAAATAAACAAATCACCTTTTTAAAGAAGAATAAATGAGGGACAATAAAATATATGAGTTTATTTCTAAATTCTTGTGCATAAGTCTAAAATGACCTACATGAGGAATCAGAGGGAGTACATATATAGCTTTCTTGCTCTTGTACTTCTGTAAATCCCAACATGGAATCTCCGATGCTTAATTCCCATTTGAATCAATCAATCAAACAGTAGTGTTTAACACAAGTGATGATTAAAGAAAATTGACGGAATCAATCAGGTCTACCAACAAGATTATTGAATTGGATCTAGAAATTGTATATCCCCTTTGAAATAATGAATTTAGATTCGTGGTAAAACAATCGAAATTGAAGGAACTCTGTGGTAAGCTAAGTTTGATTGGTTAGTTGAGGACGTATAAATATTTCTACATGCTATAATTATTTTGAAATGTCAGTAGATAGTGCATGTATGGTGGTACATGTTTGTGTTCTTGCACAATCCATGTGCATGGGTGGATCTTGTTCAGAGCACAGAAAGATTCCTCATGACAGTCAGCTCATTGTATAATTGTGCAGATTTGTTTATTGTTCAAGAATATATATAGTAATCATTGTTTTTTCTCCACTTAAACTATTCTTTTTATTAGTATTTTATGAAGTTTTTTAGTGTAGTCAACAATTGCCAAGATATAATAAAGTAATCGCATGCCTCTGGTTCTCCTTAATCCGTATGTATTTTATGCAAGCCTTGTACAAGCTAGCATTTCCAAGATGCATACTTCTCATCTTGTCCCAAGATGCATTTCCAATTCATTCATCTGTTAATCTCTCAATACACCACGTAAAAATTAAAAAAAAATTGATTAAAACAGACCATCTTGCATACCTTAATAGCAGCAGCAACAAGGTAAAAAGAGCAATAACTCACAATTGTCCACTTACATCTAAAAGAAACGACAACGCATCATCATATACCAATTCAAGATCCCTCCTCTCTCATCAACATAAAATTCAAAGATTCCAAAACTACGGTATGAGTATATACGCGGCAAATGAAAGTCCCCATCTTTTCGTCAACCACATAACCCATCACCAATCAATTAACAATGCGCAACGACGAAAACCGCGGCGTCAACTGGCCAAAAGAAATGAAGAAAAAACTTGTACAACACAGCTGAGAGCAATAACATCGACACAACCATTAATTACTCGGAGATTACGACCCTATAAATTGATAAAACGGGACGGAGAAAATGAATATACCACAACCAGCTGCTGTTCATGAGCACGCAAGAATTGCAACTATCTATTGTCATCAGCCAAGGGGCGTGTACGTCGACGTGTTGGCCCGACTAATTAAGCAAACAGGAGTATCTTTACACTTCTTTAGAGGCCAGCAGCCAGCTTGTGCAGTTGTGCTTTGGTTACAAAACTGGGAGGGATAGTGACATGGGCGCCGAATAATTAAAGCGCGGCCAGTATTTTAATCGTGTGCGCCAGACTGGTCGCGCGCGAGTGGCCGTCGACTAACCGTCGCCGTAAAGGTGGCCGTCATCCGTGACCCAGGCGGGCGGGCGGCTCATGCGCGCCGCGTCGGGCTGACCAAAAGCGGAGACTTTAACTAAACGCTGACTGTTTCCACGGGAAGAGCTACCCGGTTGGTCACTGGCAGGTGGGTCCCACTTAGGCGGACCCGTGTGTCAGTCAGTGAAGGAGAAGAGAAACGGGTTGTGGCGTAATAGGAATCGAGTGCGTCGAATCGGGGCGGGCAGCCGCAGGTCGCCGCGTCGGAACGGCCGGTACTCCAGCTGAGCGGTGCCACTGGCGCTGACACGTGGGTCCAGCATATGGTGACCCACTTTCAGTGGGTGGTGTAGGCGAACTGATTCGGTGACCGGGTGACAGCTCACACCGACACGGGTGGACCGCTAATTCCGTCGCGCACGCGCGGCCCGCGTACCAGCCGTCTCCGCCGTTCCACAGACACGTGGGATCAACAGGTGGGACCCACCAACACGAGGGCTCGTCCTAACCTCACCGCGCCTGCGTTTCGCCGCATCGGAGGAACAGGTCAGCGTCTCGAGGAGTGGGGGCCCACGTGGGGCCCCGACGCTCCACGCGCCACGTCAGCCGGAAGAGGCGTTCCCGCGCCGCCGCGAGGGCCGAGGAGTCGGCCACGTTCGCCACGTGCGCGCGCGTCGCTGTGTTCCGTCGTCTCGCGGTCGCCGCCGGCCGGTATTCGCGGCGGTCGAGTCGTCGCCGATCGTGTCGACCGCGCGCAGCGTGGTGCGTGCATGTGCGTGTTCACATGGATGAATCTTAAATAGCCGCACACACCACGAGCGTATGGCACGAGAGCGTGCAAGCTGCATGCAAATCTTGCTGCCCATGTGAAGCGTGGAGATGCGAATCTCCTGTCAGGAAAATGAATCTGTTTGACGGTAATTGTCTTGCATTAGGTAGAGAATTTTTTTTATAAATAATTTTTTTTCTAAATATATCTCAGAAATCACAAAAATATATCTCTATCAACACTTGTAGTGTCTACCGAGACTCTATCGACAGAGACAACGGGCTAGCGGGCGAGCAAGCACGGTGCGTAGCTGGCGAGCATGGCATGCGAGGTGGTGGGCAGGCGGGCGAGGCGCGTGGCTGACGGGCACGGCAGGCAAGCACGACGTATGAGGCGATAGAGAGCTCTGTCAACAGTTAAACCGTCGATAGAGTCTTGTATTGACAGAGATCTATTTTTATAAAATCTAGAGCGTGCTATGCAGATTTATAATTTTAGGAAAAATATTATTTATAAAAAAATTCTTAGGCACACAGCTAAAAAATCTGGGTTAGATCTACACGTACACATGGTAAGAACTCTTTTTAGCAAAAATTATATAAGTTTTTAACAATAAATTAGCACCACAATCGTTATAAAATTCAACTAAAATAGCTTCATTCTAAAGAGGCCTAATAAACAATTTTGCAATTGTTGTTGCTTCATGCCTCATGCTCTTAGCTTTGTCAACATCACTATTATTGTGGATCTTGCATCACATCCAAGTAAATACAATGTGCTGGCATAACAATCCAGCAAAAGCCACACAAATTTCACCTTCGTGTGCTAATATCTCAGTAGACTCATCTACTCTTAGGCCCACAAATTGTGATTGACTTTGCCGCTTTTTGAAGCACATATTCGAAGGAAATGGCAGAACCTAGGATCATCTTGATCCGAGTCAACCATTCACGTCAACTATACTCGAAGTCTTAAGTAAATCGTAGAACGAATAAAATACTACAATGGTAAAAAATCCGAAAGGGAGGGAGTAATTGCAAAAAACTGGGGCGGATCTATCATGGTGCAAGGGAGTACATCTGTACCCCCAAAATTTTTGACAAAAAAATCTTATATATAGGTATATTTATGTTATTTGGATTAAAATCTAGCCCAATAGCCTATTAATCAGCCTAACAGTCTATTTTTTGGTAAAAAATACCTATATATAGGTATATTTATGTTATCTGGATTAAAATATAGCCCAACAACTCATTTTCTGACCTATTCCCACAAAATTTTTTGCAAAAAAACCCTATATATAAGTATATTTGTGTTATCTGGATTAAAATCTAGCCCAACAGTCCATTTTTTAATCTATTCCCACTGCATTGGTTAGATAATTTTGTTCAAGATATATGATTATACTTTTTAACCATAAGAAAATAATAAATTTTATTTGTAACTTTCGCTATATTATACATGTAGTTTGTAGTATATTTAATTTCGCATCCTCATCATTGAAATCCTAGATCCGCCGCTGGCAAAAAATAGTTAGGAGTAGAAATAATAGTCCATCGTAGTTTTGGCAAGATATTTTAAGAATCCCACCTGACTGTTTGTCATCACAAAATTAAACTGACCAAAAATAGTCGTGTCGACATGTCTCCATAATTAAATCCTCTGTATACAACTAACTAACACCCGTGAGATCAGCGAGCGACACATCCACTGTTCAGATTAATCTTGTTAATTTTAGTCCAAAGTTTATTCTCTCTCGACTTTCAATATTGAAGTTTATCCTCTCTCGGCTTTCGATATTGATGCTGGTTTACCGTTTTAGGTTTAATATTCTATATAATATTTTTATTTTAAAAATATATCTATAGAATTAAATATGATATATATAAAAAAATTTGTATCTTAACAATATTTTATGACTTGATTACGGTATAATATATAATTTAATTTAAATACTATACTACTTATATGTCAAACAAAGTTAAATATATAGTTTCGACTGCCGATATTGGCTAAAATGGCAGCGAAATTGATAAGTACAACAGTGAAATTAACTAATATTTATTGATATTACCACCAAAACTATATATCACTGTAATGTTTTAAGTACCTCAATAGCACGTATCAACAACCGGAATGGAATTAACGACGTTAGTTCGTAGTCTCCACGGCTAGAGTCACCAGCAGCAGTGGGCCCCACCAGCATGACACCTACAAAGCCAGGCCCACCTGACAGGGATACAGGCAGGTACGCACGCATCATCCACACATTTCACGGTTCAGATGCGCCTCGGCACCGGGCCAAAACTGCTGACGTCATCCATGACGAATCCCACCCCCGCTGGCTCCTCGCCCCACATCTGACCGCCCACTCGTCCCATCCCCTCCCGATGCGCGACACGTGTCCTGCCCAGCTCCAGTCAACACAGCTAACTCCCCCCCAACTTGCACGTGCGTCACGGCGATGCCCCCGATGCCCGTCTCCTCGACACGTGTCGCCGGCGGCCTCTATATATGGCCCCCGTCACGGCGAGCTAATGTTCCATTCCAAAGTTTCCCGAGCTGCCCCCGCCGATTAATCAGCGACTAATCCAATCGCCGGCGGCCGGTCGGAGAAGAGATCCATGGACTGCGGTGGTGGTGCTGCTGCGCTGCAGCTGCCGCCCGGGTTCCGGTTCCACCCCACCGACGACGAGCTCGTGATGTACTACCTCTGCCGCAAGTGCGGTGGCCTCCCGCTCGCCGCTCCGGTCATCGCCGAGGTTGACCTCTACAAGTTCAACCCTTGGGACCTCCCAGGTAAGAAGGGGAAAAACTCTATAGTTAATTAGATTGGGCGATTCGTGATGTGCTAATGGTGGAAGCGATGGTGCTTGATTGGATTGTTGCAGAGAAGGCGATTGGAGGAGAGAAGGAGTGGTACTTCTTCTCGCCGAGGGATCGGAAGTACCCGAACGGGCAGCGGCCGAACAGGGCGGCGGGGACGGGGTACTGGAAGGCGACGGGGGCGGACAAGCCGGTGGGTTCGCCGCGGCCGGTGGCCATCAAGAAGGCGCTCGTCTTCTACGCCGGCAAACCGCCTAAGGGGGTCAAAACTAACTGGATCATGCATGAGTACCGCCTCGCCGACGTCGACCGCTCCGCCGCCGCCCGCAAGAGCAAGTCCAACAACGCCCTCAGGGTGAGTACTAGTTACTATTACCTCTGCCAATGCCACCCCTCCCCTTCATTCCTCTACTCATCATCCTCTATCAAAACCCCCCAAAAATCGATTTTTTAGACGGTAGAAATAGTTTTAAAAAATCAAGATTTCTGCCAGTAATGGCCGCAATCTACAGCCATAGAAGGGTTGTTTGTTAGGTCATCTAGATGTGTGTAAATTCTAGTAAATTCAACAGCTAGAGGTTTCATAAACAATATAAAAATTTTAAAAGAAGAATTTAAAAGGCGTGCCAAATTGGCAAGTTGCCGCACGCCTAAGGCTAGCTGTCCCTCTCATGGCAGCTATAAAGCACAGCGAGGCGCTCGCTAGCTCGCTGCATGGCGTCATGGCTCACGCACGAGCAGATAGAGACAGCTCGCGCCAACCTTATCGCTCGTCGGGTGCTCGTACGCCCGCGTCCACATGCTTCGAATTTAATGTCACCTCGAAATGTGATCTAATCGAGCAATCGATCGATCAAATCAGCTTTTGTTTTTAATCTTTTTGTTTGTTTACCACTTGTACGCATCGACATCATTCGATCTGAAATTGTTAACCTCTCAGGTTACTGAAAGGTATTTTGGGTGCGATTTTTGCAGCTGGATGATTGGGTCCTGTGCCGAATCTACAACAAGAAGGGGGTGATCGAGCGGTACGACACGGTGGACGCCGGCGACGACGTGAAGAGTGCTGTGCGGTCTGGGCACAACGGCAGCGGCGGCGGCGCGGCGGCGATGAAGGTGGAGCTGTCCGACTACGGCTTCTACGAGCCGGAGCCGTCGTCGGAGATGCTCTGCTTCG
>KE370852.1:321839-339670 GCA_000418225.1 Zizania latifolia
TAGTCTTTTTCCAAAATTATATCTGTCACTTGTCATATTTCCACAATGCTTACTGTGACAGCCCAAACTGAAACTAAGATTTCCACACTAGCAATACAAACGGATCTTGGCCAAAAAACAGCAAACTTGTAAATAGAAGATTAAAGTAATTGATGCAGAATAAAAAATTCTATAAAATTTTTGGCCCAAAAAGATATTTATCTTGACGTATGTATGATGTGCCTCTAATCCCTCAACTCAAACAATACTTGAATAAGCATCTTGAATTTAAGCCAACTGATTGCAGTTGAATTAATACTTGAATGATTTATTGAAATATGTAGCAAGTATTGGCACAATGGAAATTAGAAAGAAAAGGGGAAACATGCACCTGTTGATTAGCAGTGTAGCTAGCAAGTTTATCAGATATAGTCTCAACACCACCAAGCTCCATAACAGCAAGTTTACTACTCACATGAGAAGAACAAATCAGTGAGAGCAACCAAAGTGCAACAGTTTCTTCCAAGACCTTTCCTGATTGAGGCACACCGAGAAAAAACAGATCAAAGTTATACAAACTCTTTTCAGGGCAAGGTTTCCAAACTTCAATGTCTAGGGATGTCAAAGTAGATGCTTGCTTCATCATATCAATGAGGGCAGATATTAGATTCTTCATATGTCCTGATGCTTTAATAACATCAACTGACTGTTCCCTGCTGTGTTTCATTGCATATATGAGGGTGATGGCACTGCTAACTCTAATTTCCATGTTTGTTGATTCGATAACTCTACTAGCAAGGAGAGCAATGCATCCTTGTCTTCTGTTCAAATGCTCACCAAGTAGAGAAGGTTGAACTTGACATAACCTTGCAAGAATTTGAATGGCCTTATCTTGAATCGGTGGAAGCCCAACGTTGATACAGCGCACTAAAGGCTCTAAGCTTTCTGGAACTTCAAGAAAGGCAGACCACAAAGGGGAGCTAAAATGATCACCTTCCTTGGTCCTAGCCATCAATGCAAGTACATCCAAGGGATCCAAATTAGTAGCATTTTCTAAATTGATGCCAGAGAGACACACCAGAAGTGCATGAATTATAAAATTGCATTGTGAGTAATCTGGAATAACATCACTGAGGGGCAACCAGTTGAGCAACTGACAAAGTGACCGTGAAGCACCAATTTTGCCTTCTAAGCTCCCCTCCTTAAGTACTCTAGTCAAAGCTAGGACGATATTGTTGTCTAGTGCTTCCTTGGCAATATGTGCATCTGATAGGAAATTTGCCAACGCAGCAATAGTTGTTTCAGCAGCATCAATGGATGATGTTTTTGCCATCTCTATAAGAGTTTGCACATAACCTTCAGCTATGCATGACATCTTGCTCTTCAACATGGCATTAGCCGAGCGGGAGAGTGCTCCTAAAGCTCGAGCAGATTGTGTTGCGATAACTTGGTTCTCACTTGCCAAAAGCTTCACGCATGGCTGAATGATTTCATCAGTTGCTAAGATATCACAAATATCCTGACGGGTACTGAAAATATCAGCCAACACTGTTGCAGCTTGTTCTTGAATGTCTTCGTTTGATGACTCAAGAATAAGAATGAGAGATCTAAGCCCTTTATTGGCTGGAGCTCCATTCTGCACTAGATCTCTCTGAGAAGCCATCACAAGGACATGCCCAAGAACTGTGATGGCATGGGCCTTTGAGCTAAATGAGTCACTTAGCAGCAGTGCTCGTAACTGATTAATTATGGCAGAATCAGCAGACCGTATAATCTTCTTGAGTGCTTTGGCCGATGCCTCTTGTCCACGAGGGCTGCCACTCTTTAGAAGCCAAAGCAGAGCCAGAACGGCCCCAGCACTCTCAACACATGCACTGATGTCATCACTGTGACAACACAAGTTCCACAAGATATGTGCTGCGTCTTCTTTCGCCTTTTGAGATCCTGTTTCCAGTAGCTGGACAAGTGGAGGGATACCTCCAGCAGCTGTTATTGCCCACTTACTGTCATCTACTTCATCACTCAAGATAGCCAACAATGAAACTGCATACTCTTGATGCTGCTCACTAGAAAGCCCAAGAAATGATATCAGCAATTGAGCTCCTTCTCTCTTTCCTAGAGCCTCCCATATTCCAAGACAATCACAACACAGGCTAGTTAATGCATGAACAAGATGTTCCTGAACATCAGCAGAAGCCATAGTGATCAGCCCAACAAGAACCTTCTTTGCATTTGATTGATTAAGCCCACCAGACAGACATGCATTCCCATATAGACTCGCTAAAGCCTCAAGAATGCGATCAAGCACAAGATTACTGTCATGGGACTTTAGGAGCACAATCAAAATATTTTCTATCTCAACTGGATCAAAGGATTTACCATCAGTGTCATTAAAAACCATCAACGTATATGCAAGTGCACCAAGAATGTCAGCGAGGGGAACAGGTGAACGGGGTGCTTGGCAGAGTTCTCCAAGGTAAAGCAACAGAGAAGCTGTTCCACCACAGATATTTGATAAAGCATGAACAGAATGACTTTGTAGAGAATGGCAAGTATCCCCACGCATGCATTCTTTTGAAGGAGCAACAATAGCTCCAATCAGAACAGTGAGACCACCAGCATCTACCACAGCCTTCTTTGCAATACTAGACTTGGAAGATAGAGCCTCCAAAGCATCAGCCGCACTTTCACGAACAGAAATGTCATTATCTCGATTTAGGAGGTGAAGAAGAGCCTTAACAGCTCCAGCGTCTATAATTTTGGGAATGCTATCACTAAAGGCAGATACAAGCCGTGCCAAAATGGAGGCCGCATTTGATTGTGAAGTAGTATTCTTGCACGAAATAAGGCCAGTGATAATTTCTAATCCACCAGCTTCAAGATTGGCCTTCCAATAACCATCGTTGTCCACACAGAGATTCCTTAAGGCACCAGTCACGAAACCCTCAACTACTCCATCTTGGCGTGACCTAGGGTTGAGCAAGTCCCATAGAGTCAGCACAACACCTTCAGTCACAAATATTTTCATGCCTATATGATCATCTGAAAGTCCACCAGAAGACACTTCAAAAATAGCTTCAGCAGCAGCCTTCTTTGCTTCAACAGATTCAGACTTCAAAAGAGTGAGCAACGGTGGTATGCAACCTCCTAACAGGACCTTCACACGCAGATCTTCTTCCTTACAGAGTGCGCTAAGTAGTGCTGCAGCATTTACTTTTGCTGCAGATGTCCCACTTCTAAGGATAGATATAAATAGTGGAATTGCCTGAGAATGGCTACCTATCAAAACCCTTGCCTCCTTTTTTGCTTTGGCCAGTTCAAGTAATTTTTTAGTGGTCACTTCCTTCTCTGGTGAAGATGTCATGCTAGCATGGAGCTGCTCCAACAGTTGAGCAACTGTGGACATTGCACTTTCAGGATCGTCTACTTCTGCAAGATCACTTCTATCCCTATATAGCAGAGAACAAGTAACAAGTTAAATACTAAATAGGACTGATATTTGCTATCTGATGCTTGTGATACCGGTCCAACAAAGAAAAAAATAATAAATAAGAAAGAAAGAAAGAAGTCTAACCTGGTATTCTGCAAACCAAAAGATTGTATTAAAAATATATTATACATCAATGCAGGTATGTTATGTTATACCTTGATCTAGAAGATGATGTAGATGGTGCAGGTGAAGTAGGTTCTCGGTACTCTCGGTGTTCTGATGTGTTGAAATTCGGCATGATTAAATAGCAAGTTTTACCACCTAGATCTTTTAATATGTCCACCTACAATATAATAATGAAGGTATTTAAGAATTAAGAATAAAAAAATATTGGCCTCACCTTGTGCTATTCATTTATCATATTAACTTTGTCATGGTACCAAAAGGAAGAAAGGAAAATTATCACTTGTATCACATTATTACCATGACAATAAGATAATGCTGTTACTTCAACAGAAAAATAAAAGACATATAGTCACTGCCAGCAAAAAGGAATGAATATACCCATAGCATAAACATAGCACAAGCAAATATTGTGGATACAAAGATCGAGGATAATAAGCTCTTTGGTCTTTGATTGTAATTTCATTTGAGATCTTCTACAGGGTTGCCAATCTTACCTTAAGGAAAACTAATGAAAAGTCAGAAACCAGAGGTTGAGATCCAAGTAAAAAGATAAATAATGAAATGACGATCAAACAAGCATCAGCTTTTGCAAGATATAACAATACCAACAACGCTATGTTTGAAAACACAACATGTTAGAGTGACTGCACTACAGTTACTCCAGTAGAGAAATATCAGCTGAGGAGATGGTCAACACAATCGAGTGGGATATGAGAACAGATGAAATCGGTCCAAGACAGACATGAGCGGGAATTTTAAAGGAGGAAGACTTCACAGCAAGCTGGTAATCAGGTAATTCCACTAAACCACAATTTCACGATTTTGGGCTTGAGTGCAGTGAGATTGAAGATGACCGGCCCCTTACCAGCTCCTCATCTCGAGATGCCTCAACGGTTGGTGCAAATGAGCTTAAGAAAACACTAGCATTTGTCCAAATTTGCAAGAAAAAAGAGGTGAGGTGTCTTCCACCATTACCACCTACCAGTCCAGAGAAGAAAAATCTCCTGGAGATAGGAGATTGAGCATCCCTAACAGCACTGTAATTAACCCATTTAACGCAACAAAATTGCCACTACTAAGCATTGTTCTGTTGTATTATACGGATCATAACCAGCAAATATACGACACCTCACACCTTCCCCCCCACACTACCTTAGAAGTTAGAATAGAACAGAACCGCAGATACCTAAACGCCAAAGAAGAAACAATAAAAGCAGATGATTTCGGTAGAATTTCTGCATATTTATGCCCACCCAGCACACCCCCAATCGAAACAACTCCCAACCACGCGACACCCAGGCCGTCAGGATCACACGAACCTGCGAAATCTCACCGTCCTACATCCCTGCTACGCCAGCGGGCCGCCGAACGCGAGATCCGGTCCGCCGCACGCATCGAAACGCCGACAGCAGCCCGCCCAACCGGCGCCGAATTGTGCACCGCCTCCCGCCCCCCGGGCCACGAGAAACCGACGGAGGGAAGGTAGGTAGGCAGGCAGGCAGGGGAAGAAGGGCACTCACCAGAGAGTGCGGAGGCGACGCAGCGGCGGCGAGGACGAGGCGGCGGCGGTAGCCTCCTCTGCTCTGCTCCACGCCCACTGCGCTGCGCAGTGTGGCTGTGTGCGTCACTGGGTTAGAGAGAGAGGTGGGTGATCTGTGAAGCTTTAGGGAGGAGGGGGCAAAAGGAGAGAGAAAGGGATGGTTTTTGCAGATCAGTCCTGTCCTTGTCATTCTATTCTGGAAATTGACAGCCCGTTAGGTGGTGAAATACCTGATTATATATTTCCTCTCATTTATTATATAAATCGTTTTAGTGTTCTAAGTTTTTTTAGAAATATAAAATATTTTATAACTTTTAGGAATTTTTCATCTTTTCATTTATATTTATCCTTATCAAATAAATTATATTTCACTCATATATAAGCATCTTACTTTTTTAAAGTAGGTAGTGAAATATACTAATTATATGCTCCCTCTAATTCCTCGTATAAGTCATTTATTTTAGAACTTCTAGGTACTTTATATAATTTTTATTATATGCCCTTGTCCAATAAATGTTTCTCCTATCACAAATAAATAACTTATATTTTTAAAACATAATAATTTGGGTGGTGAAATATATTAATTATACATTCCCTCTTATTACTTATATATGTCGATTTAATTTAGCATTCTCAAATATAAATTGTTTTAGAACAATAGATATTTTTTTCATCCTTTTCTTCTAGAACAACAGATAAATAATTCATTTTTTTCTAAATCAAAATAAATAGGAGGCAACAAAGTCATTTAAATTTATTTCTTAATTCTTGTGTTCAAGTCCAAAACGATTTATATAACAAATCATATTAAGTAACTAATTGGTTTACATTTAAATATTGCAATTGCAAGTGATAACCAAATTATGTCAACTTGTAGTAAAGCTAATGCATAGTACGTTGTTAACTTGTGCAAATTCTATCAATGTGTAGTAATGCATGCATTGTTAACTTGTGCAGCCACTAATACAATAACTACCATCCTATCTCTTGCATAAAATTTTGGTGCCTCGAGTGGAGTATCATGGTTGGTTTTCACGTTACTTTTGATGTACAAGTCCAATGATGGATGATATATTATATATAAAAGATAAGTGCATTTGTGATTAGTTACTCTGACATAGCACTATATGTTATCATCTTTTTTATGTCTCTACTGCACTGAGTCAACATATATTCAATGGGATTGTACACTGGCAATAAAAATTAATAAACAAATTATAGATGAAAGAGATCGGCTCAAAATTTCAAACCAAATCAACGTCTCACTAAAATTCTCTAACAACCAAACAACACATGCACAAAAGTTTTCTACTCTCACAAAGAAAATAAATTAAATCAAATGCAGTTCCCTTCCAAAACTGTACATGAAACCTTATAAGGAAAGAAATGAATTACTATTTTATTTTCGTTAGTTTTACCTTGGATGTAGCTAGAATTATCTAACATAAAATTGATTTTAAAATCATAAACTAGAAAAAAATTTCTGGCCACGACAACAATAGTTAGCTGGTAGGTGTTTTTCTTCCCCTTTGTTCGATCTAGCCGGTAGGTGGTCGTTGGTTCGTGTGATTAGCACCTTTGTCCTACACTCACGCAAAAGGGGGCTATCAACGTAATATCGTACAAATAGAGGGATCGATCTAAAAAAGTGGGACCACCAACGTAATATCGTAGAAACGGAGGGACCGATCTGCGAAAAGAACCCCAAGAGCAAGTGATTCGCCGTCCTGGCCGGCCGGCCCACCTGGAGACCAAACCGGCACGTGGGGGAGACCCCGGCCGGCCCAACGTCTCGCGAAACGGCCCACTGACATGTGGGTCCCCACTTTGTTGGCGTGGGCCCACCTGCCGGCCTGTGTTGGTTAGACTGTACGGTGGGGCGTCGGGCATGTGGGATTCGCTTTTTTCCCACGTGCTGACAAATAGATAACTGGCTCGTTGTGGGCCCGGCCGCGGCGGCCAGATAGGACCACGTTCGTCTCTCCTCCGTTACATTAATATAAGTGGTATTTATATGCAAATGTTTTTATATTTTTTAAACTCAGTTAAAATTAAATAATTTTGACTAGAAAAATTAAATAAACTATAGTGTAAAATAGAGGGAGTATATAGTCGCATAATTAATATTGTACTATTTCTCCGATAGATGTATATATCAGACCGAAATCGAGACGGTGACGTGGCTCGATGTAATCGGGTTCAACCGCTACACGAACTCGAATTCACTGCTCCTGTTTAAACTCAGCTCAGCTTGCCGGCCGGCCGGCCGGCCGGCCACGCGCGCCGCGCTCTAATCCTCCTGTCGATTCCCGGCGCCGGCGTCGAGCGGCAAGCGTGGAGGAGCAGCGTGACATTCACGTGGATTATCAGATGGGCGTGGTGCTCGTACGTCGCCGCCGCAACCGCGACCAGCTCCCGGTGGAGATCCGCGCGCGTGCTGGAGTACGTCCTACAGGTACGGAGACGCAGTACGTACGTACGTACGCATACATACATGCATCCGCAACACACTGACACACATCGGCATGCATGTGCTAGTAATATACACACGTGTATGTTTGCTTAAACAAATGGTTTTAAATATCTAAGACGAAATATTAGTACTTAACAAGTACTTAGTTGTTACTGATAAATAGAAAAGGGGGTAAAACGGAAGGATTAACAAGTACCTCCTTGGTTCTTTTTAGCCAGTAAGAAAAAAGTCGCCGTCTAGTCTTTATAATGAATTGTAAAACAATTTTAAGTAATCTTAACGTTAAAAGTTAAAACTGTCAAAATTGATAAAATAACTTTAAATCATACCTAAAACTAAGTTATAAAATTTAAATTCAGTTAGCTTGTAAGTAGAGGGACAAACAAGCAGGCCTACTGCTGTATTTTTCTATGCTTGCACTCTAGGGCCAACGCATATTATTTAGGCGCAAATGACGCAACTTCACCAGGATTCAAACCATATATACCTCTGAGGACACTTATTTTTGAGGTGATAAAATGAGAACCCAAGTGATCATAAATACTTATACGACCAACGTGAGATATTGTACAATTGAATGGCAATGAGATGTTATGAATCATGTAAATTAAGCTACAACTGAGGAAGCTACACTGAGTGAAATCTTGGGAATCTTTCTTCTTGGTTACTCCTATCCTACACTTGAACTGTTTCCAGAAGATGACCTCAGCAGCTGATGATGATTAGGGGTTACTGAATTTGGCATGCCTGGGTTGAACATCATATTCGACGCCTGTGGGGATGGCTGGGTTTGAATGGCCGAGAGCGGCAGACAAGGTCCGAATGAGAGCATCTGCTGCCGCTGCTGCATGAATGCCATCTGCGGATGTCCATGTCCCTGCATGTTATTGGCGAATGCTGCTGGCATACTGGCTTGAGGCATGGAGCCTGGCACTGTCATCGGTCTAGGGCTTATATTCATTGGATTGGATGCCATGGTGCTACTACCCCCAGGTAGACTATTTCCAGGAGAAGCCAACCGGGTTGACATAACTCGGACACGGTCCGCTGCAATCCTCTGCCTCACTCTCTCCACTTGCTCACATTCTTTCAAAAGCAAGGTCTCAACTTCGGCAAACTGCTTCAGCTTCAGTTCCAACCTTTTTAACTGCAAATTAATTGTTGCTGCAAATATTATCAATAAAAACAATGCAGCTTGGAAACAATCTAGTAACTACGACCAGTGGCAGGACAAACATCGATCAATTTCAGTTTTCTAACTCTGGTTTCATAAATAATTCTTTTTATGAACACTTAAACATTTTCTTCACATTTCCCCAGGGATCAATAACTTATATTCTACTCCTAAAACTAAATAGGCTTTGGAACTGAGCTGTATTGGGTAAACAAGGCTGTTTGTGATCATAATCTTAGGACCTTCTGTGATAAGTCTGACTTATCAGGGTGTTTTGTGTTTTACTTTTAATTATCAGTGTTGAAAAAATCAGCCGATTAGCCGATTAACTTGTAATCAGCAGCCTAGCAGTTAATTTAAGGCATAATCAACACATTAATTGGCCAGCTGATTAACCCGATCAGTAGTCAACCCGATTAATCGGCCCCCACCGATTAATCGGCTGTATAAAAGGCAGGCACTAGGGTTCGGTGATCAGTCACTTCTTTCCTCTGCACCAGCGTTCCCCTCGCGATGTCCTGCTGCTGGAGTAGATCTGGTGCCCTCGCTAGCCTCGCGCTGCCACCCGTGCCAGTCTCGCGCTGCTGCCACCTGGATCTGCGCTGAGCCAACACCACCCTCCTGCCGCCTGGATCAGCCCCGTGGCGTCCCTCTGCAGTCTGCAGTCTGCACGCCGGTGTAAGTTCCCCTCTGTCCTCTGTTCCACACTTCCAAAGTTACGTGATTCTGCTGCTTTAAAGCTGTAGGCTTATGGTCTGGATTCACAGCTTGCTCTTTGTTTCTAGATTTGCAATCTGGGTGTTTATATTGCACATACAATGATTTGTCTATTGTTCACAAATGTCTTCCCTACTGCTGTACTGCAACACATTGTATGTTGTATACTGGAAAACACTCAAAACAGAGAAAACTAGATTACTAGAAAACTAGAATGAGACAAACTATTAAACTTGAATTCATTTCTTTGCTGCCAGCCTGCCACCTACTGCTTGTTAAGTAATTAATAAACAACTATATTAGCTTGTTATACTTACGTACTGCTTGCAGCTTGCTTTGCTAGTTTGCTTAGATCAAGACTCAAGAGAATAAGTAGCTGAATAAGAACGGCAAGCACCAATGAAAGTGAAAATACAAATACTAGAGTCCTTAAGAGAAATTCAAATGATATAGGATGGGAATTTGGCTGCTTGATAGATACAAATAATTTTAAAAAATACAATGCAAATTGTGTGGCAAGCAAATGAATGGAGGGATTTTTAGGCTCAAATTTCATGTTGTTCAGGTCAAAGGACAGGTGGCAAGTTGTGGAAAGGCCACAAAGGAGCAACAAGAGAAGTGTAAAAAGTCTCTCGATGAAGCAAAGGCAAAAAAAGGTGGCAAAGGTTGCACATGAGCAAGAGCTAAGAGAAGAGATTAATGAAACTAGTTTTAGTGTTAGTGCACCAAAGAATGCAGGACCTATGGATAAATTTGTGAACCCAATTGACCCTTTCTATCTCTATGTGTCAAGGGCATCGGCACCTAGGGTAGCAGGCCCTCGACTGCGTAGTTCGTAGTTGCAGAACTGGCCGGCGTGGGGTTGGTTCCCTTGTCGAGCTATGGTGGAGAACGGGGGAGATTGAGAGAATAAGGTAGAGATTGGAGATTGATTTCTTATTGCTTGCCTTCTGTCCAAAGAACTTACAAATAATATATAGAGGCTAATGACTTGTAGAAGGAAATAACTAAAGAGAGATATCCTGAATATAACCTGACTTATTTAGCTAAGGCAATAACTAATTAAAGATATCCTGAATATAATCTGACTTATTTAGCTAAGGCAATAACTAATTAAGGATAGCAAATCCCCCTAACCTAGGGGGCAGGCTGGCCTGCCACGCGGGTACTGTTTGTTAAGGCCCATATATCATATAGGTCCATAGTGGTCCATCTCATGGCTATATATACACATCCACCTTAATGGTGTGATTATGCGCTCTAATCCCAAGGTTACTCACATGGTATCACAGCCTTGGGTTAGGGATCCCTAATCCCGATCCGGTTTTTTTCCCCGTCTGGTGCCCTCGCACCCCGTTCTGCCGTCGTTCTGTTTCGACGGCGGAAGGTTAGTCACACTGTTCACGTGAACAATACCACGCGGTACTGTTCACGCCTGAGCCTGGCAGCCCATAGCACATGACACTATGACTATGACAAAGAGGCAACAAAATATAAATGACGCTATTGACAAGGAGATAACTTATAAGGTGGGGCAATATTTGTGAAGATGGATGTATAAGAGATATTCCTTTCAATAGAATCGATGATGGTGACTTTAAGTAATTTCGTGAGGCTCTTGACCGTTATGGTCCAAATTGGAAACAACCGTCCCAATATATTTTTAAGGGAAAGATGTTGGAGGAGGTACAAAGAACTAAGGATTTGTTAAATCCGCATGAAGTAGAAAGGGTGCAAACCAGGTGCTCTGTTATGACTGATGCTTGGACGGACAAGAAAAGAAGCATAATCAACTTGTGTGTGCATTTCGAGCTAGGAAAACTTCATTTATAGAGTCAAAAGAGGCTTCAGCAGAATAACGCTACTAACCTGATGATTTATTACGGTAGCAGTTAGTCTTTGGATTTCACGCTCCTCTTGATCTGCGAAAAGTTTAGACTTCGTTGCTGCCGCTGACAGACCACTGATGGCAGCATGCTTTACTTTTTCTGGAGCGATGGATGATGATGCACCTGTTTAAGGATAGGATAGTTGCCTAAACATTAGTATCTTGAATGAGTAAATGAGATTGCACAGCCCAACCGATTGTTGTAATAGAGAATAAATATGAAGCCATTACCGTTATTATCACGAAAATTTGGATGTGCACCATGGCCCCTAACATCAGAGCAAATGCTTTCTGAATTCACCCTTCAATGTAAAGTAAAAAAAGCAAGTCAAAACCTAGATATACAATGATAAGTTCAATGGAGACTACAAACCAACCAAACGAACAAGCCAAAGGTCCAAAGTTACATCAGGTTGAAAAGTCCTATCTCAAGGAGGGATATAGAGATCAGCAGTAACCATCTGGTTGCTATCTGAGTAGTCATAATGATAGCATTGTAGCTACCAGCATTGACATGATATTATTTACCCTATTTATTTAGCTATTTCCCACTCATATGCTTTTTGATATAAGAAACTCAAGAGAACTCAAGGAAAATCGAAATATAATTTTGAATTTTAATTGATGCACAGTAATATCAAGCATGAACGGTGAGGCGCTGATCAAACCAGGTGGGTAACTGGCCAAAGGCCAGCCAAGATGGTTATTGCCCATAACTAGTACTAGACAAGGTCCAGTTTTCTTTTCTGCAACTTGTTTTTAATCATTCATGATTCATCTCAATTCTCAAGTACAATGGCAATGCAGCTTTTTTGAAGTGGTCAAACTCTAGTGCTTAACGATTTAATCATGTTACTAAAATACACTATTTCAGGGAAGATGGCTAACCTGGAATCGTCATCTTTCGTCAAAACAGCTAAAGCTGCACTTGCGCATGATGCTGCAATTCTTGGTCCTATAGCAGAAGCCAAAAACCCAACCTGCACAATATCTCCAAATAGTAAGAGGCTAAGAGCAGATCTAAGACATATCCAGAAGGCTTAAAATCCTAGATATGTTTGGGTCAAGCCTCATGAAGAAGTAACTAGTGCAGCCCTCCATTTACATTGCACCCCTTTGATTCATAGCCTTGCAGGTCTTCCTAGTAAACTAGTTCACAAAAACGCAATGAAGCACACAACAATTTCACAATTGCAAGAATTTCATATTCAAAGTTTCAAACTCAATCAGGAAAACAGAATATATAAAAGATATTCAGGATAACACTGACTTTTGTTATTACTTATTTATCACTTTATTATGCAGATCAGATATTTAAATTTCTAGCATCATAATGTGCAGTTGTGTACTACAATTCTATTCATAATCTCATTTTGTTTGTAAGCAAGAAATTTTGCATGCAAGGTACTTCATCCATCCCATAATATAACAATCTAGTACCGGATAAGACATTTTATAGTACAACGAATCTAGACGGTGGCAATTATAGTACATAGGGAGTAGAAAAATTCTACGAAAGTACGAATACTAATAATTATTTTATGATGTTAAAGACTGCATGTTCAACAGTTAAATGTTGCAGAAATGTGTATGTTGCGTTAGATTTGTGGGCACACAAGAATGGATCAAGTCCGAAACAATGATATACGTGATAGGCTGAGGGTAGCACGAATTAAAGAAAAGCTTGTCTAACACCGATTGAGATGATTTGAACATGTCCAATAGAGACCAAAGGACTAGCGCATAGTGAAATCCTAAGGCACGACAATAGTGTGAGAGGCAGGGGAAGACCAGAATTGATATAGGAGAAGACAATAAAAAGACTAAAAGAGACTTAAAAGGATGGAATATTGCCAAAGATTTGACCTTGAATAGGAGTGTTTGGAGAGAAGCTATTCATATGCCTGAGCCTTGATTAATGGCTCATGTTGAGTTTCAAATATAGCCTACCCCTAACTTGCTTGGGATTGAAAGGCTTTGGTGTTGTTGTAAAGGTAAGGTTGCACTTCTACCGGATATGACCGCTAGGCATGCTACTTCAGTATTAAGCAGGAAAAAACACTATAAAGTACAGATGAAGGGGTAAGCACAAAATAAAATATGTATATACTAAAACATGACCACTTAGAGATCCTTTGGAAACAGGAGTCTACAGGAAATTTGTGTAGTTTTGCAAGATTTTCACAGGAATCAGATAAAAATGTGTATGCTGCGGATTGGTGCTGAACAGGGCAGATGCGCCGTCGGGATGGGGAAGGGCGGCGTGCCGGTGTCGCTGGACCGAGGAGGGGTGGCGCCAGCTTGCTGGACCAGGGACGGCGGCGACAGGATCCAGGACAGGGTGGCAGACGCAAGGAACGGGGTGACAGTGGCAAGTCATGTGCGGTGGCGGCGCGCTAGAGACCAAAGAGAGAGACTGCAGATGAGCAATGGTTAGGGATTGTTGTATGTAGAGATGGCTTATACGTGAGGATTAGATACTAGGGTTACTGCCTATTGGGCTGGACGGCTGAAATCTAGACACGGACTGTTTCCTACTGGGCTACTGCACGGTTGGCCCATGGCCGAGTATACACGTAAACGGGTACAGCTACTATGTTCCCATACTCGTACCTATTTTACCTGATGGGTATGAATTTATACCCAGTTTTATACCCATGGGCACTAATTTCTCCACATACCCGTACCCTAGTAGAGCAATTACCCGTGGGTAAACGGGCATCGGGTACCCATTGACATCCCTAGGCGCAGGCGCAGGGGCGCTGCTGCAGGGTCACAGGCGGCGACGCAGGTGTACGGTCGACAACGTGGGCGCAGGTGACGGCACGGGCACAGGCACGGGCGACAGCATGTCGGTGGCCACATGGAGTCGCAACTTACAAGTCCTAAAGAGTGATGCTAGATCGGAGATTTGGGGAAGAACTATTGCAGTGATACCGAGCCAACAAGCCACTCACAAGCCAGCTCAGGCTTGGCTCGCTCAGCCATCGACCCATAGAGGCAGCTCGAGCTCGGCTCGTTGGCTCTCCGAGCCAAGCTGAGCCACAGCAAACCTGAGCCAGCTCGTGAGCCTCAAGCTCAAATTCCACCACTAATTCAAATGTAAGCAGACTCTGCTTAACCCTGAATTGGCCTATGCGGCTATGCCCTATAGTGCACTTCCAGTAGTCCAGTACTATCTTGTCAGCTCAGCTCTATAGTGTATATGGTGTTTGAGGCTTTGAGCTGGGAATCAACTGCTGCAACAAATGTACAGAGGCATTTAAGTTCCAACCTAGACCACAAAATCAACTGTTCTGTTTGGGTAATCAATTAGCAATTATAACCTGCTTATTTTAAAATCATGTTACAGGACATTTCAGCTTAGGCCTCCACCTTCAAATTAAAGGAATAAGGTCAGCTACTACTACCCAGTTTGATATTCAAATTTGAATTGATTTTTTTCAGAAGTAGCAACATTGGCTTTCATTTTTCAACATTTTTCTTGTTAAATAAACCAAGCTTAGTGAACTTAATTGTGTATGCAAAATTGCACATATAACTTCAGCAAGAACATGTAAATATCTAATCGAATCAGAGAAGTGACGATAACCGCAGCTTCTATGAGCTAGCATAAAATAGTGACATGCATTCTCACAAATTCAGTGAACAATTACTTACCACTGACATCACAGGATTAGAAGAATTAATGAATGGAAGCTGGTTTCCATGTTGAATTCTTTGAGGTAGATTTCCTATGGAGTAAACATGATAATCAATGTTAAAAATACTTGTTAATCATATTCAAAAACTCTGTTAGCAGAGCAAGCATCAGTGTAATGATGTAAAGCACCTGAAGCACTGCCATTGCAATCTGAATGTGGATATCCATTGCTTTCTGCTCTAGGTGGCCCAGATGCATATGGCACCTCAATGTTCTCTAACAGACCATCTTCGACAGGAAGACGGATAAAATAGTAAATACATTGTGCTTTTGTTTTTGTTCCAACATGCTCTGCAATGTCATTCCAGTTGTCATTGTACTTCTCTATGCCTTCCAACAGCAATAGTGTTTCTTGATCACTCCAATTATCCCCATCATTTTCTGATCTATCTTTGTAACCATCAACCCTCTGAAAATCTAAGCTTGAATGCCCAATAATATATCTTGCATCATGGAAGCAATCAGAGCACAAAGAAATATCTGCCTGTTCAACCAACAACAAGGTTGTTACTGTTTGCTTGTCACCCCCAAAGAAAAACAAAAGGGGGGAGCAGAACAATGCATTACAATTGAAAGAATGGAATGAACACCCAGTTGTCTTCCTTCAAAGAAGAAAATGGAATCCTACTGTTATCAATTTATACATAGTTGACAGAATAGAACAAACTGTAATTTGAAATGAAAGTGTGAAACACACCTGTCCCATAACTTGAGTATATAAGATTCAGTGTTCTAAATGATTTGCTAAAATCAGGCTACTAGTCACTACTACACAAATATGACACATTAATAAATATAACTATAAAAGATCAGTGTTCTAAAAGTTTTTGCTTTTCCCAAATTGAAAAGGTGAAAATATCAAAATAAAGGTTTTCCAGGTTTTAGCATTATGATATATAAGAAATATTTAAAAAGACATATGAGCAAGTATTTGTTAGGTTGGCAAAGCACAAAAAACAAAGAAACAAATATAAAATTTTAACAACAGATTCTAGTATCTCAATTCTCAGCAAAAACTTGGGCCAAAACTTGCTAAAATATGCAACAAGACTACTGCTCAGCTTACTGTGATGTAGTTTCCCATCTTTTGAAATATTTACTTTTTGAGTGTGAAAACGCAAGTGTAAGCAACAATGCTAAAGATACAGAAGGATTCTTGCACATGACAAATGGGAAAACAACTGGTAAATGGAAATTACAAAGATGTTCACCTCCTTTTGTGACTGATAGTGCAATGTGGTCAAAGGCTGTAAGCAATAGCTGCAAGAACTCTCTGACAACCGCTCCATAATTTTTCCATCCAATTCTGCAAGCTCGGCATCAAAATCCACAACCTCCGAATTTGATGAAGATGATGCCAATGAAGCAATGTCCTCTGCTTGGAGGCTACATTTTGGGCGGTCAAACAAAATTAGGCCATCAATTGATTTCAATGGCGCAGACAATAATTGCAACTCCCCGGTTGGTTCCTCCCTTAGAAGCGATGTTGCCATCCTAAGACCACGGTGCACCGACCCAGCCGCAAGGTAATTGATGATTCCCCAAGTGTCTAAGAATCTAACAATCCTACTGAGATCATATAATTCATTTGTGTTCGCAACAAGCCCCTGGCACTCTGCAAAAGCAAGCCTCTTTCCTGGGTTCTCTAAATATTTTGCAATAACTTTATTCCTCAATAGTATATACTTCTCTGGAGTGTTGCCTGCTGATTTCACTGTAAAGAAGTGTGGGACTACCTGCCTTTCCAGCCTGTGTACCATCCCTGGGGAGAACCAATCTACAAATTGGGAACAAGTTAATGTTGCATTGTACTTAATTAACAACTTCTTTCTAGTATAGCTCAGTCATTAAGGTTTCGGTTGCCAAGAGCAAACCTGAGTGCTTGGGCACAACATGTAGGCGACCCTGGAACTGCTTGGGCACGCCATGCCCCTCCATCAAGGTCGGCGACGTGCACACATAAGTAGATGGTTTATCAGGGTCCGTCACAAGGGAAGCGTTGTCAGGAAGCATCCCGGAGAGCACCTGCTGCTGCCCTTGCGAGATGTTCTCTAGCACTGGTGGCGCCGTGGCGGAACCGTCACCCGCATACGCGGATCGCACAGCCGCGATGACGGAGAGGACGGACGGGTGCGGCCGGTTGACGATGCGGCGGGTGGCGGCGGGGAAGGCCGAGACAGGCTCGACAGAGGAGAGCACCTCCGCCTCCCGGAGGTCGAGCACGGGGTCCTCCGACCCCGTACCGGCTAGGGTTTCGTCCTCGGCGTCCTCCCCCGCAGCGGACGGGACGGCGTTGTCGTCGTCGTCATTCGCGGGGACAGCGGAGTCGTCGGAGTGGTCCTCCGCTGCGGCGGGGGCGGACGATTGCTTGGACGGCGACGGGGATGCGTTGGAGCTGCGCTTCCGCTTCCGCCATTTCAGGCGGGAATCTGAGGGTTAGGGTTCAGAATTAGGGGCAAAGGGTCAGCATCTCGCCTGGGAATTCGTGCTGAGTGAGGACTAGAGGTACGCACCTGAGGTCGACGAGGCCTTCCGCGGCATCCTCGTCGGCGGCGACGGCTGGGGAAGAGGCTTGGGAGTTGGGACTGTGACCGCAGGGAGGGGTGGAAGCACGTGAGAGGGAGGTCGGAACGGAGTGAACAAGAGAACTCGAGCTTAAAGCTGGCCTGTTTTGCGCTTCAAAATTTTCAAATTTTCAAAAAAGGATACGATTTTTTTAAAGAAAAAATAGATCATATACC
>KE370852.1:385700-395872 GCA_000418225.1 Zizania latifolia
GGCAGCTGGGTGGCGGCGTGGCTGGGCTGCAGGATACGGGAAAAGGCACGTGCGGGTGCCTCCTCCCTTGTCCACCCATTCCACCAGCGCCAGCGGATGCGGTTCCTGGTTGTACTCCGGCCTCCCGTCACCGCCGTTCAGCACCGAGTTCCACAGATCCGCCACGACGAGGCCCGGGAAAGTGTCGTCGATGTTCACCTTCGCCACCTTCTGCGAGTATACCGTGAGCTTCTGCTGGACGAAGACGTTGAGGTGCTCGATGTCGGGCGCGGCGTCGAAGTCGTCACCGGTGTCGGCGTGCTGCTCCATGGGCATCTTCGGGGGAATGACCGAGGAGGGTTGCGGTGCCACCGCCATTGACGGAGAAACCAGGATCGTCAAGTTTGAAGTAATCTCACCTCTGTCTTCTTCCTGATCTCCTCCTCCTTCCAATTTCTCTGTCTGCTCTTGCAATCGGTCCATTGCAATCCTCAGTCCTTCAACCTGTCTCATCGCTGCCTTGAGCGACAACAGATCCGCTCGCCTCTGCTGCTCAAATTCCAGGCGTCTTGCCTCCGATTCCTCCATTTTCTTAAGCAGCAGATCTAGTTTCCCTTCCATCTTCATCACCTAAGCAGCATATCCGGAGGAAATTTCTTCCATCACTTGAACAACGAAGCTCTGATACCAAATTGTTAGCAACCAAATTGCAAAACAATCACAAACCACAGATCGCTGTAAAGGGAGAAACGAATTTAGAACTCTCGAGCAGATCAACCGATCCGCCGATCTGCCGCCGTCCGGGTGTTCGTCAATTTCATTCCTGACCAATCCCAGTGTCTTTCATCGGTTTATATACAGTGAGCTCACAATGACTTGTGGTACACCAGGCTACACAGTCCACATCGACCCACAAACCCACACATCGGCCTCACAATGACAGCATCCTTAACACAAGGGCGCGGCGAGCTCATTCGGGAGCTATACGACAGGTTCATCAAGGGCAGTGGCTTCCTCTCTCGCCGGAACTCGGCGCTGGACACGCCACTGCACTGCGCGGCGAGGGCGGGTCACGTCGGCGCCGTGACCGTCCTCGTAGATCTCGCCCGGGACTGCGCGGAGAACACGCTGGGATGCCAGAACGCGGCCGGTGACACGGCCCTGCACCTGGCGGCGAGGCACGGCCATGGCGCCGCCGTGGAGGCTCTGGTCGCGGCGGGCGCGTCGGCGTCCGAGCTGAACAAAGCCGGCGTGTCGCCGCTGTACTTGGCGGTGATGAGCAGGTCCTTGCCCGCCGTCAAAGCCATCGTTACCACCTGCGGTGACGCGTCATCCGTCGGACCGAGCTCGCAGAATGCGCTGCACGCTGCCGTCTTCCAGAGGAGAAGTTAATACCACCTCCTGTTTTAAATATGCCTCGCTGTTGACTTTTAGATGTAGTATTTGACCCTTTGCCTCAATAAAACTTGATAAACACAATATTAGTCTCATAAAAAACCTGTAAATATACTTTAATTTGATTATCATTGAACACTTCAACTAAATTTGTTGAAAATTAAGCTTTAATTGGTCGTCTCATTGACTAGTGGTTGTTGCATGTTTGATCTGATTAACATGCATGGTTCAATTTGGAAGGGAAAACACACACACACCATTGCATTTTTTTTGACAAATACAATATTTGTCTCATAAAAAACCTGTAAATATACTTTGATTATCATTGAACACTTCAACTAAATTTGTTCAAATTTGAATATATAATGGTTCAATTTGGACGGCGACGGGAACACGCCGCTCCACCTCGCCGTGGGCGCCGGTGCGCCCCCAGTGGTGGAGGCCCTGCTTTGGAAGGGGAAAGTTCGAACCGATGTGTTGAACGAAGCCGGGTACACGGCGCTTGATCTCGCCGCCAAATCGACCAGCTACATCACCATGGTGAGCCATCAATTTAGTATAATTTACAATTTATCGATCCTCTTATGCTATTTGAGCTATATTTATTTTTTTACAGTTTTAGTATTTATCAGTCGTAAGATTTTTTATTTGTCGATAAACTCAGCCGGCACAGGTCAGAGCTTAAACATGCAAAATCTAAATAGCCGCAACTTTAGTTTAGTATAGGCGTGATGTGACTTTTCCTTTCCTTTATTATTTACTATATCTGTTTACCTTTTATTGATTGATTTTCATTTCTGTTTACTTTTTAATGATTGATTTAATGAAAGTAATTTCATGTTATAATTATTATTATATCTTTTCACAAAATTATCAGAGTTAAAGAAAATTACTCAAACTTTATCGTGCAGACGTGCCTAGTAATGATGCTAGTCTCTTTTGGGGCACGAGACCGACTACAAAGGCAGGACCATGTAAAGCCATGGAGCAACCGCAACCTAGAGGAGAGGATAGAGAAGACATCTGAGAGCCTCGCGGTGGTAGCCGGGCTCGTTGCCGGCGCCGCCTTCACTGCCGGGTTCAGCATGCCCGGCAGTTATGGCGACGAAGTGAAAGTACATCTTGATACATCTAGGTCTCTAATTTATTTTGGTGTTTCAATGATAATAGTGATCAAATGCTACTGACACGATTGCTGAGATGAATGCAGGAATTAAGAACTAAAGGTGGTATTGCAATTCTTTTCATCTTGAAGAAATCGAGTTACCCGTTCTACTTAGGCTCAAATTGTGCTTTTTGCAAATATTTTATATTTTCTTGAGTCTAGGTATATCGTTCTATCAAGAGGGATAAGCTGATCGTTGATCCAAAGCTAAGTGCTCAAATCAATATTTTTGTTGAAAGCGTTGGAATTTTATTTTTTTAAAGTTGATTTTTGATTTCCAGAAAAGCCGGACTGTCCGAGTCCAACCGGACCGTCCGAGATTTGCCTTCTGGTTGATTTTTATTTGCATTACGGACTATCCGGGTTCAAATCGGACAATCTAAAAATAGGCTTCTGTTGGATTTTATTTACATGGTGGACTGTCCGGATTTTAGCCGGACAATCCAAAAACATGTTTCTGCTTCGATTTATTTTTGAGTCGGATTGTCTGGATTCTGACCGGACCATCCAAAAACATACTTCTGTTGAAATTATTTTCCGAGTCGGATTGTCCGAACTCTGACCAGACTATTCGAAAACTTGTTTCTATTGAATTTTATTCTGGAGTCGGAATTTCCGGAATTTTGGCCGAACAATCCGAAAATTACTCTCTGTTTGATTTTTATTCTGTGGCCGGACTGTCTGGATCTTGGTCGGACTGTCCGAAAACTCCTTTTCTGTTTGGACAGAGTTTTGGCCCAGAATATCCGGACTCTGACCGGACTGTCCAAAACACTCGTTCTGTTTTAATTTTATTTGGTCCCGATCATCCGGTTAAGCCCAGATTGTCCGGATGAACAGTGCGCGATTTTTTACCTTAACGGACTGATTTGATGCAGGAGTATAAATACTATTCTCCTCAATAATAAGGGGGACGTGATTTTCAACCCTAGACCTCCTGCCATTCTTCCTTGTGCGTTCTTTTGAATCTTGAGGGAAGACAAGTGATTTCTTCACACAATCTCCACGTGTTCTTGTTAAATCAATTTCTTGAGAGTTGTGTGAGAGTGTGCTTGAAGTTCTTCTGTGTTTCTTGAGCACACGGTGTTGGATCATGTCATCGAATCTATTACTCTTGGAGATTGAGGATCTCCTAAACGACTAGGCGTCGATCCGTGAGCACCTAAGAATTGTGGGTGACCAGACAAGTTTGTACAAGGCCTCACCTCGGCTTCAAAGAAGTAACCGAGTAAAAACCAAGACTTATAGAGGTAAGGGCTTGGTGAGGATTAGGGTTAAAAGAGACCCGGACCTTTAGGGTTTCCTCAACGGAGACGTAGGATCGGGGGATCCGAACTTCGGAAAAAAAATCTATGTCCATTGCTATTCTTGCTAGTTACATTTACCGTTGTTTTATCTTCTTGTTAGCAAGTTTAAGGGTCATTGAATTCATTGGATAGTATATTTTTCGCACTGGTTAGCGTTTTAGATCTGTTGTACCCGGACCATCTGGTTACACTCGGACAGTCCGGATCTCGGATATCTTCTTATTTTATCCGACTTTCAGAGTATCCGACTAGAGTCCGGATAGTCTGGGTCCTGGAGGTTTTGAACTAACCGATTTTCTTGAGAAATTTTAGATTATCTATTCACCCCTCTCTAGGCAACTTTCATGATAGCAAGGTGAACCTCGAGGGAAAGACAACCTTCAAAATCTTCCTGTTCCTAGACACCATCGCCGTGGCGACGTCCGTGGTCGCTGTGATTCTTCTGGCCTTCGAGAAGGCATCACGCGTCGTCGGGTCATGGAAGAGCTTGGTGGCAACACTGCACTGCCTGTGGGTGTCTCTCATCAGCCTCATCCTTTCCTTCTACGCAGCTCTATGTGCGGTGGCGACCACAAGGGTAGTGAGTATTTACGGGTACATATCTATATACGTCTGCATCTTTAGCTTGATCACGTGGACAGAAAAGGCAACGAGCAATCTACCATGGCGTACAATATTCTAGAGCTTCATAACAAGAAGGTTGCATGCGCATGACATCAAGATACAGTATCCATTCGCCGGTGCTACTGTACCTAACTTGCTTCTATTCAAATGTGTGAATGTTCTAGCACTTGTGGTTATAACAATTATCACGGTTTTAGAGAACCAAGAATTAGTGAAAAACAACAGAAGTTGAACTGTGTGGCCATTGTCATGATTCATGCATCCTCCTAGCTAGTATATGTAGAGTGTATATCTAAAATTATTACTCTGTGAGAGATGGTTAATTATGAATATATATGTGTGGGTATGATGATATATATGTAATTGTGAGAGATGGTTTTAAAGTATTAATGTATGCTAGCTGTGGATTGTGATACACACTAAGGTATTATTTGCTTCATCCGTGGCGAGATTATGGATAGCAATTCTATCTGTATACCCATTTACTCATAGATAAAAACCCTATTAGGGTCGGATATATTTTAAATTTTATACTCGTGGATATGTTTGGATCAAAACTTATATCCAACAGGTAAATAGATACGAGTATTGACTACACATACATAGGGATGACAATTGGGGATATCCCCAACGGGACCCCGCTCGGTAACCAAGCCCCGATGGGAAAACCATCCTCGAAGCTCGCCCTGTCCCCAACCACGGGGATGGGTTTTCATTGTTTGTGTTCTCCACGAGATTGCGCATACTTGATGTAGTATTTTCCCGACGTGGCTTGTGTAGCTTGTGCTTGTGCTCAGGGTCACGGGGGCGTGGTGTTGCAGGGACGGAGCAGCACGGGCCATGGGGTGCAGGGGTCAGGGCTACTGTGGCATGGCGGCACGGGGGGCACGACAGCACGGGGGCGTAGGGGTAGGGCAATGGGGGATGGGGCAAGGGCGCGACGACACAGAGGCATGGGGCATGAGGCACGACAAAGCATAGGCATGAGGACGCATGGGCACGTGGGCGCAGAGAGAGGCAGCAAGGGTGTGACACGCATGGAATGGCCAAATGGGAACCTGGGGGCTAGGACACATGGGGCTGAGAAAGGTTTAGGGTTTCCACTTTCTGGTATTATACACATAACGAGGGCTTATATGTCTGTCTTTGTTATCGGGCTCCCACTGGTTAATGGGGAAAAGGGAACCTTCCACGGCCTCAGCCCCACCAGCCTCGACGGGATGGCATTTTGCTCCTGAACCCGCCAGCTCTGGATCTGTCCCCTAATAGGTGAATTCACCATCGGTTATAGATTATCAAGGGCCTATTGCCATCTCTACCCATACCCGTATTACAATAGTCTCACATCAGTAACTGATTATTGGGGAGAGTTGATTCAATTTAAATAGTGAGGGAGTCCCTCACCTCTTGGCTAACTTTTGGGTGCAGACAAGACTCCTTTTTATATGATGTGAATCAAAAGTTGAACCAATTTCTTCTAGATTTAGGCAAACAACCAATTTTACTTGTTTAACATTAGTACACAAAAAAGAAAAAACCTACTCTTCACTCTGTTCTCTCCACTCTCCAGCCGCTACCCTCACCCCATCCATTCCTCGCCGGCGCGCCGCCCCCTCCCCTCCTCCTCTCTCCTGTGTCGCCCCCTCCCCACTGCACTGCCCTCTGCATAGTTGCGTCGCTCCGCCCACACCGGTCCTATCATTGCCTTCCCGTATAGGTCACGCACAGATCTTATGGGTAAACAGATATACTGTACGATTTCAAAACTTTATGTACAAAATTTATGTATTGAATTTGGATCAGGACAATTGGTAACGATTTCAAATTGAATGGGCGAATTGGGTCACTACCATCGGTAACGGACCAGGCTTGGCTAGGTTAACACAGATCATACAGATGTGTGTAGCAGAACGAATCAGATCTCATAATCAGAGAAAAGAAAATCATAATCTCAAAGAAAAAGGAAGAGAGAGAGAGGCCATGGAGGCGAGCAGCAGCCGGAGCCGGAGCGGGAGCGGGGGGATGAAGCGCCAGAGGGGCGGCGGCGGCTCGGGGTCGACGGCGCAGATGCTGAACGACGACACCCTCCGCTCCGTCTTCTCCCGCCTCGGCGACCACTTCGACCTCGCCCGCTGCTCCGCCGTCTGCAGTTCATGGTCCGTCCGATCCACCGCGCAAATCGTTTCCCTTCCCCATCCCGTGTTCCCTTCTAATGAGTTTTCTTCTCGCACCACGTGAAGGTGAAACTAGCTTGTGTTTTTTTTTGCTGTGATGTTGTATTTGACGCGAATTATCGATAGTAGAATCCGGCATCTACTATGAAATGCGGAAAAAAGCCTCAGGGATTACCACTAGTCGACTTCTTTCGGCAATTGATTGATAAGCCACAAAAATACACACTTTACTCCACGAAATGAGAAAAAGGAGAGCACCGAGATGAACTCCCATGCGCACTGGACTCTGCCGTATTTTTTGTGTTGTGCGCTGATGTGATTCATCCTGGAGGACTAGAGGATGCATCATAAGCCCTGAAACATGTCCTGATACTTGGGCCTCTTGCTGCGTGACTGCGTCTGTGCTTAGATGGGAGATCCTTCAAGTGTCTGTCGGTAAAACACTGAATGATTAAATGTAGCATATGATTTGTGGGCCTGCTAGCATTATTGAAGATGCATTTAGCTTCTCGTTTGTTTGTTATATCCTCGTTAACCATGTACCTCTGAGAAGCTAATTAGTGTCCTATGTTCCTTCTTTGGAAATTTGTACACAGTCTAGTTGTTCACGATCGACTCTTAAATCACTGTTATTTCTGGTTTCCAGCTACCGATTTCTGTTCTGACAATTATTGTGCTAATCATTGTAGTTTGATTTGGTGATTTTATTCATGCATGTTTGTTGTCTAGATCGTAAGAACGTTTCCCTGTGAAGATTCCTAAGTTACTACAGTACTTACTAAGCAATTTATCTGTTTTGATTAAAGCTTGCGTTTATATATTCTGCTTGGTTGATAGGAATAGAATTATCAACACAGCCCATCTGATGAGGGATCTATATTACAAGAGGAATCCGCAAGCAAGAAGTTCAAGTTCTAATATTTCAATAAAGAGTTACTTCAAGGAGCTCGCACTTGATGAACATGCATCATCTTTCTCTAGAGGTCCCGCCGAAGTTTATCAGTGGATTGGTCATCCCAACCTGTAAGCCCCTACTGTGTTGATCTGCTGAAGTTATGCCGCTTATTGTGTATAATGAATTATTTATATCAACTACAAGAGTCCTCATATTCTAAAGTCATCAAACAGTTTCTTTTAAATTTTTTCATATCATTCAATTTTGATCAATTATCTTCTTTTTGGAGCAACTCTGTTTGGAGAGGAGCTCAATATCCATATATTTCTCTTTCAGATTCTTATTTCTTGTTTCAGGGCCACCATATGCCGTATGAAGAGTGGTTCAATACTAACAGGTGTTGGAGATAAGGTATGTCTGCATCGTTTGGTGTTCTTATTATGCCTCATCGATGTGAAATATCTGTTTTTTCTTAATAAAAAAGTAAGTTGCAACAAGAACAGTTGGAATTAATGTTCGTATTAAATATCATAATGTATATGTTTTAGATTTTATGGTAGGCCCTTTTGAGAAGCTTCACATGCTAGATACCTAAAAAGAAATTAAGTAATATAAAACTAACTTATAAATGTATTTTGTGGAATAGAGGTGTGACCAATGGTCCTACACTCTTGCTGTTCAGGTAATGTTATAATGATGCAGAATGTCACATGATTACATGAAACATGACATGATTGGTAAAACCATGGTTGCCTCAGTATAGAGCCCAAGGTGTTAGATAATTGAGCATGACCGAAGATCTATAGTGCTAAACATTTTGTTTTCCTTTAATAATGTTACAAATCTACTTCTGACCATGTTAACCACGTTGGCATTGACTTTTGCTAGGTACTCCGACTTTGGTCTGCTGAAAATTGCAAATACATGAATGAGTACAGTGTTCCAAATACTAAAATGCTGGTTGACTTTGATTTTGATGAAAATAAGGTAATCAATGATGTAACATTCAGTAATCTTTTGCATTTGACAGAAAGAACTGTAAATTATTCTTGCTTGAGTAGAAGTGTCATATGAAACACATTCTGCTATTATATAAATGCATGCATATTTGGAGCACAGTTGTATGTCACAAACTTCTGCGTACATTTTAAGCATCATATTGCTGCAGATATGAGCATTTAATCACCTTTGACTTTAGTGCTATGCTCTTTGCTTTTCTAGTCTAGAGTGTTAATGGAAACTGCAAAGTAGATATTCTGTATTAGCATTGTCAACTTGACTCTTAACACTGACTGAATTGGTGATTCTAATAATTCTATGTTGCATAAACTATTCTATTCATCACTGAGATGCAATGAACCACGGAGTTATAGTTCAAACAACTTTGATTTAATTTATCAACCACACCTTATCTTTAATTGAACATACTATAAACTTATTGTTTACATGTTATAAAAGAATTCGATCCTCTGTGAAGATTGTAGGTTTGACTAGCTCTCAGCTTTGCATATGGAGACGTAGTGAGCCAAGAAGTATTTTTCAATCTCATGGTTCTTCATTCAATCATGGTTTATGCATGAGGTGAGAAACTTGATTTAAAATTTGCAACATGACATGCATTTTGTTTCGAACAAAATGAAAAGTTTTATGTTAGTATACTACTGAAATTACTGAATTGTTCTTGAAAGCATGTAATTACAGAGGAATAGAATTGATGCATAGGTTTCTGTGTCATCCAAACATTACTTGGTAAAAAGATTTGGTTAGCTTCAAACCCCAATGTTCATTTTCTTATGCAGTTACGCTGATCCAGAGGTTGTAATTGGCTGTGAGGATGGTAGAGCCTTTGTATATGATATGTACAGCAGGAGTTGCTCAAGCATCTACCGGTGAGTATGCAGGAATACAAAATGTGAAAATAATGTTTTTCCAGTTGTTTGGTTCTTTTTATAAAACTGCTGTTATGTAAGCTTCACTTCACTTCTGAGGAATGATGTAATTTGATATAAGTATATAACTTTACTCAATAACCATGACATCTAGTATAATTTCGTGTTGTTTATCAACGCATATCTCACACCTCGAGAAGTTCTTTTCTTGTATCATTTACATTTTTTGAAGGTCAAAGAAGATTATGCTTAGGTATAGAATCTTCATTCTAAAGGTGCATCCACTTTGATATTCATATGGGACCTCCAGGTCCTAGTTGGATGCAGAAAAGTTGAAAAACAATACTTACTTAGATATAATTCATCTTTGAGAATGATAGAGTATATATATTTGAGCAAAATTGAAGGGCTAAATAATTATAAATACAATAAACTAAGAGAATTATTGTACACCATGTTTATTGTATGCTCTTCATTCTGTGTTAGTATATTCTGCAGCTGATGCCTATTCAACATATGCTATACAGGCTTCACTCTTCTCCCTTGACATGCTTGACAATAGCAGATGACCAGCTGATTGCTGCTGGCTCTACATTTGGAAATGTAGCTATTGCAGATCAAACCTCTGGACAGAAGTTAGGTATTCTGAAATCAGCTTTTGCACCAACAGGTAACCCTTCAACTAATCCTGAATAATAATAAGTTGCATAGTTGTCATGGCGTCGCCTAATCGTCGATTAGGCG
>KE370852.1:413410-469410 GCA_000418225.1 Zizania latifolia
CACCGCAGCGGCCGCACGGGCGCCGCAGGGCGCCCACCGTTGCCACCCGCTGGGCCCCCTACTGCGCTCTCGCCGCAACCGCCACGAGCCCTGCCGCACGCTGCGCGCCCCATGACGAAATAGAGCCCATGACGTTTTATCAGACACCTCAGGTGTGATATTTTAACCAGCTCGACATGTCGTCCGTGTCAATGAAAACCATCGTTCCGTCGTGCCACGTCACCGATAATTTCACAGTAAACTGATTTTTGAAATTTTGGTGTTGTTTAAACGGTTTTATAGTTTAGGAAATTATTTAAACTTTCGTGATAGTTCGGCGTATTATTCTGTACTTTTTCCTAAGCTATATATACCATCTTTTGATTAATTTAGTCAAGCAACAGCTTTGTTATACTTGCAGTATATTCCGTTGACAGTCTTAAATATCTTCAAAAATCAATCAATTAACCAGGATCACATTTCAAATTCACCACAAAAAAATCTTCGACCAATTTATAGACATACTACACTGCGTCAGCTTCTCATCACTCCCTAGAACCAAAAGGCAAAAACTGCTAGTCCCCTACAAGATGACCTTAGACCAGAGCACTCTGCAGCCAAATTGGCCGCATCCCACTAACATCTAGCCCAATCTGAAAAGGAGAATGCTCTGCATCTCTGACGACCAAACGACCAAACAGCCGACCCAATCACCAGAGAAAGATGGCCGCCGGCTCGCTCGACGTGCGCCCTTCGCCTCGGCGGTCAAACCTGACAACGACGTCTCCCAACATGCGCCGAACTCAATTTCGCCCGACCCACTGAATGTCTGAATCACCATGAAAAACTATCTGGATTTTTCTTGGTTTTGTCTCTGTTCAGAGACACCAAGTCAAGCAGAACATGACGGGCAGGGCTCCTTAGTGCCAAACTGCCGGCCGGTGGTGTGCAAATCTCCAACGACGAGAAGATATGTTGCCACTAAGTTAAAGAAAGTTCAGATAAGTTGCCACTATCTCTCCTCCTAGTCCATCTTCCATCTCCTCCAATCACTCCTGAATCATAGCTAGGTCATCACAACACACCATATCTTCTATTCTTCTTCTATAAAAGCATCAATCTTGGTGATCCCTATGATCAATTGATCAGGTCATTGCATGAGAGAGAAAGAAGAGGCTTTCCCTGTAAAGACTGAGAGGAAGAAGCTTGTAAAGATTGCAGCAATGGATGATTCGTGTAGGAGGGCAGGGGCAATACCGTTCAAGTGGGAGATCTTTCCGGGGACGCCCAAGCACACGAGGAGCGCGAGCGCCGCGGCGGCGGTGGGGCCGGCGCCGGCGTCATCGACCAAGGTAGCGCCCAAGCTGGCGCTGCCTCCCTACCTGGCGTCGCCCTCCGCCTCGCCTTCGCCGTACTACCACTCCCCTCGCGTGTCCGCCGCGAGGTCGGCGTCGGTCTCGCCGTCCCGGCGCAGGTACGGCGGCGGCGCCTACCTGTCGCGCCCGACCGCCTTCCTCGACCTCGCGCCTCGAGCGGCACACTACGGCGCCGCTGCCGCCGCCGCCGCTCGTGAAGCTGACGATGAGAAGGCATCGCCGCCGCCGGCGTACAGTTGCTTCGCGCTCCCTTTGCTCCGGAGGAAAGGCAGCAGCAAGAAAGGCGGCGGCTGTGGCTATGGCTCCGGCTCCGGCTCCAGCTCCAGCAGCTTCAGGTCGGAAGGTGATCCGCGCGGCCTGCGGCGGACGGCGTCGAGCTCGACGTCCTCATCACCTTTCTCCCTGCCTCGCGGCCGGAACCGGAGGTTCGCCGAGGGGAGGGAGGAGGTGGAGGCGGCCCCTGGCTGGTTCTTTTGATCAATACCACCATTGTTGTCCTCGATCAAGCGAAGAGTTTAGAACAAAAGATAAAAATGGAAGCTTTCTTGCGTTCGTGGTGATCAAAACGATTCGAATAGTTTAGAAATCTCGATGATAGTAAAACCCCAGTTGATGTAGTAAATCAACTGGAGACTGTTTGTGTGTCCTATGTAAAGCAGAATAGCCATAAACAGTTGCAGACCATGCATTTCGTTTCAGTGGAGAATGCATCATGTTGTTGAACTGGTGCGCTGTAAGAGTACAACATACGTGTGCGCGTTAAGTAGGATAAACTGTATCCACGATTATCTACTGAAAAATATAAGAATATATATTTGTATAATATGTTGAATAATTAGGCAATTACATAATTAATTTTCAACCTGACAAACGCAGAAGTTAGCATACACAATTCTATTCTAACGTATTAGTAAACAAGAATATCATAACCATGGTCTTAGAAAATATAATTAAAATTATATAAGATCACATCACACGTACTGTATGTTTGTAGACGAGGAAGCGGTGATTGGTACAGCGTGACTGGTAAAGATTCGATCATGTTGATGATGGGTCGTAGGAGCCGACAACGAAGATGACAAAACCGAGTGACGGTCGACGTAGATGGAAGACGGGTCGTGATGATAAACTTGAGCAGTCATGCATAGCACGTCTAAAAAACCTTATTTGCCTTTTTCTAGTGCATGATCACAAAAGACGAAGGATTCCGGAGATCTACTCTCCCGTTCACCGGTGCACGCCGACGCTCGAGATGGAATAGACTACAGTGATGACGCAAACTGCAAAAAAAATCGATCTTCGGCACACCATTCACGCAGGTGTTGTATGTCCACACCCTTTGCCTAAGCCTATGCCCTATCCTAGTGAGCTTGAGCTTTCTTTCTCTCCTCACAAACGTAACTTGATAGAGTAAAAATAACCTCACTGTTTAAGTTAGTCATCCTTTACTTTTATTAGTAAGGTGAGACTAAAGATTTACACCAGACTATATGGACTCGTAAGATTTATTTAGAATTTTTGAATATTAAATGGGTTTGGCCTATATTCCAACATAATATGTGGAAATATAATCTTGTAGTTTTGTAAATCCTTGAGTAATCAAAGTAGCATCACTTTTAGAAAAATGGAAAGAAAAACAAGAAAGGAAAGTTATTTGGAGATAGATTTTCACCTCTTAATGTTGTCAATTATTACCACTAATCTCACATTCAAGATTTGTGGCCAAAGAAATTGAGTGGAATTAAAAGATGTACTAATAACTTCAAACTTGGCAAAATTAGTTCTACAGCACCTAAAGATTGTGCTTTCACTTTAGTAGCATCGAAAATCACCAGTTCAATTTAATAACATCAAATGCTACCTCTGTTTCTCTATTTAATATTCCACCCAACTTCTAAATAAAGGAGTGGTATTCACATTATACAGATAGAACAATCGAAACCAAATCTTTGTAAATAAATCCAGTAGGAACACCCTTATAATATTCTGTATTAAGGATCGCTATTTGTAGTTAAAGTAGAATTGAGCAACTGATACAAAGCCATTACAACTTATTTCCTGGCAAATATTGTAGGGGCACATTTACATTGTAGGGTTGTTTTCTAAATGTTTGAAGCTTACGACAGTAGCTGGACAGCTGCGATTTTTGGTATCTTTTCTCTGAGCTTCTGAGTTAGGGCTACTCGAACGGTCATCACACCAGCTGCTGGGCCTGTAAGCCTGACCTTGACGATGGGTTCCTCGATTGTGACAAATTCAAGTTCACCACCTCCTGTTCCAGCAAGGTATGGTCTAATCTCATCGAGTACCTAATATAGGTGAAAAAAAGTCAGCAACGCTCCAGTAGTCCAGTTTCCAACCCAACAATTCTTTTCCGACCAAAATTGACTCAAACTATGGAACATTATATGCCGACTAAAAGGAACAAAGGACATTGACATCTCCAAAGCTAGCTTCAAAGAAGATCGTCACAATACAGAGATTGATTAAAATAGAAATATAGAATAGGATGTCAGAAAGTGCTTAATGTGAATCATAAAGCAAGACATCAGCAAAGGCATACAACTATCGGTCCCAATATCCTTCTCAATTGCTTTGTGCTGAAAATGAACTGGCGAAGGTATTAAAAGCACAAAGCCTAGGCATGGATGATAACACCAGCATATTAGCAACCAAAATTCCCTATCGAATAGTAGTGTTGATTAATAGCACTTCTCAATCTCTGAGAGAAGACTTTAAAAATTGTTCACAGAACTAATGTTGCTTGACGAAAAGAACAAAAACAAGGGGAAAAGGAAAATGACAAGTGAATGTATGGGATGAGGCACACTATGATTACAAGGTTAATGCTAGGGAGATCAACTGAAGTACCAGTGCAGCAACAAAAGGAATATTCACAGCAAAATGTTTATACACTGTAAAATTAACAAAAGGTTACTTTGACATGATGTGCTCATCAAGTGACCTTTGTGCATAATTTGTTTAGCCAGCGATAAGAAAATTACCTTTTCAATGTTCTCTTCATTCAATTCAAGTCCAGTCTCCTCATCAGCGATGGGTTCAACTGCAACAATCTCAGGAATTTTCTCCATCAAGCGTCGCTCAATGCCCATCTTCATCGTTGTTACTGAAGCTGGACATGATCCACATGCTCCCTGCAGTATCAACCTCACTACATTCCCATCAATTTCATGCAACATGACATTGCCTCCATCTGCCATAAGGTATGGCCGCACTTCATCCAAGACCAACTCAACATTTTCAGCTGTCAATGGCAGCTCCACTGCTGGGTCTGGGTTGGCAATAGCTTTAACCACTGCAAGAGAAGCATACAAATCGATTTTGTATTCCAAAGTCCAATTTAACATCTTAAATTCCCTAGAAAACAGTAAAACAAGCAAAAAGTCTGGCATGTGCCTACATCTAATCTATAGCAACACTAGTGATGATCCTGCTTGGTCCAAAATGATTAACCTGGTTCTGTTTGATTTGAGATGTTTATATACTAGAGTATCATCATCTGGAGACCATATGAAACTAAGCTCCCACTATAATATAGGTCCATGGTGATTGGAGAACATACATAAGAAATCATTCAGGATAGAGACTAAACATAAATCGTGAAATACATAAAAAAAAGTAATGGTTTGCATCTACAATTCATTGTCACAATACACCATATCGATTTGAACAAGTTGGGCATGCATCTGAGGAGCAGACCAAGAAATGAAAAAGTTGTCCCTATATGAAACAGTGATAAGTAAATTAAGCATGGTTTACAAAAATACATCTAGGGGCAATGGGGCATGCAAAACTCTTGTCTGAGTCTATGACTATCCCAGATTTCTACTATCAAAGTTGTTACTCCTCATCTTAAGGTTGAGATAGCCCTCTCCCAATCCAAGGTTCTCAACAAGGCAAGATAAAAAGGAAAAAAACAAGAAAATACTCTCACCTTGCCGCCGCTGCCGCCGTCCCTGGCGAGTGGACGCAGCAACTAGCCTCGGCGCAGAGGAGGCATGAGCAGCCGTTCCACACGGCGAAGCAATCCCCACCTGCAAACCCGACCAAGAACTCGTCAGCCCGGTGGAACCCGCCTAAAACAACAGAGAGGAGCAAGAAGGAGAAGCGTAACCCTAAGCCCCCTAACCTTGAAGGACGAAGGCGAGGAGGAGGTGGACGGCGATGGGCTCGGCGCCCACGCCACAGCCGCCGCCGTCGCTGCCGTCTGCATCCCCTCTAGTCACGATGGGGGCGCGCGGCTCGTCGCTTCCACCACGTGCGCGGTTCTTGGAGGAGACTTCGGGTGGGAGGTTGGCTGGAATGGAGAAGCTCGACTTCGATTGGTGCTTTGCCTCAGCCTCGCTCTCGTTTTGCTATCTGATTTGATCTTTTTCTCAATAAAAATTACTGCTTTGAATTGGAAGGAGGAGGAGGAGAAGAAGATATGTTCAACTTGTTGGAAATTTCGTGGCTGTTCCTTCGACCTGGGGGTGCTACCTCGCTTTGAGCCGCAAGCTGGCCGCGTGCACTGCACGCGTCTCGTTCGATTTTTTTTTATTTTTTGATTTGCAGAAATATAATTTCCTTTTAAAATTTACAAAAATATATTTAAGTAAACTAATAAATAAATATAAAAAATCGGTCTCGTTCCTTGTATATTGGGCTGGATTTGTTAGTGGGCCGGGACTTTCCTTTGGCCCACTAATCAGCACGGCTTCTCTCGTGAAGCCACGTTATCTTAGATTTTTTTAAAAAATAATCATTTTTTATTTGAAAACTACAATTTTGGATGGCCCTTCGATATTTCAAAAATAGACAAGCCTGATTTCTCGTGATGATGGATCACGAATGAAATCATCTTTATCATGATTATTTGAGGACACGGATAAATAAATTAAATATTAAATATATGAAAGTTGATTTAAAACTTTTTCAGCGGTGTCTTGTATCTGACCCGTTTGCAGCAGTGTCGTTCGCTATGGAGTGCGGAATTTGAGTACGACAATAATTTCAAAGTCCACGGTCAATACTGAAATAGTGCAAAACATAGTCCGGCCGCTCCTTAGCGGGCGCCTAGCTGTCACCTTTCCTCTAATCTTATTATTCTTATACTAACTACTATATTTTTTAACATTAATTATATTATCATGTTAAATTTAATATGATAAATAATTTATTAAGATGAAAGAGAAGAACGGTAACTTATATAAAAAATTAGCTCTACACGATATTTAAGGAAAAGGAAGTAAATAGAAATATTGAGAGAGAGAAAAGAGAAAATAGATGATTTAATATAAATTTATTTTTAAAAACTATCAATTAAAGAGGTAATATCCATGAGTGAAAAGAGAGGTAACACACGGCTGAAAACATTTTACAAAAGCTGGACCAGTCGTTTTACAACGAACTTATGGCACACATTGACATTTAGTAAGGGCCTCTACCCGTATTTTTTTTTACCTTACCACAATTAGTATGTTGTCATACAATATCACTGTAACGAGAAGGGTTTCACCAACTATAAGCTATCCCGAAACGTGAAGCCGGCAGAAGTGTCCGAAACGTGAAGCCGGCAGAAGTGTCCGAAACGTGAAGCCGGCGAACCACAGTTGTGGTAACTATTACTTTTATCCATAGTTCTCTTCTTCTGTAATTACAAGAACATGCACTTTCTAGGATCCTCTGAACCAATCTGCACAGAGGTCTTGTAGTTTGGTGAACAGTGAGGATTAGGGCAACAATTCACCAGAGTCTTAATATATAATGGCGTTAGATATCCAGCTCCATGCGAGACAGGTCCTCGTCGACAGTGGCCACCGTCAGTTCCTCGTCCAACTCCAAGGACGTCGCCGACACGGTTCTTGACAGGGTGCACACCGTGTTCGTCTCGTGATCGGTCTCTTCGTAGGTTGTGTCGAGGGAGCAGACTGATCTCGATGTCACAGTCCCGTTCCCTGCGAACAGTGGGTTGTGCCTGCTCTTGTCTTTCACCCTCTTGCACCAGCTGTGGAGCGACTCCCTGACGCTCTCCGAGACCAGTGACTTCTTGAACTTGGATCCCATCTGCAGCTCAGAAGATGAGATGTGAAGAAGACAATGCATGGCAGCCACATGATATCAACATTGTGTACAAGCTGTGATTCTAGTTCTACATCACGCTAAGCGGTTTTCCTGTGAGAAATGGCATAAAGCGAATCTTCGCAATCAGATAGGACTAAAAGCTGTTCAATCTAAGAAAGTGTCCATCAGTAACGCCAAGATGATAGTAAAAAAATTGCTGACAAAGTAGGGAAGGAATTGTCTATTTGAGGGCTGGTTGTGTTGGTTCAATAGCTGGTTCGGTGTTCAAGAATACCTGAGTAATAATGACATTGAGTGGCAATGTGTTGTAGCTGCACCAAAACTGAACTAGTAGCCTGCAAAATCCAGAAAGAAGTTCTTGAGTTCCAAATCCCAACTAATATAGTTCACACTGAAATGCTAGTCAGATTCATTTTGTCCATGAAACAAAAAGGAACTACCTTTTGGATCGCAAACAAGTTGGGTTTAGCTTGAGAAATCCGACTAAACATATTCCAGTCAATTGCCGTAACACATGCATGTTTTATGCGTGTTGGTATCATTATTTGATGTTTTATTTTAAATGCTTATGAATCTTAAAGCCCATTGACATAGAAAGTGATCTAAATAAATTACGCTTCTTTGTGGCAAATTTTTCTCAAAACAAAACTGATTGAGCATATTTAGATGTCAGGCTCTTCTAGTGTCTCAAGCTAACAACTTTAAAACTCACCCAGAAGCCAAGCGAAGAACAACCATGTAATGGTTCTTCATGAAGCAGGATTGTGCACTCAGTTCCAACTGCAAATGATGAAGACAAGCATGTAAATAAACAAATTAAAGGATGAACATGAAAATCCATCTAATAACTAATAGGAAATTTTTATTAGGAAGTGAGGACTGATGACAACTGGCTCATTTCAGTGTGGTACTACCAATCAAGTTGATAACTTTAATGTTAACAAATATTTATGTTTTAGCCATAATATGTTGAACAAAAAATATTGCATAACACAGGAGCCACCTCATATTTCCTTACAGACTTACTCTAACGTAATGTTTGTTACTATCAAACTGAATCCATGATTAATCATAAATTAAGGAGATGATTCTCACCAGAGACCACACAAAAGTTGCCATCTCAAAAGCATTCTGAAAGTAACAGTAAGGTTAGGATGGGGAAGATGTTCACATAAGCATCACAGAAGAACATGTGAAGTGAAGCAAAAGAATATCACCTGAAATGAAATGAATTGTATAAGCCACCAGAGGACTCGAGGTTTCCCAAACCAAAAGAGATCATCACGCAACTTTAGTTGTGTCCCAATGTATGGCGCTGTTGCCTCAACAACTTCTAAAGCCAACTGAGCTATGACATGCTGCAGCTCAGTTCCCACTAGCAGGACCAGCTTATAAAATGTTTAATACACATAATTATGACAAGACATAACAAGAAAAGAGAGAAACAATTAATTTAGTCTAGTCGTTAGGTTAAGCAACAGAGAAAATACTTACAATGGCAGGGACAAAGGATATCCAGAAGTATATATTAAGACCTTCAAATAAAAAATGTAAACTATATCATTTGATGATCAATGCTGCTAACCAAAACTTTGTGTGTATGTGTGTGCGTGCCCAGGCATGTGTGTGTGAGAGAGAGTGTACCATGAATATTGACAAAAATGCATATTATTGCATATGCCCATAGTGGCCAACTGTTCAACAAACAAAATGTTAGCTCATGAAGAAAATATGCAAGCAAAATATCAAAAATGGCAAGAGCTAATAACAGATCAGCCCCTGCCTAGCAGGCATCTCTTGGCAACAAGAATATGTTAACTTTGGCTCCAATATGCAGTTTGACACATTCACACAGTTGATGGACTGGAATTCTTAAAAAGGGGAAAAATAATAAAATATTCTGTTCACTGAAAAGATCTGGAACACAGATTGGAACTGTCAAATTCACTTTAATGCCTAATTTATCAGATGAAAACCAGTGCACATTGTGTTTTACCTGATGCCTACACTTCCATTGTAATCATCTTCCATGCTCCGTACCATGTATTTATGGAAGTCATATGAGTTTGGCAACTTATGATACTGATGAAAGTTTGACGAGTAAGCACAATGCAGAGGAATCTAGAAAATCATAAGCATTTAAATAATTGAGAGAAGTCAGAGTTCTAACTGTGATAAAACCCAATCTCAGTGCCATGTAGTCCGACTTTGTGATGGAACGCCTAAATTGACGCAGAAAGCATAGCTGCACCATTTCCACAGTTTGTAGAACACATATTAGAGATATAACAGCAAACACAATCAAGGTTAAAGTAGAAACTAGATGAGATGTAGCCAATGAACAAACAGTAATTTTCATGTATCTACTCGAGTATGATGATCAAGTTTAAAAAACAATACAATATGAATCAAGGCAGTATAGCAGCCTGATTGTAAGTTGTGACAAAAATGGACACTTACCATCCAAATAAGTACTTTGCTTTTGCTCCATGGATGAGATGCATTATGGAACACAAAGGTAGACTGCCTCTGCATCACCCTAGTTCTCCTAGCTGAGGATATAAAGCTAGTCAGGTAGAACAGACTAACAACTGAGCTATTGTAAGCATCTGATTTTGGCCCATTCTAATCTGCAATTCAGCAGATTATCGGACCAAATTACGATGCGGCACACATTTCAAACTCCTAAATGATACAGTTTCTCCAAAAACTTTCAATATGGAAACTGTCGAAAAAATTGTTTTAAAGCTGTTTATCAACTTTTTAGAATTACATTTGTTTATTTGAACCTTCAAACAAATTGGTCAACAGATCAAATCATCCATTCATCTCATCCAATCATCCACAGTCTTACCTTGCAATTGCTCACTAGGGAGTTGGCATGCTTGGGTTTCAAACTTCCTCCAGCTATATATCTTCAAAAGCAGGAAAAACAGTCACAATTAACACAAAAAGCACGTGCTAAAATGTTGGACTGATCATCAACGAACAGTACACGCCTACCTTAATCAGGGACAGAACCACTGTTACAAAAGTGTATAGCACATGGGTGATACCGAGAATGAACAAGAAACGGTGCAGCTGTTCAAGCCCCTCATATGAAACAAAAGGTTCATGACCCTACAAGCAGAGAACTCCAGCAGAATCACCAAACAATGACTGCATCGGTAGCAGGCCTTCACTGGACAGGGAACAAAAAAAGGCCATTTTCTGATTTACCTCACTGCAGACATTCTCCGACTGAAAACCTAGGCCGTTAGGCACAGCAGTCTGGTTCGTATCCAGGGTAGAGCGCTCCCATCTTCCCACCACGTCATCAAAATCTGTCTCCGAGCAAATGTAGAATCGGCTCGTGAAGAGCGAAGATGGCACACAGATTTCTGATATCCACCGAGCCGTCTGGCTCAGCAGCAGCGAGATGACACCGAGAAGCATCAGCTCTGCAGTCAGCCATGGTTTCCCTTGGTGAGGAATACAGTCAAACACCTTACAAGCAACAGAAGCAGTAGCAGGACTTTTTTTTGCAGATGAACAACTAAAGGTGATAGCTTTTCTTGGTTACTAACCTTCGCGGATCTTCTCGAGCGCGGCGAGCATGGCCTTCCGCTTCGTCTTGCGCAGCCACTGGACACACGAAGCAAGCAAAGGGAGAAGACGAAGTGATCAAGAAAAAGCTAGTGCGATTACTCTCAATATGCTGGGGGCATCAATCAGATCAAACCGGGGGGGAGTGCGTTGGCTACCTTGGCGAAGCGCGAGAGGCCCCGCTCGACGAGGAAGCACGCGGCGACCATGAGCGTGGTGACGGTGGCCACCGACCACGTCGGCGTCTCCGCCAGCGACCTCCCCGCCTCCACCATTCCTCCTCCCTCGTGCCGGCCACCACCTTCCTTCCTAGCTCACTCCCGCCCTGCTTGCAAAAGCTTCGGCCAGCTCGCCCGCGAGGCCGGCGAGTAAGAGCTTCGGGGAGCAGAGGAGGCAATTAATGCGGATCGTGGGGAGGTGGGCGCTGGATCGAAGGAACTCTCGGAGAAGAAGAAGCAGAGTGAGGAGTCAGTGATACCCACGTGGGGCGCTCATGTGTGCGGCTTATTATTATTACTCGACTAATTAATTAGTTAGTTAGTTAGCTGGGCCCTGTCATGGCGTCGAATTGCCGGAACACCTCGTCGGCGAGTCACTCCGGCGTGACGGCACGCATCCCGCCGGAGAGGACGCCGAGGAGGGACGAGGAGGAGGAGGGCCACGTCGCCGCGGCCGTGCATTGTTCGAGGCTGAGCCCCAATTTCAGATGGGCTGGACCGCCGTTCGGATGATGGACCAACAGTAGCGATCCAAAACCAGGCCGAAGGCCGAAGCATGTCAGGCCTGGGCGGCAAAATCTGAACATCGAGAATGAACGGCCAAGATTTCGTGTTTTTTCTTTTCGCTGCCGAAGGCGTCTTCTTCTCCGGCGACGGCCTCTGTCTTCGCCTGTTCATCGTCAGCTCGTCACCTCACACCGCCGCACCCTGGTGGAGCGGTGGATCATGAAGAGAACTAAGGCAAATAACATGAAGAAAATTATTTTTGGCGGAAGTAATGGAACAATTCATCTACATGATACATGGCCTTTTTTGGACAAAAATAAGGTTGGGTACAGCAACCAGGATTTGCAAACGGCTGCATTAGTAATTGATTTAGTTATCACGATAACATGTCCACTTTGTATATTAACTGGTTTGGTTACCGTTAACCGTTGGCCTTGGCCTGAAAAACACCCGAAAACCATGGTAATTGGCCTGTAACCGCAGTTATGTTAACCCTGACAGCTACTGATATTGCACTGTTGCACACACCTTCACCACGCTGGAACAGCTGAGAAGGCCTTTAACCTCTGAAATAACCAAGCTGCACATGCAAGGATCGCATTCAAAATGGTGGCAACATGCATGACCATGTTAAAAACTGAACTGAACATACAACACTCCATTTCACCCAGGATGCAAAACCTTTTCTTTTTTCCCCTTGGAGAGAAGTTTCTTCCATGTAGATGAAATTAATAAGGTTCAGAGAGCACTAGACATAACTCCGCCTATGTTATCTCAACATAGCAAGTTCCAAGCCCTAGTTACGAGGAGGGGAGGTCTATTTCCCCTAAAAGGTTGTATTTGGTTTGGTTGGTGAGCTAATAGAAAATCTAGTCACCTAAACGAAGATAAAACCCAAGTTATGTTTTAACTCTAGCCTACCTCAATTTGCTTGAAACTAAAAGGCTTTGAAGAAGAGGAGGAGGAGAGCACCATGTTTGACACTTTGCCTCAAGAAACCCCAAGAGCACAAAAGATTATTACAAGTCGTTCAAGCAAATATCAGAAGGAACATGGTAACAACATAATAGTCCTGCAAGCCATCCCATGTAGTGAGACAACCAGGTTCTAGCTAGCTTACTGTTCAGATTTCAGATGCCACCATAGATCATTCTTGTATATATGTGAGTTAGGAGATTCAAGTGGAGCTGTGAGGGCACAACAGTTAAGAGAAGTGTACTCAGTAAATGGGCATTTTGAAGATGGCATAGGTTCTGCCACTGAAGAAGATGGCATAGGTTCTGCCACTGAAGAAGATGGCATGACCATAAGAACAACTTCAAAGTCCATCCAATGCAGAATACTTGGCAGAATCAGGCGTTTCCAGCAGATGGCTGGCTTGGCTAAATCAAAGAGCTCTCATTCATCTGGAGCACAACTTCGGATGCCGAGAGGCCATAAGAAAGTGTTTAAGGTAGATCTTGCAGGCATCAAGGCAGCACGCCAACTGGGGCAGGTGGCTGTGAAGGACTCAAGGCAATAAGGTCACAGGATGAACTACTGAACTCAACAGAGCAAGCACAGACCACAATATGTCATGTGAGGGTCCAGTGATGGACAGGGTGTCGGAGTTCTTGCTCTTACAGGTGCTTTGCATGATATCAGATTCTGCAAGTTGATTATGAATTCAAAGGGGGCAATTAGATAATGAGTTTGGGTCAAGAACAGACAAAAGCATATCACTACCTCCTGTGGAGATCCCCAAAAAAGTGGGTATTTGAATTTCCAGCCTCTAGGCCTCTAGGGTTACAAACATGACATATAGTGGAAGTACAATGGTGCTACCCAAGTTTGCAATGCTAGGAATGCAGTATCTATGCAAACTGCAAAAATCCAATGATTGAATTCATTCACATTTTAACAAAACAGAAGAAAAAGGGTAAATAGCGCTGTGTTTTGTTCTATAATACGAATGAACTAAATATCGACAATTTATAGATGTGTTCTACCGGTAGCAATAAATCCTTCACTTTCTTCTATATTTGACTTGAGAGAATACATATAATGTACAACGAGCACATATTGTCATACTGTGTTAGCGTTTGGTTTTAAGGATAAGCTATACATGTAAATGTTTGGTTGGTTAGATGTGATAAGCCAATTTTTTCTTTTGTGTTTGGTTGGTTGTGATAAGCATAAATTTAGTAGATCATAAAATATAATCATTTGAGATCTTGCTTGATTTAGTTACAATGGATACAACATTGTAATCATACCACAAATCGGATAAATGGTTTAGGAAAAAATTATTTAAATATTTTGTAAACGAAAAATTAAACATACCTCAACCAAGAGATTGACACGCCATCTCATCGGCCTTATCAATAATTTTTTTGGATTTTTTCATCCAGCATATTAAAGGAATAGGTCATCCCTCTTTTTCTCCAACCAATCATCCAGGAAGCAACTACTTAAGTGTTTGTTCGCTATAAATATTAACAACAAAACACAAATCGCTGGCTCGTATTGGATCTTATGATTCTTCGTGCCAAGAATCCGGCCATTAATTTGGGGATGCTTCCATATGGTCACTAATTAGTTCGTCAGAGGAGTGATTGGTGCTGATGAACAAGCGAGGCATGGAAATGGAGGATTTGGGGGAAGAAAAGCTACACTAGATCAAGCAAGAAGGTAGAGCTAGGGTGATTTGAGTGGAGAGAGCGCACATGCCTGCGGGTGAAGGTGCGCGGCGGCAAGGGCAACGCGGATGCATTGCGGCGGAGGACGCCTCCTTCTCCGCCGCCGGCGCCCAGCCCGCGCGATCGCCGAGAACGCGGCATCGACGACCACGGCTAATGTCGCCCGCCATGCCGTCGCCGACGAACAGCGCCACGGCCTCATCCAAGAACCGGTCACGATCGCCGCCTCAAGAGTCAAGACACGGCGGCGGCGAGGCCGTGGCGGCCGGCGTAGTTGTGGCCGAGACCGAGCTTGGCCGCCGCCCCGGCAGACTGACAGGTGGGGCCGGAGTTCGGACGGGCTGGACCACCCACGATGGACGGCCTGGATCAGCGATCTAAATACGGCCCAGAACTGGGTCGCTACCACTGGTAGCGATCCAATCGCATAATATCCAATACATTCAAAATTGATAGATAGATAAAAAAAACGTTCCCTTGAGAAATTAATGATCCAAAATTTAACTAAATTGTTTTATTAGAAAATAGCTAAATTGATCGGAGAGAAACTCCGTACATATTTTTCACTTATGAAACACTGAAACATACACAAATCAAACAGAACACTAATACAACATACTTGGAGCACATGATGCTCCAAGAAAATTAAGCACACAACACTTGCTACTCCGTAGTTACATACACCGTTACGCACAGTCACGTACTTACGGAGTACGTTCATATATATACGCGTATATGTACTAATGTACTCTCTCCGTGTGATAAAAAGTCAAACAAGTTGTAATACAGAAGTAAGGTGTAAGTGCGTAGTCTGCTTCAACTACGGGGAGTTGATTAACTCGCCGGCGACAACACCGGTAAGGTGATTGTCGGGTCGTTCATCACCACCGCCGGGCAGCGCGCGACGTCCTCCCGCGGCGGCCGCCGCCGCAGGAGAGCACACGGAACGCGCGCGACAGCAGGCTCGGCTTCCCCACGCGCGCAGTCGTCGTCGTCGTCGTCGTTGTCGTCGTCGGGACCAGCCGCCGCCACAGCGACCGCAGCGACGCCGTCCTCCTCCTCCTAGTCGTCGTCGTCGCCGCCGTCGCCTTCTTCTTCCTCCGCCACGGCGACCTGCCTGTCGTCAGCGATGGCATCGAGCTTAGTTGCTAGCTAGCTAAGCAGATCACAGATATGGATGCTTGTACAGGTGAGAAGAAGCTGAGCTTGAAGCAATGGATTTTTGTGGTGATACGCTGCTACCACCTGGTTGCTTTTTAAAGGACACTGGCTCGTGAGGCCGTGCCACGTGTGCATGTGGATGTGCCCGCGCACGTGTACAGCGCCGACACGTGTTCACGCACGTGTGTGCACCGGAGAAGCTTGCCGCGACGTGCCTGTTCGTCGTCGTCTACTAAGCTTGATCGCTAGAAAGAACGACGGCCATCTAGTTCAGCCCTTCAGCGATATGCTACGACACGTCGTCCGGTGTAATATCTCTCAAAATCGTTTTATACCTACACACAAAATTTCAATCAAATCAAATGACTTAGGTGTCTTTATTTATTCTATTTTAAAAAAATTGAGTCATTTATTTAATATGTGCAAACATAGAATAAAAGTTGAGAAAAATGTTTAAAAGTTGTAAAATAACTAATATTTGATAAAAAAATGACAACTCTAAAATATAACAATTTATATAAAGAATCGATGGAATAAAATTCTTTGATGCCTTGTTATTTCAGTCATGTGCCCATATACCTAATCTTATACGATAGAAATTTTGTGCTTGCAAGAAAGAAACACCGGTGCAAGCCCTTTTGCTTAACGAGCTAGATATCGCCGGGTCAATATCCAGCCCTAGATGTAGATAAACACGCAAAATGCGGTAACTGAAGCGAAATACGGCAATCTCAGGTTTGATATAATGCCGTAACTGAAGTAGGGCGAAGTCTGCACAACACAAAATACAATTGTTCGAATCATATGCTTATCGTTCGTAAGTCACGGCAACCAGCAGCGCGATATATTCCGGCAATTATTCAGCCGACGACATACCGACCTCAGTCACTGCTGAGGCAGCTTAGCCATACAAGGCAGCCTTGCTGTTGGCATTTAGTAGACAATTCAGCAAGGATGAAAACTCAGACGAAAGACCAACCATGTAGCAATTCATGTTTCAACAGTATTTGCAACTTGCAAGGGAAGAACATAGAACTTCACCCACTGAGGCCATATATCTAACTTGAATGTATTAGTCAGATTATAGTTATACTACAAGGCTATGCCAAAACTGGATGTTGCAATTCATAAGAGGGGCAATTCTAGCCACTGGATCCACACCGCAGCAATATTCATCAATCATATCCTACTACTGGCCAAAAGAGGCCACCACAAAACCAGAATCTAATGTACTTCCCAGTACCGAGACTAATTCCTGAACTAACGAGGTATACATTTATGAAGGCAGTTCCATCAAGAAAACGAAGTAAAAAAAGCATAAAAGAGAAGAGGTAAACAAAGGGAGAGCGATCTCCTGTATAGCTTCCAAAAGTTAATCAGAATCTTATGAGCATTACTCCACATTGGACCCGCGATAACAGTGCATGTTTTGCTGATAGCATCTAACAGCGAGAGTAGCAATTTAGTCGCATTTGATGTTTCTGTAGATTCTCCTCACAAAGAGAGTAGACCCTAGATAGCCAACAGCACCTAAACAAAAAATGAAGTCAGAATAGATGCAGTGGCAATTTGAAATACAATGAATACAAGTTTAAATGCTCACCACAAAGAATCCCTAGCCCAAGGCAGAACATCAAGGTGTAGCCAAAGTAGAAGCTTGTCTGGAAGAAGCCAGACATCTTTGTCTTCACATGATAATAGTATATCGAATATAGATAGACATATAAGGCAGTAGATGCAGCAGAGAAGAATGATGTCCATTGCCAATGATAGTTCTCAGCATTCAGCAAGAAATAAGTACCAACAATAGTGACACATATGGTTACTATTATGAGGATAACAAAGACTAGCAACATGAAACCATATACATAATAAACCTGCAAATGACCAAAGAAATGATGTCACAATCTCCCCATCAAAGTGATCAGACTAAAAGTGAGATTTGTAACTACAGATATATTCTAAATGCCAGTTATTCAAGCGAAATGATGACATTGATAAGTGATAACTGAGAAGCACAGCAATGTTTACCTTGTAGTTCCAGAATGAAGTGAACACAAAGTACATCTCGATAAAGATGCTGCCAAAGGGGAGAAGCCCGCCCATCAATGAGATAACAGAAGGTGTAAGATACCACTTCTTCTCAGGAATAGGACGTGGAATCGTCTTTACACGACACGGATTGTTGGGAGCACCACTCCAGTTTCTACCAACTACAGTACCCAATAGAACCAATGGAAAAGAGATGAAAGCCCAAAGGACAAACATGACAACCATTGTGCCAAATGGAATAGCCGCTAATGAACGGTAGAAGATGGCAATGGTGTTCAGCACCAAACCAATTGAAAAGCACAAGAATGGAAAAAGGGACGCAGTAAGGATCATGGCCTTTATCCAGTTTTTGCCTGCCATGAAATCAGAAATGCATTCAGCGAAATGTAGATAAGAAACACGGAAATTGGAAGTTGTAAAACTCAAGAATCCATTCAGTATAGTAGAATAAAATGGGGAAGTTACAACGGAAATAATCCAACCAACAAAAAACCTTGTGTAGAACCATACCGCCATTCCTTGAGTAGAGGCCACCGCTAACATATCCAGAAATGAAAGATGTAAGGGCGTAGCACACAATGAAGGTTGTGATGATAGCTCCTCGTCTGACAAATAAAGAACATCATCTAGTTAGGGTGTAAACTCACACTAGCTGAACTAACATTATTGTAATCCAGAAATGAAAGATATAGCAGTCTAGTACACAATAGATGCTATAATGGTAGCTCCTTGTCTGCCAAGTATAATATTTTCATTAGGAAAAAAGCTATTGGAAACTATATTAGCTGACCGACGTTATCTCATATGGTGATGAAAACAGTACACTTGCTCCTTTTGTAAGGATGTATCCCTTGTGTAGACTATAGGATATCTTCAGTGTTAGACAAGATTGATAAGAGCTACCGCATTGAGAGGACTCGGCTAAGATTGATTCACAAACAAGAAAAAAATCATCTCATCTCATTGTCTCACACCTTCTGCTTCGCACACCTGAAGGAAGTCAACCAAAGACACTCCCACTCTGGTGGTGTTCCCAATCCAAAGATGTGGCATACTATATGCCTACTACATGTGCACATACAATGCAGAAAAAAAAGGAGACTATGAAAGCTAGTTTTGAGCATACCCAACATATAACATGCCAACAATGGCCAATACAATCACAAGCAAAATTAGAGCCGCCATCTGAGTGCCAATACCAACAAAAGCAGAAAGAAACACCAGGCTACGAGGAGGCCGAAATACATCTCCATGGACAAGCTTCCATCCAGATTCTTCACTAACATCTCTTTCCTGATGAAAGAAATAATAATTTAACACAACTATCAAGAAATTAGATAAAACTATGCAAAATGATTTGCTTTTTTGTTAAAAAATGGGGATTGCTCACATGGAAATGATGAGTAGATTCATCATTAAAATACATTATAAAATTCAAAAGTAAAATGGCTGATGTTCAAATTTGCATCGAGACCATTACTCCATTAGAGCATAAAAACACGAGTTCTGCTACCAGAGGTAATGCATAAGTGAATGTAGGTGCAAGGCTTCATATTCAGAACTTACAAGCAACTCCAGATCATCATCTTCACGAGCATATTTTGCATAATCATTTCTCAGCGTCCTCATCAATATCATTGATACCAATCCAGTCAAGAAAATAACCATCATGAAAGAATTGAAGATGGAGAACCAATGAATCTGAACATGGAAAATCGCAGCAAAACTTAGTTGTCTTCATATATTTTAATTAAAACAGAAAGCAACTGCTTTGCAAGAATCAACACATAGCATAGTAAATTTCACAGGGGTAAAAACTGTCCTATAAAAGACATTCAAGGTTGTCTCTGGTAGTCTGGTGCAAATAAGAATTACCTGGTGTTCAAAGAATGGGTAGTCCAAATAAACTTCAAAACGCCGTGCAAATGCAACATTTGTTTGCACCCACTTCACTGAATATGTCATGTCCAATTTTTTACCAGCTTCAAGAAGCTTAGGTGACTCTTGAGTTAGATTGACATGAATTATCTGCATGAAAAGTTTATTAACAAATAAAAAATAGGTTTCAGCTAATATTTTTTAGTCATAAATCAGAGTAACACATACCCTGTTACCATTGTATTTAACAATAATGTTTTTGTGTGTGTAAAGATAGTGCTTGTTTTCGTTGTTTTTGTCAGTCTCCCCAACAAAACCTGCTCAGAGGACAATTGCCTATTGTCAAAAGAAGTATAGGGTAGAAAGTAGAAAAGTAGAAAAAATGTCATTTAGGTTTTGAATTTCATACCCCATAATGGCAGATCGTCTAGATGGTTCGACAACAGCAAGCGATGCAAAGAAAGTTGGATAAAAATGTCAGAACTCAGAATAATAAAATCATGCCCAGCAGCATAGAATTAAAACACATCTTCATACCTATGAAAAGTTCAAACCAATATGAGCTTTCAATGGCATCAGTAAATTGCTGAACTTTTTTGTCATCGAGTTCAATTGTGCAAATGGGACCCTTCTCCACATTTTCTAAAACGAAATAAAATTTAAATGTATAACAGTCAGAAAAATAGGTTAGCTGCAAAGAACATGCATTGATACACATTCCAAAAGTAAACAAATTCGAGGATGTGAAAAGTTCAACATACTTAAGAACTTGATATCAATCTGACTATCAATCAGCTCATTGCCACCTAGGACCTCTCCGAGACCACCCCATTTGTGTGTGGGGTTTTCAGATGGTTGACAAAATGGGAGGCTGTAGTAGTTGTAAGTTTCTTGAGGGTTATTATAAGGGCCAACCTTGTTTACCCAGAGTTTAACTGTTTCTTCAGCTTTGTACTGCATGTAATTAAAACAAGAAGCAGATGAAGTGCTATAGTGTATAAAAAAAGCTGTTCTCAATGTGATTACAAATCAGCAGGTTTTAAATTTTAGAAATGATGGCAAGTTGTGACTTGAGTGAGTTGAGACTTAAGTGAGAGTGTGAACTGTGAAGTCTTCACTCTTGAAAACTATTGTGAAAGTGTGAATTGTCCAAATTGGAAACAACATTCTCAGGATCTTATACATGTTTATAGAAGTACTTTATGTCAACCGATTAATTCAGTTAATCCCTGATTAACCAATTAATCCCTACTCCCCGGCTGTCCAATCAGGTACTGACAACGAATTATTCAACACTGATGGCAACAATGAAGTTAACAAGAAACAGCCAAAATTTTCTGAATATGTCTAGTGGTATGAAATGCAGCTGAGTCAAGTATAGAGAATAACACAGATCATGGCCAGTTAATGACAGATTGACAGTGTACAGAAGACGTGAGCAAATGAAGAAAGAATGTCTTAAGGTTCATGGCTAATTTGTTATCGTGCAGGCTGCTCCCTGGTTCACCAAGAATTCGGGCTGTTGTTGACCAGATTCAATATCGACCATATTGCAAAAAAAAAAAAATACAGACTAAGTTCTCATGCAAAGTTTTCATTTTTAGGGATGATTAAATCATCCTTTAAATCGATTTCAACAATTAGATACCATAAATTATCACATACTTAACATAGATATTAAATATAAACTTGAGACAGCAGCATTTTGCTTTCTATCTAGGAAATAAGGTCATATATTATGCAAAGTTATTAAGGCGGTAAGGTGAGGCAAGGTGTCTGACTACCTTTTTACCTTTTAAGCAGTAAAGCGTAAGGTGAGGCGGCGCCTTACAAAATGAAAGAATATATGGGAAAAATTGCACTAGCACATTTAAAACTCAGTCTAACAGCACATTTAAAGCCTAGTCCAACAATAACTGTGTACTAAAGCCAGCCCAGTCCAACAACTAGCTGGCCTGGCCCAACAAGTAGTCCCCTAATATAAAGGAATGACACTACTTCCTCCAGTCCAGTTTAGGGTTTCCCCTACAGCTACCGCTGCCTCCCTTTCCTGCCAACGCCAGGCCGGGAGTCGTCGTGCCGCGCCGCACCAGGCCGTGCCACCGCCTTGTCGCCATGGTTACGCCTTAACAACTATGATATTATGTCATATTACTATATCCTGATTCTATGTTTGACTGCTTACTTGGTAACTTCCTTTTTGTAATAGTAACATCAATACTTTACTAATTACTAGACGTCTAGTAGCAACAAAAAATTCCTGTAAATAAATGTCCAATTAAGCAGTGCAGCATAATAAAACACAATCAACGAGAGCCTTAGTCATTTCCATGTTGAGCTACATAATCACACAATTACACTACAGATATTTGTTCGACGAGGTTGTCTCGATCAGTCCCAGTACACACACACCCTTGCTGTTACCACAAATCCATCAATCTGTTACTATACTTACCTTATCTAGCAAAATCCTTTCATTATGATTCTAAAAATGCTATCAGTAAGATAATTTATCCAAATCTAGTGTGTTAAAAGTTCTTGCACGGAGACACCAAAATGTCAACAGAGCCTTATTCAATGGCGTGAATGTTTCTACAACTACTAAATGCATGAGAACACATGACAAAAATACCGACATGGATATTTCAAGATCACCTCACATTAAATTTGATTCAACCACATAAACTTCAAGTAAAGATAAGACAAAATTAAGATTGCATGTAAGGTCCTGTTTGGAGTGCATATGGCCAGATATTCCAACTAATGGATTTATGTTTCAACTCCGAGAAAGCACAAGGGAAACTAGAACAGAGTGGCTAAAACAGCCATAAAGGCAAAATCCTATGGAGACTCAGTCTGTAAATAAACAATCGTATTGAATCTTAATTATTTCTCTTGTCCCTTTCAATGGCTGCATGGCTGCGTGCGTCAATAAGAAGAGTGAGCTTTCAAGTCTTGTGAGCACTGTTACAGGCGCTCCCTTCTTTCTCATTGGCGCTGACCCGGATTGGCTGCTCTGGGTCAGGTCCACCCCTGCATGCCACTATAGCATGTTCAACTAGTAAACTCCACTACATCAGGAAGCTTAACCCAAATAGGAAGCTAAACTCATAGAACATTCAAGACACACTAAGTATAACGGCCACGTGAAAGCATAGTATTATATCGATTGCAACAAACCCACAACAGCTTACAATGCACCCTATCCCAAACATGACATGCCTCACATCTCACCGTTTTGATGCAGCACGAAAAAAAGATAAAATTTGGACTATATGAAGGTAACCTATGCAAAGTCTCCTGTCTGATCTTATTCAAAGCCTAGCATGATACAAATTATCTGAACAGCAATACAAGTACATACGTCTCTCTGTTCCATGCAGCTCTATTTTGAAGCCTTATAGCACCAAAAACGTTTTCTTGGTGGAATGTGTTTCTGCTGATGTTTTCTCACTGCACTCTGACAGTATAACGGCAAACTAGATTAAGCAGCAGCCTAAATTCTAGAACAACACTCCAGCCATACTCTCGCCCGTAACCTAAGTTTCTAAAGCGACCAATCCTACGCATCATAGTGATGTAGATCAACCCTTCACCTCCGACAAGGCATGCAACTCCCAGGACCAGCCCAAAACAACCCGTCCCCGGAACCCAAAGCCACAGAAGCCGCGAACAACGAAGCCACGTCAAAACAGCGCGCCAGCGCTCCAAGATCCGGCGCGGCGGCTCGTCGGATCCAGCCGGAACAACACGCCGGAGGTTCGGATCTAGGGTAGGCGCACCTTGTGGTCGGACTCGGAGGCGAACGCGATGGAGAGGAGGGCGGCGACGGCGAGGAGGAGGAGGAGGCCGCGGCGGTACATCTCGTCGGCGGCGAGATCTGGGGGAGTCTAACCCTCGCGAGCCTGCCTGCGGGTTGGTCTCGCCCCAGCACGAGCTGCTTCCTCATACGGGAGCTGCGCTTTTGCGGGGAGGCGCCTGGAGAATGTGGTATTTCAATTGGGAGCTCAGCTTTTCCGGAGAGGTCCCTGGATAATGTGGTATTTCATACGGAATTTTTTTAATGCTTGCCTAGGTGAGTGAGTCCCTTCTTTGTTTTAGCTTCTTCGTCCAAGAGATATTTATTTTTAAGTTGAATTTTTCTAAATTTTCTAAAATTTAAAAAATAAGTTACATCTATATATCAAATATATATACTGTTAATACATATTTTATAGTGGATTCAATAAAACTAATTTGATATACATACTATTAAGATATATTTCGTTGTGAATTTAATAAAATCTATTATATAATATATGTTCGTTATTTGTATGAATATGTGGGTGAAAAGAATTTTTAGGTCTTTAAAAATACGAATTGAACCTACTAGAAACTCACCTTACCAATTTTAATTCTCTCTAGCGATACTTTAATTTTGCTCTTATTGACATTTCTTTTTTCATGGAATAGTGTTTCTTAAGTATAAAATACCACCCGTTGCCAATCAAATAAATGACTAGAGACTAACCAGTATTCTGATTACCGACTTGCATTTCTCCACAACATTGGTAATTAAAAAACACTATTGTTACAACCATAACAATTACAAGTTGCCTTTCAATTCAAGTCCTGAAAAGGACTTATTAATAAATTTGATCATTTTAGTGGGGGCTTAGCAAAGAAGACGATTCCCTCGTTCCCTGCAAAGGAGAAGGCTTCCGAGTGGGCCCCACGTGGCAGTCGCACAGCGCAGAAACGCCATCGCCCGCGCAGCCGCGCGAAAGCACAACGCCGCCTCTCAGCCTCCAAAACCAGGAGAGACATTTTGATTTTGCGGCTTTTGCTCCCACCTGAAAATCTCCGTGACACGGAACTCGCCGCCGCCGCCGGCCGCCGCGGAGGAGATCCGCGCTGATGGAACTGGGACTCCTATCCGCAAGCGGTGAGCGCCTCCTCGAACGCTTTTCTCCTGGTCCAAGGGGAAGGGGAAGGGGAAGGGTGAGCCGTTGCGTGGTAATCGAGTAGTACCCCGGTGTTTCTGCTCCATCTAGGGTTTGATTGAGTCAATGCGCGTTTCTATGCTGTGCATGAGGTGATCGATGGAGTCCCCGCGGGGGAGTACTTGACGGTTCGGGCTTTTGGGCTGAGGTGGAATCGGCGGAGACGCGGAGTAATCCATAGGATTTTGGGGTGGGGCGCTTGCGAGGCATGATGATTGCAGATGTTGGGGAACTTTTCATCGGTTCTGTTTCTGCTGTCCGCATCATTCGGCAGAGTAGGAGATTCGCGCCACAGTTGCGATTTGATTCGCCAATGGTTCTCATCCTGTTAGCTCTGGTGCATTAGTTGCCTCCCACGCAGATCACCTGCTCGATGGATTGGTCGATGGAGAGAGAGAGAGAGACAGAGCGCAATAGAACTTTTTTGTGGGGTCTGCATTTTATTAACTAATGTTTGTAAATGCATCTGTGTTTATGAGTCAAATTGTACAGTGGGCGTAAAAATATGATGAAGTGGCACTTATGAATTTCATTACTAAATTTGAATGGACCTTTGAAAAGAACCAAAGATCATCTAATTATTTGCTTGCATTCTCTATTTGGTGCTAATCGAATCTGAATGGTTGCGACAGCTATTGATTGAGACAATTTGTTAGATGTTATCTTTGTGAACAAAAAACATTTGTTTTAGAAGTTTTGTCAGCTTGGTGATGCAAGATTTGAGTGCTGACTGTTGATCAGTGAGTACTTCTATTTTTATATGATAAAGTTGGTGATGCAAGATTCTATTGTTGCATTTATTTTTCCTGATATTGAAATGAATTTGCACACCCTATTTAAGCCTGAACCCATGTTGATTCTAAATGGGTATTGGCACATTTTTTAGTTGCAAGTAGTTGTCGCGTCGTGCATTTTGATTTCCTATGCCATATCTCGAGACCACTGAGCATACATTGATCAATACCATACCTGATCATTAGGTGAAGCTTTATAACTAAAATTTACTCATGACTAATGTGTCTTTGTGTTAACAGGTCAAAGCCAAGTCTTGCATCAGTTGTGGCTTGTATGATGGGCGCCGCCCCACTCTGCCCGCCCGGCGTCGCCTCGCCCTCCTCACTCCGCTGCTTGCCCGCTTCGCTTGTCGCCGCCGACCGCCCCGTGCTCCCGCCCAGCGGCCAACGCCACCCCTCTCCCCTGGCCCGGCGCTGCCTCGCGCCTCGTCCAACGCCCCTGCCCAGTGACCAACGCTGCCCACGGCCCAACGTCCCTGGCCAGATTCAATATTCAGAGAAATGTATTTTTGGATTGGAATTAGATGATGCTTAGTATTTTTAGTATTTCTTGTTTTTGATTGGGTATTTTTTTACTTGTGTTCTCAAGTTTGCACACACGACACGAGGGGTTCTTTAGTCCAATCCAACATTGCATTGCTCATGAACCCTCTCCGAATAACTGTATTCATCTTTCCTCCGCAGTTATTACTGATTACGATTACTGCTTCTCCGAGAATGGCCTGGTTGCGCACAAGAACAACGAACTCATTGGTACTCAAGTAAGTCCCTAGGCAAATATGCATTATATACTGTTTGCAATTTCACTTGGAATGTCATGTGCTACGGGCTAGGGCCACCAGGCCCAGGCGTAAACAGTACCGCGCGGTACTGTTCATGTGAACAGTACCCACGCGGCAGTCTAGGCTGTTCCCTCGATTAGAGGGATTTGCTATCCTTAATTAGTTACTTACCTTAGCCAATAAGTCAGGATATCTTCAATATCACTCTTTAGCTATTTTCATCTGCAAGTCTTTAGCCTCTATATATATCATCTGTAAACCTTTGGGCAGAACCAAGCAATAAGAAATCAATCTCCAATCTCTACCCCGTTCTCCAACATAGCTTGGCAAGGGGAACTTCCCCACACCGGTCGTACCTGAGTCTATGAACTACGCAGTCGGGGGCCCCCTACCCTAGGAACCAACGCCTTTGATAACTTGGTATCAGGTTCCAGGCAATCCGCATCCCCTTCTGCCGCACCAGAACCGTCGGTGTTGCCGGCTGTTTCGTTTCTCTCCGGCATGTCGACATCAACTCCGGTGGATCTTGTGGCCCTCGTCCAGACGTTGGCCGAGTCGATCCGGACCCTTCAGGCCTTCGTCGAAGGGAACGCCACCGCCATCTGCACACTGGAGGCGCAACACCCAACCTCGGCTGCCTTGGGCACGAAGGCGCCGGCCACGGGTGAGCACCATAGCGACCGGCCACCACGATTCCAGAAGATGGATTTTCCAAAGTACGACGACACGTTTGATCCTCTCACCTTCATCAATCACTGCGAGTCCTACTTCCATCAGCAGCGCATTGCGGAGGAAGAAAAGGTATGGATGGCCTCGTATAACTTGGAAAACGGTGCACAGATGTGGTACATCTAGGTCCAGCACGACGAGGGAACACCACCATGGCGTCGCTTCACCGAATTATTGCACCTTTGGTTCGGGCCACCCCTGCGCTCCAACCCCCTTGGCGAACTGATGGCATGCAAGCGCACGGGCTCCGTCGTCGAGTACCAGGACCGGCTCGAGGCTCTTCTTCCGTGGGCAAGCACCCTCACCGAAGAACAACGGCTGCAGATCTTCACTGTCGGCCTGCAACCACCGCTTAGCCGCGACGTCGAGATCCACAACCCGCAGTCCCTCGCTTTCGCCATGAGCCTCGCTCGCAAGTTGGAGCTCCGTGACCAGTGCGCCGCTGCCGGGGCCCTTGCCCTAACGCCGCCGGGGTACTAGAACGGTGGCCTGCTTCCGACGCCACCAGCATGCATGGCATTGCCGCCGCCTCCGCCACTGACCTCAGCAACAGTAACGGTCTCGGTGGAAGGCCGGCCGGTGAAACGACTCTCCCAGGCAAAAATGGAAGAGCGACGTCGTCTCGGACTTTGCTTCAACTGCAACGAGAAATTTGGCCCCGGCCACAACCGGGTTTACCAGCGCATCTTCCTCCTCGACTTGGCCATCGACGACGACCCCGCGCCAACCGACCACACGGACGCCGAGCCTCAGGTATCCCTGCACGTCATCACCGATGTCAGTTTGTGCAAGACAATGCAAGTGTGTTTGCAGCTGGGCGACGCCTTGCTACTTGCCCTCCTCGACTCTGGCGCCACCCACAATATCATCTCTGAGGAGGCGGCTGACCGTACCACCCTACATCTACTCCCTCACGGCCAGATACAGGTCAAGGTGGCCAACGGTGAGCGCGTGCCGTGCCCGGGCGTGTAGCACAACACCACTTTCAAGATCGGTGACGAAGCTTTCTAGGCGGATTTCTACGCGCTGCCCTGGCCGACTACGACGTAGTGCTAGGAACGCAGTGGCTAGCATCACTCGAGCCGATCACCTGGGATTTTAGTGCTCTCATCATGTCCTTTTAGCGTAGAGATCATAGGGTCTGTTGGCACAGCATTGCCAGTCCGCCACATATGAAGACGTCGACAGCTCCTCATCCACTTTGCCAGCTCGAGGATGAGTTGCTCGTCAAGGGGGGAGAGATGTCATGTGCTACGGGCTATGGCCACCAGGCCCAGTAGTGAACAGTACCGCACGGTAGGCTAAGCTGTTCCCTCGATTAGGGGGATTTGCTATCCTTAATTAGTTACTTACCTTAGCCAATAAGTCAGGATATGTTCAATATCTCTCTTTAGCTATTTTCATCTACAAGTCTTTAGCCTCTATATATATCATCGTAAACCTTTGGGCAGAACCAAGCAATAAGAAATCAATCTCTAATCTCTACCCTGTTTCTCTAAATCTCCCCCGTTCTCCAACATAGCTCGGCAAGGGGAACTTCCCCACGCAGGCCGTACCCGAGTCTACGAACTACGCAGTCGGGGGCCCCCTACCCTAGGGACCAACGCCCTTGACATGGAGATTACCAAGTTCCTGGCTAGGAATATTAGTAAGGTTCTTGTTTCCATTCACCCAATGCTTGAATGATCTAGCATTGCCAGACAAAGCGATTTTAATCATTGGATAGTTCTCCCTGGTCTTAGAATGTCAAATATCTGTATGACTGTATCCACCATTTTATATTTTATGATATGAAACATAATGTTTTGTGCCCTGCAGAGTTTGAAATCGTTTCTCGGAGATGATAAGCTAAAGGTGAGCCTTTTTTCAGTTATATTCTTGCACTTTTCACCGATAATTTTTAAGGCCACTGCCATTGATGATACCTGTTCTTTTCAGGAATTTATTAACTTCACTCTTCATTACATTGCTGACTTGGACATCCCAATTAAAAGGTCAGTGAAGAAACCTATCGACTAATTCCCATTGGCAACAGCTCTTTACGGACCAAGTAACTATTTGATCAGGGGTACATTCGTAGAGTTTGAAAAGTATGATAAGGTGCAAATCATTCTTTACAAGGAAGTGATTATTTCTCATCATCCATACACTGTGAAACTGAACTGACTTATTTTCTACAGGTACATAACATCCGGCTTAAAATGGTATCAAAGCTTTGTGAAAAGTTTGCACACTTCAACCTGACATTTTCTATTGGATGGCAGATAGATTAGTTTTGATGTAAGCCTTGTATACTCAATACTCATGTGCTAGAAATAAATTGGTTTCATGGTATTTACTGCTGCATCACTTCAATTCAGGTGTTCCCACAATCCTGTTTATTGTAGGGCATGGTGTCGCAAGACAGCATGGTTTGTTTACCTTCTTTTCCTTTTTCCCTTTTTTTGGCTCAGTGCATCCTGGTAGGTGTAGAGGCAGGATGACGAATGAAACATTCAATTATCTAAAAAATGTAATTTTTTTATGGTGAAAAATATAGTATGTTCGCCATTGCAGTTGTTTGAAGTCTCTCTTGATGGGAAGGAAGTGTCACTAAGATACAACTCTCTTCTTTCTTCTTGTTCAAGGAGCTACTAATGTTTTTTGTGAGTGAAAAAGTCTTTGGTAAATTTGAACAATTTAATCAATGATGCTACATAAGCATGATCTCATCGTGAGCTTTGATGTCTGTAGAGAGTTGGTAAGCAACTTGTTGATAGAAATAAATATGAAGCATGTATTGTCAAGCATACATGTATTTTGGTTTAACAAATTTTGTACAATACATAGGTAGGAAAAGCATATATGTTGTAGGGCTGAACATATTTTTTTAATAAAACATTTGAATCCTAAATATGCAATGAATATTTGTATATGTTATGATGGATATATGATCTATAATTATCTTGAATGTTATAAAGTTATACATGCCATTTCTTGTACTATTTATTTTCTTTGGTGATGATGAAATTATGTTCTAGACAACCATGTCCTTGCAATGAGTAGACATGTGATAGGTTCCAACCCCACTTAATATACAGGAGAAAAGATCTTTTATCCCATCACATGAATATAACTTCTGTGAGTTAATACAACAGATGAGACTACACAAGAGTAGGGAGAGTAATTTCATACAATTAGTTTTATTTAGTCCTACATGGAAGATCCTTTCGAGTATACTCGTGCAAAATGGCCTGTTTAAAATACGAAAGATTGTTCTTTCTTGGAAAAAAAACTCTTGGTAAATATGGTGCAACTACACTTAGTTTGCATTTTGCACTTACTTTTTCCAAAAAAACAATGCAAACAAAATCCATACATGTACATCATGTTAAACTGTTTCCTCACAATAAAAATTGAGAAAATGAAATGGTTGTTTGCGCAGAGTGCAAAAAAGCAAGACTTTTCTTTCTTTTCTAGAAGGTAATGAATATTATTTATCTTCTTTTACAGCCCCAGGTAATACCATAATTTTATACAGATATTTGTGAATAAATATTTAGCATGCTCTAAATTTCTTCTTTTGTCTGTATTATTAGACTCTTTGGTGAAGTTATAAGCACCTCATGCTGCTAATATTCTTTCCCATCCCTTTATTGTTGCAGCAGATAATCAGACTATGCTAGAAGATACCAAGTTGAAGTTTGAGAAAGAAAGGTATAGCATTTGCTTGTGAATTTATCCTCTATAGAACTATAACTAACCTTTGATGGACTGTCATATAGTGTTTATACATGACATTTGCACTTATCATGAACAAGTAATGTTGTAGTATGTTCTTGAATTTATGGTTGCAAGTCTAAATTATTTATATTATTATACTGGTTTCTTTAAAGACATGAATAATTTTATGTTTAATACAACTTTGTAAATTTATTTTTTATTAAATTTTATTATAAACTCAATGAATTATAAAAATAAAAGATTTCATTTGTGATTACAGACATTGTAGTTCCTGAATATGGTTTTTGTCGTCTTGAAAAATAAATTCCACTAGAGTTCACTTATTATGTGATGATATTATGGTAGTTTATAAAAAACTAATATGGATTGATAAGTAGGCCACAATGCACTTTTTTGACATACTAATTTTAGAGTATTTTCTTGCTTCCTATTATTTTGCAATTAGATTTGATTGTATGTATATATTTTTAAAAATATTGTGATTATGTTTTAATCCGTAGTAACGCATGGGCATCTTACTAGTTCTCAAGAAACAAAAGAATGCCATCTACATCTTGCAGTGTGACAACTCTACCATCTTGTAAATTCACTGGGGTAAATAATTTACAAGCTAAATTTGGAAATCTGTAAATCACAATATCTTTGCTCCTTGTTTGTCTTCCATGAAAACTAGGGCATGGTTTCCTTGGAGTCAAAAGTTTTATAACTTATAAGTGTGGTTTAAATGATAGTCTGGAATTCAGGCCCAAGCCCAGGACTGGCCTTGTTAATACTTGCTTCCTTCAAATGCTTGATCAAGAATTGGACCCGGCCTTGTTAATACTTGCTTCCTTCGAATGCTTGAGCAAGAATTGGACCCCATGTCTATGTTCTTTTCATGAATTGGCCAGCCCTTCAGAAATTTTTATTTTTGAACATCTGATCAATTGCTCAAGTGTTCAACCACATGCTGCAAAATGTTCTAGCTTGTGTTATGAATATCCTGTCTCCTAAATCATCTCATTCCTGTTCAGAGGATGACTTGAGCAGTTAACATTTTAGGGAACAATGGAGCACAACATCTTCAAATAACATGAACTCTCAACGTCTGCCAGAATCTATTAAGTTCCTGCTTCTGCTGCGCAGTCTTTATGTTCATCAAATATTTCAGAAAAATTGTCCTTGCATGGTATCATTTTTTTTGCATCTGATGCTGATCACTTTTGCTTTATGCATTTAAAGTCAACCATATCTAAATAGGCTTCTGCCACAAGAAACATTTATTTCATAGACATTTTTGCTCTAACAAGGCAACTCCTGTAAATAACTCAATGAAAAGGCCCAACCTTAACCTTCAGGTAGGTTCTTCCTGTGAATAATGTCGCACAAGCTTGGGAACCCTTCACTGCACAGGTCATGCCATTACGTACGTGTTGTTGATATTTACCTTGCTCTTGCCTATCATGAGAGGGACATGAGTCACTATATTAATTAGTTGCCATTGCTTGAAAGTGGAACAACAGAAATGCAACAACTAGAGTTTTTATTGTTATTTTTTTTGACTATCCACTGAAAATAGGAGTTAGATAGGGACAGTGATGCAATTAATTATTAACAAAATGTTATGGTCATGATGTCAGTCCACAAAATATAAAAAAACTCTCTTGTTATCTGCATGTTAGGTAGCACAGGTGATGCAATGACAAAGATTCATAGAAGCTTCCAATCCATCGAGCCTACCATATCTTCAATCCTTTATCATACCCGAGTGGCCTGGTGGGTGCACTAGATGTTATAATATCTTTTTACTCCTTTCTAATGTTAGGTGCTAGTTGTATGCAATAAAAAATGTCTTGAGTATTTTTGGACCTGACACACCTCATTCTAGAAGGGGCTATTGCACTCTACATCATTGATGTTACTTAAGATCATATATACTAGCTTTCAGTTGCTCAAGCTGTAGTGTTAGGTAAAGCTATACTGGGCTTTGCATCATATCTGCATGCCTCCACAATATCCCACCTACTTCAGTTTTTGGGTTTTGCACGGGCAGAACCTTCACTAGACCTAACTCATCCTATGTAGTATGAATGTCAAAACATCTTTATCTTTTTCTTCTATTTTCCTTTGTAAAGCAGATTTATTGAAAAATTTATGTGACTTTCAAGTGGAAAAGGTAACTGAGCACTTATGTGGCCACTCATGTCATGTATGCTGCATGTCGGAAAAGATCAAGAGCAATTTGGCATGAAGTCAAACCAGCTGCGCATTTCGCCTTGTTGGTAGGGAGAATCTCATCAGTTGTTCTAGTGCTCTATAATGGAGTACACATGCATGTCTTCAGAATACGCTAATAAATATTTTTTTGGTATATATGTGCCAAAAGTACTATTTTGTTCTTGCTTCTTCTCTAAAAAACAATGCTGCTCTTGCCATATTTTGCTACTTATTAGTGTATATGTTATTTGATTCGACTACATTGTAGATTTGTAGGACTATATCTTAGCAGAAAAAGTTGCTCACAGTATCTGTTGGGTTGGGAATGTGGAACAATGAAATTAAGTGTTCTTAGCTACCACACTTTGTATACATTACACATAAATACCATATAACATTCGCACAATTCAAAATTCCCAAGACGTCTGTTACATGTCCTTAACATAGGAACTCATAAAACAAAAGGGGTTTAACAATAAGGATGCAATGGATCAATGATTTTGTACTCGCAAAACAAAAATGTTTTAACAATAAGGATACTGGATCCAATGCAGACAGATTAGGAATTTAGGATCTGGTTAACCTTAGGACATGCTTTCTAACGACTATTTATGCATTGCTTTTGTCATTACTCGACAGACTAATTAAGTGCACATAGTTCTTCCTTTATGTAATTCGGAGAGAAATAGAACATCAGATGTTTATGATGTCTCAATCTTAGCATTTTTGTTGGACGTTCCTTGATTTGCAGGTTACTGTGACCTGTGTTTGGACGTCTTGCAGTCTCTATGGTTCCTTTTTCAAGAAGATACATTAAAATTAAAGGAATGGCAACCAATAGCTTTGTCAAAGACCATGCATGACTTTGGAAAGTAGATTGTACTTGGACGAGCACCTTCAGATGCTCCTGTAAGGTACTGTTTTCTCAAATAATTATCCTAACTCCTAAGGTACCTTAACTTGCAGCCTTGGAGTATTCTTACATATGGATTGCATGGGTTTTGACGTTTTGTAGGTTACATTTGTGTGCATGTGTGGTGATACTTCCTTTTCATACTCTGGGCAGGCGGGCACACACCATGTCTCCTACATTCTGAAGGCTCCATGTCTCCCTACATAACCAGGTCTGTACACAGTACACTCATTTGGATACATGGGCAAGGGGACAAAATCTGAAGGGGATGATCATCACGGGCATGTGAAATTGTGAATGTGATGTTGCAATGGTTAGGCAGAAGGATAAGATCACTTTTATTCTCTTAAGTCTTAACAAAAATATCAGCACACTCATTACCACTCACTAGCGTGCGCACGATAATTTGCGGGTGACAAGATTTTGGACAAGGTGCATCAAAGTTTGCCTGCTTCAATCTTGACCGTTCATTAGGCTAGACAATGGGTAGGCGGAAGGCCAGAATGATCCAACCCAAAACACCACATAAAAAAAGGTTGTATAATGGAACCGCTATGCTGGATTAAAGTAAATTGATAAGCCGTTGAATTCCTGTGCCGGCTGACTAGGAAAGGGCTGGCTGTTATCAGTTTCAACTTTTCTTAAGGGTTTAGGAGCAGTTGCTTCTTTCTTTCTTAGAAAAATAATTATGCAATCTAGCACTATATGCCACCTTTTCACATCCATTGCCGCTGAGCTAGTAGATCACTGACAAGGATAGTTGCAAACGGACTCTGCATCCACTGACCATTCATGGGGAAGTCATTGGGGGTGGGGAGGGGTCACTTGGGCTTCTAGAAGGTGAGCCCCCACAAAACCCAACATTTTTCCCAAAAGCCATCAAAAACTCACCCGAGCCAGTCGAAAACGACGTTTGAAAGGGAGGGCGAGAGATGTGGTGGGTTGGGAGCAATTAGCAAAAGCACAGGCCTGGAATTTGTGAAAAGAAGACATCGACTGCTGTCTTTTGGGGTTGATGTCATGTGGGCTACCAACCACCAAACTACCACCGCCCAGTGGCCGGTTCATCCATCCACAAGCCTCTCCCTGTCCGTCCATAGCTAGCTACAGTAATCTTCATCACCTTCTCTTGAGTTGGTGCTGCTTCTCTTCTACACCGGGAATATTTGGATTTCTTGCAAGTGTGTATTACGATCAATCTGAGTGGTCCATGAGGCAGACAAACTCAAATTTAATTACAAGCTCCCGTGTTCCAAGTTCCAAGATACTGAGAGCGAAGCCATGATTGTTGACCCACTTGATATTGATATACCTGTCCCATCTGAATGATTCGGTTGTCATGGATACCGTCGTTTGATTGGAACTGTAGGATGCTCTCTGTTAAATTCGGCTCTATCCTGGAGGAACCTAATGAATCAGCAGCAGCTAAGAATATGGATGTGAGCCTCACGATTGTTTGAAGCACCGGTGGATGGGTAAAGGGGGGAACACTTGGGTAGAATTGTTTTGTCATGTGTTGATACTTCTAGGTGATTGCTGAGGTGGTAAGAATAGATTTGTCCCACCATGCGTTCAGGAGGTCAATTGAGAATAAATCTTTAGCACTCACTCATGTACTTGGCCTTGTTTTCACCCATTTGCATTTACCCCCTTTGTAGTTTGTAAGGAAGTTTTGCGCAAGACCCTGCCCCGTGAAATATAACTCGAAACATGTAGCCAATATGTTTTTCCATTCTTGTGGATAAATAACAAGCATTGAGTGGAAGAAGCCCATGCCTTTTAGATGTTTTTTCTTTCGATTTTTTTATAAATAATATTTATTTATTTTGAAATTGCAAATCTGTATAGTGCCGTCAAGAAATTATAAAAATAGACCTCCGTCGATGTTTGAAATGTCGACTTCTCTATCGATAGAAGCCTTTGTCTACATTTGAAAAATGCTCTCACATGAGTAATTTTTTCCTGTCGACGGTTAGGTCTAGTTTTGTAATTTCTTGACGGCGCTATCCAGATTTACAATTTCAAAATAAATATTATTATTTATAAAAAATGTTTTCTTTCCAGCAAGAAAAAACTGTAGCTCTGGGTCTCTGGGTATAAATATAACTGGTTGATTCCACAAGTGCTCACTGCTTCACACTGTGGAAGATCTGTAGGGGTCTAGGGGACCCTGTCCATTTGCAAGGTGCAAGTTTTTTTGCAAGGTGCAAGTTTTCACGGACTCATCTCAACAAGATTTTGATATAAATATTGCCGCAGGTTGCTGTTGGGCCAGCTCTCTGTGGGCCATAAGCGCACGCGATTAGACTAAACAAGACAAACCTAATCTTTCCACAGACGTTCTTCGGTTAAGCAAACGTTTAGCTTTGGCATTTTTTTTCAAATGAGCAGCTCTTTTGAAAAATAAGATCTTTCTTGCATCAACAACTACTCGACTAAGCATCCCTATTTTATTTTATTTTTTGTTCTATTTTGCAATAGACACCTCAGATAGATCCAATCCATGGGATCTTGGGAAATATTTACTATCTCATGTGATTAAATTTACACGGCGAAAATCGTTGAGATCTCGAGTAAAATTATTTTTTTTCGTAAGGAACGAGGGTTTGGTCCTTTCCTGAGTGCAGATGTCACGTGCATGCTTTGTACAGATCTGATGAGATGTGTTTGCCGTTGATACTTGATACTGACTTCTACACAATTCTATTTAGTTCGAGATGACGGCTTATTATTTTTTATATTGACTTTTTTCAGTTTAGTTCCTTTGTCACCTCACGTCTGCATAGAGAGGCTTACACGACACACGGAGAAAAATGAGGTAGGCATCTGACAATCTCAACTTAATATAGTACGTATCTGACATTTATTGGATCTAGCTAGCGATATGGGTTAAAAGTTACTGTAAGGACTCTATACACAAATATTAAAGTAATATGTAAAAAGACTATAATATTCTTTTCGGTAGACATGTCGATAACTTGGGTTGCTGATTTATCAACAACCCGGTAGACAAGTCTTACTAGGTTTTCTTTCATAACCACATGAACGTAGAAATCATCGACAAAGATGATGAAATTTATAGGTAAAATTTATCTTTTACGACTATTAGGTTGACAAATTTTTATTACCTTTCTTTTGAATGAAAAAATTTCAGAGACGGTGAATCCTATAAAATATGGGTAACACATGCGTGACATATGGAAGCAAATGAAGAATTAACAGTGCTTTTTATTAGGTGATTTGCTTTTTTTAAAGATAAGTGAACCATTTGTGGAATATATAAATAAAAAACAACTGGGGGCCAGCAATTCTGTCAGAATTTTGGCATTTTATCTTTGAGGAAGCATCTGTAATTTAGGAATAACGCTAACCTACCTTTGCCCCCCAACATACGGGGCATTAGAATAAAATCTCCCACTATTATGATTTTACCATGATTGATTATAACGATGCTACCGCATTTCAACTTCTTTCATAACATGAATTCCGACTTTATGCTGTGATTAATAATTAGTATCTGCAGAACAAATTGTTGTACCCCTTAATTCAGGACAGTTTTCTTGTGAAATTGGAATAAGGCATGCCATTTCTGAACAAAATTATAAATGTGTGGATATATATCTTGATTATCTTCTAGTGGATTTTTTGAATTCCATGAACATTCCACCAGAGGAATCCTGGATTACATCTTCTTCTATGTATCAACTATATAAATGCACTGGAGTTCTTCTCTTGATATCACCTTTGTCAGCTCTAAGTTTTTCATTGTGGTACCTGACTGTTGACAAGGTGTAGAAAGCACATCCTAGGCTCCTAGCTAGTACCTCTGGGGTAAACAGCTGAGTAGCTGATTCTTGGATAAAATTAAGGTCAAGGGTAGTGGGTTAAAACATATGCAAGCTTCCACGGATAGATGCAATAGTTAAAAACAAAATTTACTCAAGGAATTTATTTCCATGTGAGAGGAATATGCAAGGTTCGATCTTGCTATATGGAATGAGAAAGAACAGATAGCTATGAGGCTAGAGTGATCAGTCAGTTAGGCCACTGACATTCTGCTTGTGCTTAAACCTCTGAAGATCACACTACCTGGGCCCCCACTCTTCCAAAAAAATCCCTGAAGCTAGCAAGCATAGGTAACTGTAGTACTGATCCATGATTAAAATACTAGTTAGCCTATCAACTACCAGCCTGCACTCAAAACACACCACACCTCCCTCAAGCCAAACTCTGGCTATCAAGTCATTAACTAGCCAAAAGCTCCCCAATCCATGCCCCCTCCTACATGGCACTTTATCCCCTTCATTAACAATCTCTCCCACCCCTTCTACCTACCTACCTACCCAACCAAAAAAGGGCATCTCACATGCTCTCCATTCCCTCTCCTCCCCCCTCTCTCTCTACAAGGCAACCCTTTTTCTTTTCTTTTCAAAACTGCCCCTCTTTCTCACTGGGTGCTCATGTGATTGCAAACATTCAAGAACCTAACTTCCCATAACCACCAGCAGCACCACAACCACAGCACCTCCTTCACTTTCATCAGCAAGTATCACTCACTCCTTATCTCCCTCATGTTTGGCCAATCAAGAGCATCTCCAATATAAAGAGCCATAAAAACAAGTTGCAAAAGGCAAGACGCATGAGGGAAATATAGCGTGTCTGGAAAGCTATGAGTTGAGTAGTGCATTCTATGAGGTGTTCAAAAGGGCATGTTTAGATTTAATGGTAAATCATGAACTACCTATATACCCTCTGATTCCTTTTATAAGTTTTTTGTCTTCTCAATTCTTTTTCTCAATTCTTTTCAAAGCGTAAGTCTGTTGTAGAACTTCTATATTTTTTTAATCTTTTCTTCCACGTTCATCCTTGTCAAATTAAATATTATCATTCTCATAAATAAACGACTCATATTTTTAAAGGAGAATAAGCAAGAACACCAAAGTTATTTGAGTTGAACTCTTAACTGTTCTATATAAAGTCTGGAAGACTTATGTAAGTATCAAAGTTAGAAAATGAGTTGCTCTATAAAAGAAAAAACTGCCTATAGGTAGAGGAGCCAAGGAGGAAGCACTAGCTAGCACTAGTCATGATTCATGAACCATGCCAACCCAGATTATATGATCGATGAGGCATGATGATCACTTTGGCCGAGGCTGCAAATGAGATGGAAAATTAAAATTAAGAGAGAGCACATTTCCTGATGGATATTACAAAGAGCTAAGCATGTGTGACTGGCTTTTAGTTGCTAATTAATTAAGTAGTATATAATCTCCCACTCAACTTATGTCATTGTTGTACTAGTACTATTGTCTAGCGGTGCGATGAATCTGAACATGTGCGTGCTGGCCTGCATGGAGGGGGCGCCGCCGCGGCCGCAGCTGCACCGCTCGCTGCCGTGGAGCCCTAGGCGGTTCAAGCACAGGCACACTGCCGTCGCATTGCCGGCTTCGCCGCTCGCCGTCTCCTCCTGTTTCAGCGGCTCGCCTGGCTGATCCTCCTGCGAAGGCTGGTAGGGCGCTAGGCTGATGGACAGGTTGAGGTCGATGCCGAGGTGCCGCAACGGCGGCGGCGGTGGCGGCGGCGTCGCGGAGCTGGGCTCGTCGTCGCTGCTGTGGCTGCAGGCCTCGGGCGAGTTGGAGGGGACGGCGAAGTGGTCATGGGGGTGATGGTGGCCAGTTGACGCGGCTGAGAAGTGCCGCTGCACCTGCAGCTGCAGCTGCTGCTGCTGCTGGTGGTCGGCGGTGACGGCGACGGCATTTAGCGGGCGGTGCGTCTGCGGGTCGACGCCGCGGGCGAGAAGCTTGCGCTTGATGTGCGTGTTCCAGTAGTTCTTGATCTCGTTGTCCGTCCTCCCCGGTAACCTCCCGGCGATCAGCGACCACCTGCATATCATATATACGTCGATCAGTAATAATGCCTAGCTATGATATCTTGGTCGATTCCTCAATGGCGATGGCGCCATGATCGGATCTTGCTTCTGATCTCTAACTGCTACAGTATTTCTCTGCAGGCTTACTTGTTGCCGAGCAGCTCGTGGAGCTTGATGATGAGCTCGTCCTCCTCCTCGGTGAAGTTGCCTCGCTTCAGGTCCGGCCTCAGGTAGTTGATCCACCGGAGCCGGCAGCTCTTCCCGCACCGCAACAACCCTACACAAACACGCACTCTAACGAGTCAGCCCCCGCCGCCGCCATAGCCGGAACAAATAAGATATGTACTTACCTGCAGCCTTGGGGAGCGACCTCCAGCAGCCCTCGCCGTTGGCCTTGATGTAGGCGATGAGCCGCTGGTCCTCCTCCTTCGTCCAGGCGCCCTTGTTCGTGTGCGCCTTCTCGCAGCATGGGGACCTCCCCATGCTAGCTAGCTAGCGGCTGCACCTTATATCTCTATATGTTTATATACGAACAAGATGAAAATTTCTCCTTGTTGTTGTTGTAGGGTAGGAGCCTGAGAGAGAGGAGGGGGAAGAGGAGGTCAGGAGGAAGAAGAGGGAGGAGCGGCCGTGTTGCTGGTGGTGCTCTGCGCGAGCTTTTTATGAGCAAGGAGAGAGAGGAGGAAGACGACGATGGGTTGGTTTTATACGGGGGGGAGGAGGAGAGGAGGGGAGGGCCCCATTGACCGGATCCCTCTGGGCTATTTGACCGAGTTGGTGTGATGAGAGAGGAGAAGGGGAGGTGGGGTGAGTGGTTGCAAAGCTCCCCCCTCCCAGGGCTGGCTGGATTTGGTAGGTAGGTGTGCTTCACTCAAGTGCACCTCCTCCTATTCCCTTACTTTTTTTGTGTGTGGTTTTTGTTTTCCTTTCATTTGTTTTTGGAGGGGGATTGCTGGGTGTACCCGGCGAGTGTACCCAAAATGTGAGTTAGCGACTTGGCATGTAATTTTTGTTTTCATTTGGTGTGTGTATGGATATATTTGGTTTGAGCGCAAGGTTGAATGGAATGGAATGATTCATGGATTTAGAGACAAGATGATTCGTATTACATATTTGCTTAGATGAATAGGGCGATCCAATTTTTTTGAAAAGATATAACGTGGATGATATAAGCCCAAATTTAGTGGTTCATTTGTTGTATATATATTTTCCATCAAAATATAATTATACGACATCTGTTTTATAATTTTTTAAAATAAATAAAATAGTGTAATTAGATCATAAATCAGATAAATAGTTTATGAGAAAAATCATTTATAGCTTTCTATACCAAAATTTAAACTTATTAGGACCAATTAGAAGGAACCACATCATCAAAACTAAAAGTTGGATGGTTTCATCCTATCGTTTTAGCTGGATTTTACACTACAAAAAAGACTCGGTTCTCACCCGTCCTTCATCATATTAATCAAACACACCCTAAGTTGATTGTATGTTTTCCCGATTTAAGGTGACGTACCACAGTACAAGGTACCATAAAGAGGCATAGGCAATGTCACTGTACATCCATATTTTGGTAGTTTTGGTACTTTGCATGTTCTCATAACCTATGATAATTATGCAATACTACATCTTTTGCTCATTATGCTCCATATTTCATTCCTTTATTACTCTGTTTCATCATTTCAGCTTGATTCTAGCATGCCTTCTATTGGACAGGAGGGAACACGAACTGCCCCAGGTTTCACTTGGTCGAAGATCTCGCTGTTGCTTGATGCAAGGAAAAAAAGGCCTGATCGAGCTGGAACCAAACTTGAATGTCTCCACACCTGCTTCTGCGTCACTAGGTTTTTCTGGGGCACACATCAGCAGCACATGGCGATGCTTAATGGGCATAGAAAGTGTTTATTCCATTGTCTGACTCAGGGCTACGTTGCTTCTCATCTTGTTTTCTCTACTACTGCACTACTACATCACTCCCCTTGTTAACTCCAGGCTCACCCACCGACATGTTTCTAGCATCCCACCCTCCTTTCTGAGATTCTAGAAAACCCAGCATGTCTTTGTGTGTGTGATTGTGCATGAAAGAAAGCAAAGAAAGGGAAAGGGTGAAGCAAGAAAGGGGGAGAATCGGATCAAATTTGGTGAGCTACCCCTTCTCTTCCATTTGGCCCTCCCTCCCTCTTGATATGGAGAAAGCTGTGCACTTGTTTAATGCACTACTTCCTTCATTCGTCCTAAAATAACTTTGTTCCTACTATCTGAAAGAATAATTTAGTATTTAAGGGAAAAGACCAAAATACCCCTCACTAATAGGAAAATAATACTGTTAGAAATAAAACTTCTTGATTTGTGGACTGATAATAGGTAAGAGGGATGATAGAAATAAAGTTAATTTGGAACAAATGAGATGAGCTAGAAATGAAATTATTTTGGGATGGACGGGTACTTTACTTATCATGTTAATTGCATGGCTACTATTCGTTTTTTGACTAACTTTGAACTGTAATAATGTGGTGGTGGCAGGACTACTCGAACTTGTCGATCTTACTGCAAATATTTGTTTGAAGTCTGAAGAGCAAGGTTGGACTGCTTCTGAATGAGGGAATCCTGGACCCTTGACACAATACACTATACACACTATACACTATACAGGTCTGCCTACTCGAGTAACCTCGACTTTTCATGTTCAAACAAAACAAGTATTTTAATGCTTTATTCTCCAATGATGTATCCTTAAGAATTGTAAACTCATTCGGGGTTTGGTGGTGACATTGATTAGAGTGCTAAAAGAATAATTTTCGTGGTACCCCGGTCCATGCAACTACTCCCCTTTGGTGCCATGAAACCTTCAATGTTGCATTATTTCTGCTGCATGAGGCCAAAGGTAACACTCCCAGATCTACAGTTAAAAGTGCTTATCTTGCCCCCCATTAAAAAGAGACCTAGTACTGCAAGCATGGTATCCAAAGCCATCAGCAGCAATACTCATAAACAAACTGTTTCGCTCTAGCAATATATAGCTGGCTAGCTGAGGTGTTTATACATTTTTTAGTTTTTCTAGCGTTTAACTAGGGTTCATAAAACTAGGATGACCAGTTACCACTGGCAGCGGCTGGACAACAATTTCTTGATCGGTTACTGAGGTAACCTCAATTTCTACTATTACATATCTGATTTAATATAAACCGGATCGGTAGCTGTTTATTGGAGGCTGGTGGAACTGTCTTCAATTGTTATCTGTCCAGTTTAGTATAAACTGAACTAGTAACCGTTTATCATATGAAAACCGTGGAAACTGGTTACCGCAGTTTTATGAACCGGCTAGCAACATATATTACATGCATAGAGCATGCAAACATTTTCCATAGACACATATATTGCATGTGTATTAATGTAAATACCTCATATGTCACATTTAGCCATGTCTCTTCATCTTGGGGTGCACATAAGAAATGCTCGAAACAGATGAGCAGCAGGAGCAGATCTACTGAGAAGAGGCAAGCAATGGATGCATGAGAGAATTCCTAGCCTTGGCCTTGCATGTGGAGCAGGGAAAAGTGGGTAGCTAGGAATTGATTGGTGGAAATAACTCCCAGAGGTTAGGTTAGTTTTCTCCTCCCTTGTTGGGTGCAGCTGAGTGGCCAGTCCCCATAGCACAGAGATCTGGTATCTTTGTCAAGGCCAGGAGCCTTAAATGTACCTATCAACTACTCATGTTCTACTATCTGCTCACCATCCAATCCAATGACCAACCAGAGTATCAGACCAGCCAGCCCCCTACAAACACCACAACAGCCCAGTACTCCCTCCGTCCCTCAAAAGACCTGTCTTCAACCTTGTCCTAAAAAAATATTTTTATTTTCTTATGTAATAACTTTATTTTTATCTTTCTTATTTACTCTATGTTCGTAAGTTAATTTTTTTATTTTTAATATACCTTACATATTATTCTCTATCCTAAAATATAACAATTTTTACATTTGGACATATTTACTGTGCAGGAAGAGGAGCTCCTCAGTAATGGCACCTTTTTTTCCTCCATGAACTGTGCCATGGACCCTGTCCTCAAGCGCTACATTATCAAATGTTAATACTACCTCTATTTTAAATATAAGGTGTTTATATTTTTAGAAAAATCAATTTTTAACTTTTAACTAATAATTAAGCTAAAAATATTTAAGTTTAGTATTATGCATGTCATATAGTTAGATTTATATTTGAAAACACTTTTATATATTACAATCTTAATAGTTATTGATGATATAAAGTAAAATAAATAATGATCAATATTCTACTTTAAAGACAGCGTACTTATATTTTTGAATGAAGGTAGTACTATTTCATATGACTCACATTATTTGTCTATTTTCTCGAGAGGATCTGTTTTAAAATTTGTCCATCGAAAATATCCGCAAGCAGTTATTGCAATTTTCACTCAACCCTTGATTAAATATTTAAATTCCTTTAAAGAGATAGAGTGATTGGTTATGTATTTTGTATGGGTATTCATGATCTTCTCTTGTTAACATTTTTTAGAATTCTGTACTTTATGGCCTATCCTCGTTTTGTGAACTTTGGAAAAATAAATACTGCAAAACGAAGATAGCATAGGGCTTGCCCTAGGATGCCATTGCCTCCATGTCTCATGTTTGGATTTTGGACTGGCTTAGCAGTCTCTGATCATGCTGCCATGGATCTAACAATCAAACACAAAATAATAGATAAAAAAGACTATTTATTTATTATATTTTGAGATCAATGAGTTTTTTATTTGTGAAAGTGATAATATTTATTTGATAAAATTAAACATGAATGAATAAATAAAAATATATATAAACAACTTATATTTAAAAAGATTTAAGAAGAATAAAACTACTGCAGGAGGTGTGGAGTACTGTATTAATGAATGAGATGAGATGCTGCTGAGCTACTACTCCCAATGCTTTGGCCAAATTCAACAGGAGGTAGGTAGCGTGTGCTCCAATAAATTGGCTCACCTGCGCCCTGTACTGCCTCTGCTGCTGCTGTTATTATTATACCAATTCCATTTCTCTAATTTAATCTGGTACAAGTAGAGTAGAAGCAGTGTAGTAGCAGCAATAAGAAGGTATGACTAATCCAAGTATCTTTTGGTAGGAGTGTTAGATGATAGATGCTCTCACTTTTCTATCAATTAGTTTCAGAGTTGGAACGAACGAATGAATTTAACGCTATAAAGTTGATTAACGGCGTTGAAATATTTTTTGACCTTTTCATGTAAAAGGTTTTCGGAGAAACTATACGGTTGAATTTTTTTTTGACTTATATATATTTTGAAGAAACTGTATAGTTTAGAAATTTGAAATATATGCCGTAGCTAGTTCGTCGAATTCACAACAGCTTCACGACAACAATTAGTCCAAGTAACCAGCAGTAAGTCATGCTACAAAGTACTGTTTCACTCGGTCAGGAAAACGTGCTGTGATTTGGACATTGATTGATCCGGTCTCTGAAGCATAAATTTCCTACGAGCCGTGTTGCTGCCTCTCGTACCGATTTATTTTGCAAATTTTGGATAGTGCCTGCCATCATAGACAAATTTTGATCAAAAATTTTCCCTCGGCGTCGCTGATTGCAAGCTTGCCCTATAAATCAATATAGGCAATGTTCATTCACAGTTCACTGATAGGGCCGGGACTCTAGACCCGCCCTTACTAGATCAGAGCTAGAGCTAGATTAGTATTTTAACAAGTTTAGTGTTTAACTCGTGGATCTAGTAGGTTCTCATAAATTATAAAAAAATAATCTACTCCGTTACTATTTACCGTTGTCCTGGCCTTACATGTCACTGTCTCACTTCTACTATACTCCTTATGTGACGTTATCCCTGTCCGCCACCACCACCCATGCCATATTGTTCTTGTATATGCTATTGTCACTGTCTCGCCTCTACCTCTATAGTGTTGTCTCTTTATCGGTTTGTAGGTTTATGTTGACATTTCAAACTAGTAAAGAATGTAAGTATAGATCTGGATAGGTTTAGGTTCGATTCTATTTCACATTTAATAATAGTCAATATACCTCAGTCCACCCGTTGCCACCCCTACCCTACGGCCCTACTATTAGGAGCCGTAAGCACGCCCAAAATTCAGTGATCAGTCCAAAATTAACCTGAAGGAACGACCTTGCAGTTCAGGCCGGTCAATGCAGCGATATGCCGGTCAATGCAGCAATATTATATATTGAGACGACGAGGCAACACTAAAGAGCAGTGAGAGCAGTTGGCACGTAGCACCACTTTCGTCAAGGACTGTCCCCATTCTACCGGAAAGTTCCCTAGCTGACACAACAAAAAAGACAACATTACTCTCTAGTCTCTCCCCCCTTTTCTTCTTCGTTAAGTTGTCAATCACGTCACCAGTGAAAATACAACAGCTTAATTCCTATGTTGTACACGGTGGACGGTATGGTGGTGGTGACCATAGTTAATAACTAAATCTAAACTCTAAACCGTTCTTATATTAGTTATGGATAGTGATTAAACGGTTATTAATTAATTTGGTTATTACGTTCATCGGTCTAGTTATCATTGTTACTGGTTTGATTTGATAGTTATTGAGTTGGTTCTTATAGATCGATAACCCATGAGATATTCAAAAATACGATAATCGATCTAATTAATATTGTTTTGTCACTAGACTCGTGAGCCAAGGATGGACTAGCCGTAGAAAAACATTGGACAGAACAGCGCCATTAGCTGCCCTAATTTGCCCGCCGTGCATGCACATATACGTAAACTAAAGCGTACGTGGCCATCATCCGACAAGAGATCTTTTACAACCCTTGAAAATTTCAAGATGCTAAGATATGCTTGTAAGAAAACTTTGTGCTAAAAAGTGTGAGACCTTTCTAGGTATCTTTTCAAAGAACCTAAAATCAATCACTCCCTCTCTCCTGTATTACACGTCGTTTGATTTTTTATATGTCAAATTTCTGACTAATTTTACAGAAAAAATCACTACGGAAAAATGTAAAATCATCGAGTGTCAAATTCTTCGCCGAGTGCATTATTTCTGGCACTCGACGAAGACTGGTTTGCCGAGTGTTTTTGAAAAAACACTCGGCAAACAATTACACTCGACGAAAAGGAGGTTTGCCGAGTGCCTAATGGGAATGCACTCGGCATAGAACGAAAAAAAAATCGATACTAACGGACATCGGAACGGCGTGTTTAGGCGGCAAAAAAAATTTTGGGGGGTTCGTCGAGTGTTTTTCAAAAAACACTCGGCAAAGGCAAAAAAACCATCATTTTATGTGAAAAATTGTTTCGAGCCTATGTGATATTTGCAATTTGGTTTTAGCTTGAAAATTTTTATACACTCAAAATACAACATATCTTATTCCATGTAAAAATTTCACATTTTTTAGGTCAGTTTGCTATTTGTAATTCATTAAGTATGTTTCTAGGATTTAAATTGAAATAGGTAAAATTTGAACTAAAGTGCCTGAAATAATAAACCAAAAATTATAGAAAAATCACATTCATGTTTTTGAGTCTATTTGTAGGCCTTATCCACTAAATTAAAAGAAATTTTAAAAATTCTAGGTTACGACACTCGATCGGCAACGTGGAGCTTGATGGTTTTTTAATTCTAAAAAAATCAAATGAAGTATAAAAAACACGATACTTATCATAGTGTTATTATATGATACGTAGATACTATGATAAAAATTTAAAAATATTTCAAGAAAGTTGTCATGTGAAATATTAAGAAATCAGAGATTCTCTAAGGAGGAATTAGGGTTAAGAAGATGAATGGGTTAGGTTTGAAAGTAAATTTATGGTTAAATTATTGTTTGAACCTGAAAGTTTTTTTACAATCAAAATACAACATATCATATCTCATGTAAAAATTTGGTATTTTTCTGGATCAATTTACTATTTTTAATTTATTAAGTGTGTTTCTAACATATAAATTGAAATATGTCAAATTTGAATTGCAAGTGCATGGAATAATAAACCAAAATTTATAGAAAAATCATATTCATGTTTTTGAGTCCATTTTAAGTTCTAATCCACTAAATTGAAATTAATTTTGAAAAATCTAAGTTACGACACTCGATCGGCAACGTGGAGCTTAATGATCTTTTAATTCTAAAAAATTTAAATAAAGCGTGAAAAATACGAGACCTGTTATAGTGTTATGATATGACATATACATGCTGTGATAAAATTTTAAAAATGATTGCACAAAGTTGTCATATACGATCTTCAGAAACCGAAGATTTTTTGGGGATGAATTAGGTTTTAAAGAAAGGAATGGGTTGGGTTTAAAAGCTAATCGATGATTAAATCTTATTTTAAACTTAAAAATTTTTCTATAATTAAAATATAACATATCTTATCCTATGAAAAAATTTGGCAATTTTCTAGATCAGTTAGCTATTTTTAGTTAATTAATTGTATTTATAGGATTTAAATTTAACACGTCAAATTTGAACTATAAGTGCATGAAATAATAAACTAAATTGTTCGAAAAAATCATATTCATGTTTTTGAGTCCATTTTTAGGCCTTATCCACTAAATTAAAGTGTTTCACAAATATTAGCAATTCAAAGAATGAAAAACACATTTGAAAAAAATAAAAAAAATTGTTTGCCGAGTGTCAAACTTGAGACACTCGGCAAACAAAATTTTCAGATCCGGCTCTAAATTTTTGGCTTTGGACGCCAAAATTTTCAAACCAGACACCAAAATTTTAACCAGCCTTTAAATGCACATGCACAAGCCTTCCTCCCTCCCCGCTGATGGAGTTATGCCCAAGAGAATTCTAGGGAAACCGAAAGTTCTGGCTGAGGGCCGGAAGTTCTGGGTTCTGGAGCATCCAGAAGTTTTGGTTAGACCGGAAGTTCCGGGCTAGCCCCAGTTTTGGTTTCTGGAGGAGCCGGAAGTTCCGGTTGGATCGGAAGTTCCGGGCCTGCCTGGACGAACCGGAAGTTCTGGTTAGACCAGAAGTTTCGGGTCGAAATAAATTCGATACAGAAGGTTATTTTTGGAAGTTTCGGTCAGAACCGAAAGTTCCGATCCAGACGAACAAATTAGATCTGTTAGGCTTTAATACAAATTAAAGGCCCGTGATAGGGCACTATATAAAGAGAGGAGGGGTTGGCACGAAGAGGTTGCTGCTGCTGTTGCTCCTGATTGAGAACCCTAGCCGCAACCTCTCTTTCTCCTCGATTGCAAGTGTTGTGATCGATCTCCCCAGATCTCGCGAGTGGTGCTAGCACGCCGACGCGAGGTAATCCTGTCCTCGGACGTGTGGATACCGTAGAGGCACCACTCCAATAGTGGTGCTCGTCTTCTTTCCGTGGAGATCACCAGATCATAGGATCGCGTCGTCTTCATAGCCAGATCACCGACGAACGGAGCCGGGAGGAGCAGCTCGAGGACGCGCTTCATCGACTCTACTTTCGATGCCCGAGCGCGTCTCGTGGTTCGAGGTAACGATTCATGATCCTATTACACGCATGGTTCCTAGGCTAACGGGATAAATTTTTAAAATTAAGTGCTAGCGTAGCCTCCCCATAACCCTATAGTGGTATCAGAGCCTACGTGCGTAGTGTTCGATCTGGATCAATCACATATGGTGATATGTGATGGAAATAGATTGGATCTATTGTTTTTGTCGTTGGATTTTTCGGAAGTTCCGGGCCAAAATAATTTTCGATACAGAATGTTATTTTCGGAAGTTCCGGGTATGACCCAGAAGTTTCGGTTGGACCGGAACTTCTGGACAGAAATAAATTCCGTACAGAATGTTATTTTCAGAAGTTTCGGGTGTGACTCAAAACTTCCGGGCCAAAATAAATTTGAGTCAGAAGGTTGATTTTGGAAGTTTCGGCCCTGAGTCGGAAGTTCCGGGCCCTTCGACCAAAAGTTCTGGGCCTCTGAACCGAAAGTTTCGGGCTTGATGCAGTCACGTCTAGATTCCGCCTAACTTATTTTTGCAGGGAACGTTGTGACTGGTATGGCCTTACAAAGTATATGATACTCGCTTGTAATAACATGGCCTGCGTGTCATGGTTGATTACAACCTAAGGCTGTTCAAATCTTATACGACCTGCGCGTCGACATGTGATGCTTCTGCTCATATAATTAGTATAGTGCTATTAGGTATAGTAGACTGATACAAGTTCATGGAGGCCTAAAGCGTGATGACCCGAAGGACAGGAACCATGGAGATGGAGATTACCATGTGAAGAGGGAAATACCATGTCATAGTTAATATGATTGCCTGTGATGTTTACTTATGTTCCTGTCGTGCTATTCTTTCATGTTCCGTGTGCGGTAGGCATCGTTATCATGTTAGAATAGTTTTCTCTCAGAAAATTAAGTATTGATGCTCTTTCCAATAGCTGCACCTACCAAGGTTCTCGATCATTGATGGTGGGTCTGTCAAAGTAGGATGCCATCTTTTATCTTGACCAGTTATTGATTTGCTTAACAAAGCTATCAAAAACGGTTTTGGGCTTTGGGCATGAAGTTGGGAGTCGGGCATTGGGATGTCACCCCAATGAACAAGAGTCACATATGATGTGATTAGCAAGTGTTGATTACCTATGTCACTAATCTTCTAGCAGTGATGCCAAAGCTCACTAGGAGTTAGATGAATATGGATCTTGTCCCACAATGTGTCGTAAAAGGAAATGCGATCATTTTACATATTGTGGCATATCTTTTATTTGATAGAAGATTAACATAGCATAGTGCTGAACTTTGCATTGTTGTTATAGATCATGGCACCTACTGCAAATAATACTTCTGTTTTTAATCTGCGACCTATCTTTGAAAGGGAGAAATTGTCTGGAATAAATTTTATAGACTGGTACAGGAATTTGAGAATCGTTCTCAAACAGGAGAATACGGATTACATTCTAGAGAAACCCCACCCTAATGAACCAACGGATAATACACCAATTGCTGAAAGGCGGGCTTATGAGAAGCACGTCAGTGATTCAATTGATATCAGCTATCTCATGCTTGCCTGCATGTCTTCTGAGCTTCAGAAGCAATATGAGAACAGGGAAGCCTACGATATGATCGTAGGGCTGAAGGGCATATTTAAGAACTAAGCACGGACTGAGAGGTATAATATCTCAAAGTCCTTGTTTACGTGTAGGTTAGCGGAAGACAGTCCAGTGAGTCCTCGTGTGATCAAGATGATTGATTACATTGAGAATCTGGAGAAGCTTAGCTCTAAACTTGATAAAGATTTGGTCACAGATGTGATTCTTTAGTCGCTCCCTGCGAGCTTCGAGCCGTTCATCATGAATTATCATATGAATGGCATGAAAAAAACATTGGCTAAATTGCATGGGATGCTCAAGACAGCCGAGAAAAGCCTTAAGAAAAATCCTAGTCGTGTGATGATTGTTCAAAAGGAAAGTAAGAAGAGAAAGCGTAAGGGAAAGGCTAAAGCTCCAGATGCGATCTCGAGCTCTAAGTCTAATTCGGCCCTGCTAGCTCTGACACTTGCCACCACTGCCATAAGCCTGGCCATTGGAGGAGGAATTCTAAGTTGTACTTGGAAGAACAAAAGAAAAGGAAGAAAAATGTGACTTCCGCTTCAGGTATAAATATTATTGAAATTTATCTTGCTACTCGTCCAAGTGATTCATGGGTATTTGATACCGGATCAATGATTCACACTTGTAAATCGTTGCAGGGGCTGAAAAGGACTAGGAAGTGCGCAAGAGGCGAATTGGATGTTCGCGGAGGCAATGGTGCAAAAGTTGCTACGTTGGCTGTCGGCGTTTATTCTTTGTCGCTACCCTCAGGATTAGTTTTGGAGTTAAATAATTGTTATTTTATTCCCGCCTTGAGCAGAAACATTATCTCTTCGTCATGTTTAGAGGAAGACAATTTTGAATTCGTAATAAAGAACAAGTGTTGTTCGATATTTTCGAATGATATGCTCTATGATGTTTGTCCATTGTTGAATAGCTTATATGTTCTGAATCTTGAGGATACACATGTCTATAACATTAATACAAAGAAACCTCGACCCAATGATTTGAATCCTACCTATCTCTGGCATTATCGTTTGGGTCATATAAATAAGAAGCGCATGCAAAAGCTCCATAGAGATGAGCTTTTGGAGTCATTTGATTTTAAATCGTTTGACACATGTGAGTCTTGTTTACTTGGAAAGATGACTAAAACGTCTTTCACTGGTCAAAGTGAGAGGGCAAACGAGCTATTGGCCATTGTACATACTGATGTATGTGGACCAATGAGTTCTACAAGCAAAGGTGGTTTTCAGTACTTCATAATTTTTACTGACGACTTTAGTAGATATAGTTACATCTACTTAATGAGGCATAAGTCAGAATCTTTTGAAAAGTTCAAGGAGTTTCAGAATAAGGTACAAAATCATACAAGCAAGACAATCAAATTTCTACGATCAGATCGTGGAGGTGAATATTTGAGCCATGAGTTTAGTCATCATCTGAAGAAGTGTGGAATTGTTCCACAACTGACTCCACCTGGTACACTTCAGTGGAATGGGGTGTCCAAGCTGAGGAACCAAACTTTATTGGACATGGTCCAATCGATGATGAGTCAAACTGATCGTCCATTGTCTTTCTCGAGATTTACTTTAGAAACTGCTGCTTTCACGTTAAACAGAGTTCTATCTAAATCTGTAGAGAGGATACCATATGAGATATGGACTGGAAAGCGTCCCGGACTGTCTTTTCTAAAGATATGAGCTTGTGAGGCCTATGTAAAACGTTTGACGTCTAATAAGCTTACTCTCAAATCTGATAAATGCTTCTTTATGGGGTATCATAGGGAAACCAAAGGATATTACATCTATAATCGAGAAGAGGGCAAAGTGTTTGTCATCTGGAATGGTGTTTTTCTTGAGAAAGAGTTTCTCTCGAAAGGGGTTAGTGAGAGCACGGTGCGACTCGAAGAGGTTCGAGAACCGCTCGAAAGTGTTTCAGCTCCTACTGAACCGCAACTCGACATGCAAAATGTTGCAGAGCCCGTTGTCGAGACACTAGCCCCACGTCGGTCGGAGAGGTTAAGTCGTGCGCCCGAGCAGTTAGCGTTTTTAACCACTGGGCAGCGCGACATATTATTGTTGTACAATGATGAAACTAAGACCTATTCGAAAGCAGTGATGAGACCAGACTCTGAGAAATGGCTTGGAGCCATAAGATCCAAGTTAGAATTCATGCGAGAGAATCAAGTTTAGAACTTGGTCGATCCACCTGATGGTGTAAAAACTATCGAGTGTAAATGGATTTTTAAGAAAAAGATAGACGTTGATGGAAATATTCACATCTATAAAGCACGATTGGTGGTGAAAGATTTCAGGCAGATTCAAGGTGTTAATTATGATGAAACATTTTCGCCCGTCGCTATGCTAAAGTCTATCTAGATCATCCTAGCAATTGCCGTATTTTATGACTATGAGATATGGCAAATGGATGTCAAGACGGCTTTCCTTAATGAAAACCTAAGTGAGGATGTGTACATGACACAGCCTGAAGGTCTTGATAATCCTGAGAATGCTGGGAAAGTTTGCAAGCTGCAAAGGTCCATTTATGGGCTGAAGCAGGCTTCTCGGAGTTGGAACATTTGTTTTGGTGAGGTAGTCAAAAAGTTTGGCCTCATCAAGAACGAAGAAGAGCCTTGTGTTTACAAGAAGGCTAGTGAGAGCTCACTTGTGTTTCTGGTCTTGTATGTAAATGACATATTGTTGATCGAAAATGATATTCCTATACTAGATGCTGTCAAGTTTTCGTTTAGAAAGAGTTTCTCAATGAAAGATCTTGAAAAGGCAGCATATATTTTGGGCATAAAGATCTATAGAGATAGATTGAGAAGGCTAATTGGATTAAGCCAAAGCATGTACATTGACAAGGTATTGAAATGATTCAATATGCAGAATTCCAACAAAGGTTTTCTGCCAATGTCACATAGTATTTCTCTCAGCAAGAGTCAGGGTCCTTCGACACCTGATGAGCTGGAGAAGATGAGTGCGATCCCGTATGCCTCCGCAATCGGATCCATCATGTATGCCATGCTTTGTACACGCCCATATGTTTCTTATGCTCTAAGTGTTACGAGCAGATATCAGTCAAACTCGGGTGAAAGTCACTAGGCGGTACTGAAAAGTATTCTTAAGTACTTGAGAAGAACTGAGGATATGTTCTTGGTATATGGAGGTGAGGAGGAGCTCGTTGTAAATGGTTATACCGATGCTAGCTTCTAAACCGACAAGGACGATTCGCGATCGCAGTCTGGATTTGTGTTTTGCCTCAATGGAGGCGCAGTGAGTTAGAAGAGTTCCAAGCAAGAAACGGTTGCAGATTCAATGACAAAGGCCGAGTATATTGCAGCTTCGGAAGCTGCGAAGGAGGCAGTTTAGATCAGAAAGTTTGTTTCTGAGCTGGGTGTTGTCCCTAGTACGTCCAATCCAGTGGACCTCTATTGTGATAATAGTGGTGTCATTGCGCAAGCCAAGGAGCCTAGGTCACATCAGAAGTCCAAGCACATACTGTGGCGCTATCACCTGATCCGTGAGATTATAGATAGAGGTGATGTAAAAATATGCAAAGTGCACATGGATTTGAACATAGCCAATTCGTTGACGAAGCCTCTCTCATAGCCTAGGCATGAGGTGCAATTGAGCTCTATGGGTATTAGATACTTGCGTGAGTGAATACAGTGTATGTGAGAGAAAGAGTCTTGTCTATACTAGTGTACATTTGGATAATTGGTTATCTAGTTCCTTGAATAAATATATTTTACATTGATCAGCAAGTTGATGACTTGTTTGTGAGACTCTTGGTGTTATGATGTTGTTCTAAACGATCCCTAATCTCATATCGTCATGTGGGATAGTGATGATTTATAGATTAACACATCTGTCTGATTGATGATCATGTTTCACAGATCATAGACATGAAGATGTCAAATCAGTGATGTGGACTCATGTTGGTGAACATGGAGTTAGATTGACCCACCTTAAGATACTGCTGGGATTGTTATTTTATAAGTGTCATCAGTTGTCTTGTCAAATGGTGTACCTGCAGAATTCTTAGACCTAAGATCGTCATTGATTCTAGAATATGTAGTGCACACTTAGGGGCTTCCAAACGCTATTCTGTAATAGGGTAGTTATAAAGGTTGCTTTCGGGTGTGTTATGAAACATGTCATGGGATGTGAGCGGTCAAGATGCGATTTACCCCTCCTAAATAACTGGAGAGACGTCTCTGGGTCCCTCGAGATAGTCGGATTGGAAAGTACATGGCCATGCCACTATGATCAAAGAGTTGATCATGATTGAATCCACTACTTGATCGAGTAAAGTGTCAAGCTGTCAACAAGGGTGACACGAATCTCGCCTTGAGCTTGACTGATGTCGTGTGGTAAAGGGATTAGTGCGTGAGTATATCAAGGTTCAGAAAGTATGATTTTGACTTTGTAAGCTTTCAGGAGTCAATATGTGTTGCTAGGTTCCGCTATTGATCGGTGATTCAAAAAGGGTTTCTGGGTAGCGGCTGTTTACATGTGAACCTATCGGGTCGCACGCTTAAGGGGATTGGATTTTAAAGCTTGCAAGAATTGGCTTTTGTGCAAGTGGGAGATTGATGGAGTTGTGTCCAAGAGAATTATGGGGGAACCGGAAGTTCTGGCTGAGGGCCAGAAGTTTCGGGTTCTGGAGCATCCGGAAGTTCCGGTTAGACCGGAAGTTTTGGGCCAGCCCTAGTTTTGGTTTCTGGAGGAGCCAGAAGTTTCGGTTGGACCGGAAGTTCTGGGCCTGCCTGGACGAACCACAAGTTCTGGGTTAAAATAAATTTGATACAGAAGGTTATTTTCGGAAGTTCCGGTCCAGGCGAATAGATTAGATCTATTGGGCTTTAATACAGATTAAAGGCCTGTGACAGGGCACTATATAAAGAGAGGAGGGGCTGGCACGAAGAGGTTGTTGCTGCTGTTGCTCCTGGTTGAGAACCCTAGCTGTCACCTCTCTTCTCTCCTCGATTGCAAGTGTTGTGATCGATCTCCACGGATCTCGCAAGTGGTGCTAGCACGCCAGTGCGATGTGATCCTGTCCCCAGACGTGTGGATACCGTAGAGATACTTCTCCAATAGTGGTGCTTGTCTTCTTTCCGTGGAGATCACCGGATCGTAGGACTGCGTCGTCTTCATCGCCGGATCACCGACGAATGGAGCCGGGAGGAGTAGCTCGAGGACACGTTTCATCGACTCTACTTCCGTTGCCCGATCGCGTCTCGTGGTTTGAGGTAACGATCTATGATCCCATTACACGTATGGTTCCTGGGCTGACGGGGTAAATTTTTGAAATTAAGCGCTAGCGTATCCTCTCCATAACCCTACACCCGCCGCCCTCTTCTCCCTACCCCGCTGCCCTCTCCACCTCCGGCGGCACGCCTCCCTGTCGTGGCCCACCGCGCCGACGCAGCGCCTCCC